>OU426980.1:60574945-61007445 GCA_911387785.2 Aelia acuminata | reverse complement strand
CATAATTTATAACGACGACATTTATGATTATAACACCGCCAACGAAATCCTCTTTTTTCACTAAAAAACAGCTTCACGTAAGTTCCTAGCTGTATGTATTATACCTTCTTCAGGAAACATTTGCAATGCTTTTTTATCATCTTTTCCGAGGTATGAATACAATTCAAATCCGTTCATTATTAACTTTTAAACAATAAATGAGAAATATTTGCACTTAACCTTTTAACTTTTTTACAATGAATTCATATTTATTGATCACGTGTTCTAATTTGAAAGAAACCTCTAAGGTAACTGTTCCATATAAGTAATCATAGGGGGAGTATAGTAGAAAAGTCCCTAAGATTGAAATACAATAATTGTATTGGAATAACAATTATAGTTAAAATTCATTCAAGGAATGAAATCCGCTCTTCCATGGCCTTAATAGTTTTGCACAACTATTTTTAGTTGTTTGTGATTTTCTCGAAAACTAGGCATATAGTATTTTTCTTAGTTTTTCGATCCTCTATCGATCCCTGAAGTTTAGCCGTTTGGTTTGGGGACACCCTGTATATATACATATATATATATATATATATATATATATATATATATATATATATATATATAAATGTAAGTTTGCTAGAGTGTGATAACATATAACACGGTTGCAACCTTCATTTTGTTTATTTAATTATTTAATAGGCCACATGTTATGGACAGTGCTCAATGTTGGGTTAGCTAAGTGTTTACAGTGTTCAGACTTATTATAACCATAATTCTTGCTAGTGTAAAAGGACGTGCAATTTAATTCTTTTGCATAAAAAAGGCACATGTATTGTGAAGTAAACCTCCCTAATTTCGTTATCATCATGACAGCTCGCAATAATAAACGCAATAATATGACTTAAAAAAGTAATTAAAAATAATAAATGTTTCATACGATTACTGGTAGCTTTGTAAATCTGTTAAAATTTCCTTTTATAATAATATTATGTGAAATTTAAATTTATGCTTAATCCATAGCTTTTAACATCTATAGATGTCTTTTCCAAATAATCTCCGTGAGAGTTAACATTTTATTTTGTTTGAGTAGTTGTGAGGAGAATAGTGTCAGAGGTTTCCTTTAGCCGCGTTTAAATAAACATTCGCCGAGGAGGATTTTCCCAGTTGAAGTAACAGATATTAGCGTTTCTGTTATTTTTTAAATTGCAGTGTGCTGTTCTCTTACTTTAGAAAATATAAGATTTTTATATAAAAAATTTACAAAACTTCAACTTATGAATTTCATGCGTTTTCTGAAGTATGTTTAATATTGGATATTAACCTAAAAAAAATAAAACTTTATACAGCAATGACATTTTTTTTTTATTCCATTGGGAAGTACTGTCGTCAATACTCACTTTACAATTCTCAATGAAATATTTATATTAAATATCACGATTTACATTTGGTGCTTCATAGCCAGGGATTCTTTTGGATTTGTATGGATTTTTAGGTACATAATTATTCCTATTTATTTTTTTCAGGAGGTTTTAGAAATTAATGCTGTGTATTATCTATGTTTGCTCCCAAACAGTCAAGTTTTGGCTCTTTTTCGAGGATGTAACGTGAATGGGAATCAATAGTGGTTGTTTAATGGTACATTATTTTCGTATAATACTGAGCGCAAACATTATCTTAAAAAAACTACGGCGATACTCACTTCAGCTCTGTATTACCAATTAATATGTCTTTGTAACAATCTTTATTGGGACCATAGTCATTAAACTGAAGTTTATTCATTAAAGGTTGCAAACTGCCATGTTTTTTTTACGATCGATTAGTTATTTGGGCACCACTCACTTTTCGTCTTTTCTCCCAAAATTCTATAAAATAGTTCCTTTCATACTTTTTAATAAGAAATCCTAAGCAATTTTGAAGGTTTGCGATTATATAAGTATCGATTTAGTTTTATGACAATTTTAATTACTACTAAAGGAACCAATTATTTCCGTTAAATAATATGAAAGTAGAAAATATTATTTTCCATCTACAACAACCCCAATACTTGATACGATATTATTCTTTCTGAAATTCTCAGCTTTTGAAGCATTTATCATATATATATACATATTATTAATCTTACCATCGTAAATCGAAGTTTTTATCCTGGGACAACATTATTTTTTTCTTCAATATTTGATTATGAAATCATTTTATATAAACTTTTTTTATGACTGGGGATAATGAGGGACTGTTAATTACTCCAAATAAACAAAATTAAAGGTATCATATTGGATAGATGATAGTTGACCGGATATAGAATTAGGTAGAAAATAGTCAGGGGAGGCGGTCAATAAAATACAAAATAGTATAAAACTATTTTATTGTTGCCGACGTTTCGACCCAACTATGCAGGTCTTCGTCAGGGCTAAATAAACAAGACACAGACAACAATATGAGTAATTAGGACAAAGAATATGAACTGGCTAGATAAAATATTTTTTTTTTTTTTTTTTATTTATTTATTGAAATTTACGACTGTATTTACAAAATACATCTAGTAAATAAGCTAACAATAAGAAAATAACATGTCATGAAATAGCATGATGAGAAGCTACCCATTGGTAGCACTCAACTAGTGCACTTAGCTTAGAAGATCCCTAGGCCATCTTCTTTTCAGACGCCTAGGAGGATTGTCTGGAATAGAGGAGGAAGCGAGGCTGGAAACAAGAGGATTCAGGTTGGCCGGGAGTTTATTATGAAAGGACTGGTATCTTGATCGGGCCAAATCGGCGATATATGGAATATTAAAGTCTTTATGGATGAGTTTGTTTGTGACGAAGTAAGGAGCATTAAGGATTTTTCGAAGGATTTTGGATTGCAAGGATTGGATTCGAGAGGAATTTGATGGTTTAGTAGAGCCCCAAAGCTCGATTCCATAAGTCCATATCGGTCTTATTACTGTCATATAAATTAGCCTTTTGTAATAGATTGGGAGTTTTGAACGTTTGTCAAGTAAGTGTTGAAGTAGTCGGAAGCGACGAGCTGTTTCTTGTCGTTTCAGTCTTGTGTGGGGATTCCAAGTAAGGCGTTTGTCCAGGTGAAGTCCCAGGTAACGTATCTGGTCGACAGGGATAAGTGGACTGTTATTGAAGGATACTGTTGGGCAAGAGGTCATAGGTTTACGACGAAGGGTAAAAGTGATTTGATGGGATTTTTCGGGGTTGATTTTGATTCTCCATTTCTGACACCATTCTTCAAGGGTTGTGATGTGAGATTGGAGAGTTTGGGATGCAAGGTCTGGGTCATTATTAACTGCTAGCACAGCTGTGTCATCGGCGTATGTGGTGATAACAGTGTTGGGATGGGTTGGAATGTCAGCTGTATAAACTGTGTAGAGGATGGGACCGAGAATACTGCCTTGAGGAACACCAGCAGACTGAGAAAAGATGGATGAAAAGGTATTATTATGATTTACTTTGAATAGTCTGTCTGAGAGGTAGGAACGGATAATGAGAAAGTAGGTAGGAGGAAGGAATTTACGGATTTTGTACAGCAATCCCGGGTGCCAAACTCGATCAAATGCTTGTTCTACATCGAGAAAGACTCCAGTACAGTACATTCCGCGCTCCAATGCAGACGAGACAACGTCAACTACACGATGGCATTGCTGGATCGAGGAGTGGGATGTTCGGAATCCAAACTGGTGATCTGGGATTATGTGGTTTGAGTCTAGGATGGGGTAAAGACGCTTGAGAATGAGTTTTTCAAGGATTTTACCCATGATGGGTAATAGAGAAATAGGACGGTAAGAGGATGGGCATTCTGGTGGCTTCTTGGGTTTGGGAATCATTTTAACAACAGCTAGTTTCCATGGATCAGGGAAATATGTGGTTCGGAGTACAGCGTTATATATGTAGGTAAGGAATAATATAGCTTTTCTGGGGAGAAGCTTTAGGATTCGGGAGGTAATGAGATCGTCTCCAGGAGCTTTGCAGGAAGGTAATTTTTTGATGATGTTGGATACTTCTGATAGATGAAAAGCTTTAGGTGGGAGGGTCAATTGGAGTGGAGTGTCCAATTCTGCTTCAATACATTCAAGGTGAGTAGGATTTAGGATATCAGGATGTGGATTAAAAGTTTTGAACAGGTGCTCGCCGAATAGTTGGGATTTTTCTTCGTCGGATCTTGTCCAGGTTTGGGATTCAGTGAGGAGTGGATGATTACAGTCCTTGAATTGTAGGATCTTTTTAGTGGTATTCCACAAGGATTTGTCAGTAGTAATGAGGTTTTCGGTGAAGTTATTTAAATTTTGAATTTTGAAGTTTTTTAGTTCTGATTTTAGTCTATTGGTAAGTTTATTGTAGTACAATTTATCTTATGGGTATCTTGTCCTATGCCACTTCGATCTTGCTCTGCGTTTTTCTCTTAATAAGATACGAATGTGCTGTGGCAGGTTAGTATGTTGTGAGTTATTGATTTTATTGGGTGAGGTGTTATCGGTTATACTGCTTGAAATTGAGGTTGTAAGTTTTTCTATGGCATTATTTATATCTTGTTTTGTCTTGAGTGGAATGTTCAGATCTAGTTTTATTTCCAAATCATCTCGAAAATTGTCCCAGTCAACACGTCCAGTAATCAATGAAGGAGGGGAAGGTTTAGGAGCGAACTTTGAATGTAAATAAAGCAAAACTGGACTATGATCTGATGAAAGGTCATTTAGGGATTTTATTGGAGCTTGGGAGGGGGAAATCTGGGAGGAAATGAAGATATCAAGGATATCGGGACGCTTTTTGAGGGATGTGGGCCAATAGGTAGGACTCATGGGTGAGAGGACAGAATAACTATTGCTGGATGTGACTTGAGTAAGGATGTTACCTCGTGAGTTGGATGTTCTACAACCCCATCGTTGGTGTTTAGCATTGTAGTCTCCTCCAGCAAGGAAGCGCGGTCCGAGTGATTTAAATAAGGAATCAAGAAGATTAAAGCTGAGGGGATCACCAGGAGGACAGTATACAGCTGAGAAAGTTAGATGAAAAGGACGAGTTGGAATGGTTATTGAGGTTGATTGAATGGCATCAGTTGGAGTGGAAGGAATAAAAGAATGGGGTATGGATTTATGGATAAGGATGCAGGAACCGGCGTGGGAAGTGTTATCTGGGTGGTCTGATCTATAAGTGATGTAGTCCCGTATGTAAAAATGTGACCGTTGTGTGAAGTGAGTTTCAGTTAAGAGGGCAATGTCAATTTGGTTATTATGTAAAAATAGGTCAAGTTCGTCTCGGTGGTTATGTAGTCCGTTAGCATTCCAAAGAACGACAGCTAGGGGCTTTGTGCTCATCGTGGGAAATTAAACGGAATTTCAGAAAGGAGTCTGGTTAGGAGAGTGATCAGGGGTTTGATGGTATTTTGGAGCTCTAGTAGGAAGGTGCTAAGGATAGAGTTGATGTCGGTGGGATTTTGTTGCAGGTTAAATGGTTGCGGTGTGGAATTTGTATTGATGGCTGAGGGCTGGGACCGTCGTTGTGTAGGAGGAGGTGGGTTTGCTCTTAAAGGTACATCTGATTGGGGATTAGTTTGGATATTAGGACGTGGTGATGCAGGATGAGGATTTTCTGGTGGTAGTTTAACTCGTAAAGGTAATTGATAGGTAGGGATTGGCTTACGTTGAGACTGAGGATTGGAGGTCTTGGGCTTGGATTGGGAAGTCCTAGGCGCCTGATGACGAGTCTGTTGGTTTGATGATTTGGTGATGTGACTGTTGATGGCGTTTGATTTCCAGAAGTCGTGCTGAGGCTGGTCCGTAGCTGCAGGAATAGGTGGAGGAGGTGGTGCTTGTTGACTGAGACGAGAACTTGTCGGTAGTTCCGGAAATGTTTCAAGATTCTCAATTTCTGGAACCTTTTCAAAGTTTTGCAGACCTTGATTCCTTAGTGAATTGTTAAGGGCTCTCTGCTTATAAAGCTTTTTATATACTATGCAGCCTTTGTAGTTTGCCGGGTGTTCTTCACCACAAAGAGCACATTTGGGTGGCTGATCTAGCGGCTTTTGGCAAGTCTCTGATGCATGAGGGCCGGCACATTTAACGCACCTGGCTTGGTGATGGCAATAAGCTTTAGTGTGTCCTAAGTTTTGACATTTATTGCACTGAACTATTAAAGGTTTCTGCCTTGGTTGCTCGAATCTAACAGTTGAATATACCAGCCTGTTAACTTGGAATATTTCAGAATTATTTCGGGCTGGCTCTAGGTCCACAAAAAACAATGGTAGTGGATATTTGTCTATAGGGTGCAGAACGGAGGAAATATGCCTCACATTGTGCCCTATTTCCTCTAATCCACTTTTGATGATAGAGGTGGGAGTAGATGAGTGGAGACCTCTCAATACCACTCTGTATGCCTTTTCTTCTCGTAACTGATAACAGTGAAAATCATAATTATTGGCAGAAAGATGGCTTATTAGTTTTTTGTAGTTTTCTTTAGAGTTGGTATTTATTTTTATATCGTTTACTCTGGCAAAACACCTAAAATTTGGTTGTCCAATCAATCCAGCTATTTCTTCACCGAAGGACATAAAATTATCGATTTTATTGACAAAAATTGGCGGTGGTTCCGGATCTGAAATACCTTGAGGCTCCGGAGTTTTGTTTGATGGGTTGCTCTTGGTATTAGAATTATTACTGTTTGAGTTATTTGATGGTGTAGGTTTCGATTCATTGGCTGCAGTGGTTTTACTGCGAGTTACTGTTTGCGAGTTATTTTTCTCACGTGACTGCTTCGCTTTGGCCGCCTTAGATTTTTTCTTATTGGGTGAGTTGCCCGCCGACCCGGGGGCGGAGTTACGCTGACGTTTTTGGAGCGTACGTCTTTTTAAATACTGCGAGTCCGTCTCGCTGACTTCAGAATATTGGGTTTCTTCTTCCGTTTCCTCACCAGAGGAGTGTTCGTCCAAATCCATATTTGACATAATTAAATTAATAATGTAAAAGAAAAAGAAAAATACCTATTTATAATTTAACTAATTGTTAAATGAGAGAAAAAAAAAAAAATACTATATACAAAATTTCTTAAAACCAAACTATATACAATTACTAAATTAAACATTTCTGAACATTTTAATAATAAACTAAAGAGTCTTTTGAAGAAGAAAAAAAAAAAAAAAAGAAGTAAATTAAAGTAAAAGAAAGAGAGAGAAAAGAAAAAAAAAAAAAAAAAAGATATCTTATAATGTTTTGGATTCGAACTCGAGACGGCCGAAGGGAGTCTGTTAGTACACAAGCCCACGCCTCGTATTAACTTAACTACGATAAGACCCGCTAGGGGGAATTACCGGCACCAAGATAGCTAGGCTGATGTACGTAATTCACAAGTTTATAATATTTATAATAGTCACTCACCTCACTAGTTGTGATTGAAAAAATGTTTAACTGTTTATAAAGTCACTGTTAACTGAGTTTTGAAACACAATTCGCAGTAATTACCAGTTGACAAGGGAAAAATTACAGAGCGATGAAAACATAGAACTGCAGTTGCGGCCATGACACTTGGTACCAGATAAAATATAAAAATATAAAAAACAAAGAATATGAACTGACTATATAAGATATAAATGACTGTGAACTTAAGGTTAAGCATATAATTTATAAAACATGGTGTAATATGGCTATTGACACTGATACTGTTAACACTGATGTCGTTGATACTGGTAGTATAGGTGGTGAGATAAGATGAGGTAAGGTACATATTAGTGGATATGTTATGAGAATGGTGTACTATGGGTAGATATGGTGGCAAAATGGGGCAGATTAGAAGAGGGATTAATATATGATGGATTATAGATATAGTAAATAGAGGAGCTTACCTTATGACAGGGATGGATGTCACGGCCAAAGTGAGGGTCAAAGCAGGGTATACTTTTGTCGGAGTGGGAGAATGTCAGAAAAAAAGGGTTGCGGAAGGCGGGTTAGGATTTGTTTACATACGCTAACTTTACACAAATAAATAACATTAGTTACAGGAGTAAATAGTGGCATTTTAAACAGTATAACAATATTGAGGACACTTATAACTAGTTGACTATATATGTATGTAATTAATATTATGTGAAAAACATTAAAATAGGATTAAACAAAAATTAAAAAAATAAATAAAATAAAATAAAAAATACAGTACTGTTGATATAAATAGGCTATTTCTGTATTTGATAGGAACATATTAATTATCTATGTGGCCTTAAGTGTTAGAAATGTACAATTGTGGAACTTGACATTTTTTTATAGGTTCAGTACAAATACTAGTTGTTATTTCATATAGTAATTTGTTCATTCTATTAAATGAATAGTAGTAGATGTGTTCCATTACATAAAATAGGTATATAATATGAATAGGCGGATGTGTTAAGTGAGGAGCGAGAAGGGGAGGTTATACAACAAATAATGAAAAGAATTTATATGTTTTTGTAATCTATCCGTGTTTTGTGTCAAGAAATGGTGGCGGGGAAGGAAAATTTTGTAAATAGAATAGGAGTTAATGGGAGGGTGGTAGTGTGAAGGCGGTGACGGAGGTATATTATAGGTTATTGTTGTTTGATAAGATTTAAAATGTGTCTGTAAGTAAGTGAGATACAGTTCTTGTCTATCTTGTGGTTGACGGGGTTTGGTTCGAGATGAATGTATATGGATTCGGATATAAGTCTTTTTTCATGGTTAGGAACTGTAGCGAGGATAGAGGTTTTATCAAAATCAAAGGAATGGTTAAGGCTTAAGGCGTGTTCTGAGAGTTTGGATGCGGAAAGGTTACGGGACGTTATGGAATATTTATGTTGGGAAATGCTAGTTTTGAGGTGATTTTTGGTTTCTCCGATATAGGCTGAATTACAATTAGTGGTTGAACATGGGACCCGGTAGACAATATTGGATTGGTATTGCATTGGAATGGGATCTTTAAGGTTGGAAAACAGGTGGGAAAGTTTATTGAGTGGCTTAAGGCCGCAACGAAGGGAAGGGATTGAGGTTGTTAAAGATTTTTTTATATGCTTAACCTTAAGTTCACAGTCATTTATATCTTATATAGTCAGTTCATATTCTTTGTTTTTTATATTTTTATATTTTATCTAGCCAGTTCATATTCTTTGTCCTAATTACTCATATTTTTGTCTGTGTCTTGTTTATTTAGCCCTGACGAAGACCTGCATAGTTGGGTCGAAACGACGGCAACAATAAAATAGTTTTATACTATTTTGTATTTTATTGACCGCCTCCCCGGACTATTTTCTACCTAAAATTAAAGGTACCTCATAGGAAGAATTTTTCCTTTATCATTTAAGCCCTTTAGACCATTTCCATGATGATAAAATATTAAAAATATTAATCCGTCATTTTGTAGAAAATCGTAAAAATTTGTTTCATAAAAAAATATAAATAGCCACTTCCGTTTATTATATTTTGACGAAACCTTAGCTATCACATCATGGTTATACACCTTAAATACCTAATATAAGTTTCACACGACTTATCATTTTTGTGCTAGTATACTTCCACACAGACTATTTGCGACGGTTTGTTATTGATACTCGCACACATATTTATACACACAAACAGACCATTTCGCGGGAATTGGTAATTTGGACTCAGGGGACCCCGTATTTTCTTTGAAATTTTTCACAATCGCGGCACTTTCCCTTAATATTTATTTTTGATAAATCAAGGATTTTTAGGAGAATTAAGGCAGCTACAAAATTCAAAACTGCATGAACTTTACCCTGTTAGTATAATCGAAGTTATAGCCGCACGTCAGTTAAAATGGGCGTGCGAAATTGCTAGTTTTAGCTGCGAACGAATATCTAAAAGATTAATAAGCTTTTTTCCGACTTGCAATTATTTTTTCCCTATTCTTTATTGAATTCCTAGTATTATATAATTTCAATTCTTGTCCAATTACTGAATTTGTAACATATCATAATTACTTCAAATCAGGCTTTGAATTTAAATATACATTCTTATGGTTATATACCTAAAAAGCGATTGATTTCTAAATTTCTATTTAAAGCGAGAATGTTCCATTCATAGGAGCCCAGAATTTTATCATTAAGTGTTGACCGTATTTGGTAAACTAAATTTATAACGACTGAGATTACATTATTATTTAGAGCTAAGATTATTCAGGGAGTTTGTGCAATAATGGCAGACTCAGATAACAGTTTTCTAGAAGTTGGTTGAAATAGATCAACCTTCTATCCAGAGACTAAAGCTTGGGAAATAAACCTGATTATCATGGTGTATTAAAGGATATTGACTGAGACACTAAGTTTAGAGTTATGGTATTGTCTTAAGGAAGCAGCTTCTACCTGGTGGGTAACTTGAGTAACCCAGTCCTTACTCTCAGTACAATATGGAAAGACCTTGATAAAATTTCTTTAATACATTCATATTTAGAGTTTAAATGGCAATTCCTTATTATTGCTATCGCTCTTTCCTTTATCTTGTCTTCAGGCTAAGTGGGGTGGTGTCTTTCACTATATTGACCCGTCTTTATCACAATTTAATGCATTTTTATTCAAGCAATCTAATAGCAGTAACGCCCGTGATGGGTGATATTAATCATCAAACCAAAGATGATAGAAACCATGACAGTTGGTGCAATGGCTTCCGCGGAATTCAAAGAAACAAGGCTTAAATAAACAGATTTTGTCTAGTTACAATGTCAATACTTTTAACCAGGGTTTGAAATTAACTCTTATTTTCTAGGAAATAGAATAAAAGTCAAATCAGGACTTTTATATTTCTAATAAATAAATAAAAATCACATCATGACTTTTATATTTCGGGCCAGAAAATAAAAGTCCTGATATGATCTTTATCCCAATGATAGCTAATATAAAAGTCAAAGCTTGATTTTAAATATTTAAGGATGAATTTATTAGCTTTTTTTTTCGGATTTCTCCATATTGGTGTACATTATTGGGTTAACCGTTTTTATGGAAATCTTATAGGGTATAATTAATGACCTTATATCGATTTTAAAATCGATTATTAGATTATCAAGGCTGCTGATAATGAAAATAATATCGATATAAAACCTCATGCTCGCTCAGGTATCGATTATAACTTATCCGATAGTTACAATATTGAGGTCGACTTGTAGGTTATTTAGGGCGCTGATTGTGAATATGATATCGATTTTTCGATTACGCGCACAGGTATCGATTTATTATAACTTACGCGATATAAACCATATTGGGGTCTGCTCTTAGGTTAATTGAGGCGCTGAATTAGGAAATGATATCGATTTTCCGATTACGCGCTCCGGTATCGATTTATTACAACTTACACGATAAATAAGATATTGGAGTTCGCTCTAAGGTTAATTAAGGTGCTGAATTCGGAAATGATATCGATTTTTTGATTACGCGCTCAGGTATCGATTTATTACAACTTACACGATAAATAAGATATTGTGGTCGGCTAATACGTTAATGATGGTGCTGAATTTGGAAATGATATCGATATTTCGATTACGCGCTCAGGTATCGATTTATTATAACTTACGCGATATAAACGATATTGGGGTCTGCTCTTAGGCTAATTGAGTCGCTGAATTCAGAAATGATATCGATTTTTTGATTACGCGCTCAGGTATCGATTTATTACAACATACACGATAAATAAGATAGTGTTGGTCGGCTAATACGTTGATGAAGGTGCTGAATTTGGAAATAATATCGATATTTCGATTACGCGCTCAGGTATCGATTTATTATAACTTACGCGATATAAACGATATTGGGGTCTGCTATTAGGTTAATTGAGGCGCTCAATTCGTAAATGATATCGATTTTTCGATCAGGCGCCCAGTTATCGATTTATATAATTATATATGTAAGTTATAATAAATCGATACCTGGCCGCCTAATCGAAAAATCGATATCATTTCCAAATTCAGCACCTTTATTAACCTATTAGCCGACCACAATATCTTATTTATCGTGTAAGTTGTAATAAATCGATACCTGAGCGCGTAATCAAAAAATCGATATCATTTCCGAATTCAGCACCTTCATTAACGTATTAGCCGACCACAATATCTTATTTATCGTGTAAGTTGTAATAAATCGATACCTGAGCGCGTAATCAAAAAATCGATATCATTTCCGAATTCAGCACCTTAATTAACCTTAAAGCGAACTCCAATATCTTATTTATCATGTAAGTTGTAATAAATCGATACCTGAGTGCGTAATCGAAAAATCGATATCATTTTCGAATTCAGCGCCTCAATTAACCTAAGAGCAGACCCCAATATGGTTTATATCGCGTAAGTTATAATCGATACCTGAGCGAGCCTGAGGTTTTATATCGATACTATTTTCATTATCAGCAGCCTTGATAATCTAATAATCGATTTTAAAATCGATATAAGGTCATTAATTATACCCTATAAGATTTCCATAAAAACGGTTAACCCAATAATGTACACCAATATGGAGAAATCCGAAAAAAAGCTAATAAATTCATCCTTAAATATTTAAAATCAAGCTTTGACTTTTATATTAGCTATAGCTATCATTGGGATAAAGATCATATCAGGACTTTTATTTTCTGGCCCAAAATATAAAAGTCATGATGTGATTTTTATTTATTTATTAGAAATATAAAAGTCCTGATTTGACTTTTATTCTCTTTCTGAGAAAATAAGAGTTAATTTCAAACCCTGCTTTTAACCCATTTGGTCCTAGGGGCAGTGTACTGTGAATTTTCCTGGTTTCTTTTTATTTATACGAGTATGTCAATTTATGTCAAAAATATAAGATTCGTAAATTTAAAAATTATTTCCCATCGGGAAACTCATTTTTCTGAAACGGACCTGAGAAAGATATATAAATCAGCCCAATTATTTCATTTGTTACTACATTCAAAACATTTTTTAAAAAAGTAAAAAGTTATTTTTAACTTATATTCTTGAACGCCAATAATTCAGTGTTATTTTTCAAATTTCTTGAGTGGGCATATTTGAAGTTTTCAAGTTCTCAAAAAACAAACTTTAAACCGAATTTATATTGGTAAGCAGGGAATCGGAAGGTCGAAAGACCAGCGACTTCGGCATAGAAAATTATCATCTAGAAAACTTTAACTATCTTTTATATTTTAAAAATAATTTAGAATCTTATAAATTATTAAAAACAGGAATTAAAACAAAAATCTCATAGAAATATGCCGAAATATATATTAATATTAATGATACATAAAAGCATTTCTCGGACAAAAATAATAAACACAATTATCTATAGGCCTTTCCTTCTTTTACATTCGTAAATATATATAAATAGAGTGAACATATTCATTTAATACATACTCTACTTTGTTGGATTATTAGACATATAATATACCTTCAATAACACTTCATCATACTTTGACATACCCATTGTTTCGGCTTCCCGAAAGTTACTACAAATTGCAGAAGCAGGGGTGGGCAAATCGAATGGCGGGACCGACAAGATTTGAATGCCCAACCGGCGAGCTCTGCTGGGGGGAGAGGCTGAGAAGGAACTGGTGAGATAGATTCCTGAAAAGAGACCAGGCCTGGCCCATCCATTTGTTTTTTTTTTTTTTTCTTCAATTAAAATTATACGAGACATGAGTGAGTAAGAAGAGGAGCCGGTTCCCCGGCTGGAGGCGATGAAGAGCAGAGAGAGATCTTGAAGAACTACATGGACAATATGGAGAAGATAGAGCATAATGGAAAAGCAATTAGTGAGTCCGCATGGCCATCTCATTTAAATACATTAAAATACCCACTAACAAACAATATTTTGTAGGGTCTTTTTTTGTTCTTTTTTTTTTCTCAATAAATCTGTACTCTGTTAAGTCCATTTAATTTTAACATCTCTAACCTTCAAATACAGTCCACTTAATTCACAAAGGTTGGTTTGTGCCTTACCATTAAGTTGAAGGCATATACCATACAAAATTTTGGTCCTACCGTGCCTGGATATGAACCATAAAATCTGATCCCACTTGCTTGATATTAAACTATAAAATTGGTTCAGCACGGTGTAATGATTCATTATTAATTAGAGATGTTAAAAATAAAATAATAATAGTGTTAAATTTTCATTTTGTTTTCTGTTAATTGTTGTAAAAGATGAAACCTGTAAATGCTAGTCATATATCAATGCATAAGCAGCTTGCTCGAAAAAATCTGCCATTCCTTTATCATTAGTGTAAATTAATTTATTAATTAATTAATGTTATTCTAATGTAAAGTAAAAATCTAGGAGTTCCCTAAGATTTAATAGTTTAAATCTTAATTATTTCAATTGAGCGCAGATGAACAGTTAAAGCATTGATATTGTTTTCAATAAATAGAAATGTAATTCTCAATTATGTAGAGTGCTTTATTCACAGAGACTGCATCCAAGTAAATTTATTAAATTCAGCTTCAACAGACCTTAATTATGGTTAATAAAAGGCAGCATATATCATAAACTTAACCTAACCTATTTCAAATGCCTGAACTGAACACATGTTATTAATCATGGTTTACTCATTTACTAGAATATACTTTAATCATTTATTCATAAACTATTGATAAAATTACAGTGTTCTAATTAACAATAGCAAGTAACATCACACCATAAGGCATGCACTATTAAAATTCACACATATATTCATCAGTATTTAATATATTCTTTAATTGCAGCACTATTGAGTAATAGATAGTTAATTAGACAATATTATTCGTTTCCACCAGCCCAAATTTCAAGAATATTGAAGGGAAAATCTGTCCCTTGCAATATCTTAGCTAGAAGCCTTCCTCTATAGATAACCTTACCAGGTTGCTTGTAGACATGCGCGCCACAGAAAAATCTTCGGCGGCGGGCCGCCGATGATTTTTAACCGGCGGCGGCGGCGCATACCGGCGCGCCGATGCTCGCGAGATTTTTGTATCATGGGCGTACGCAGGCGAAGGCAGCTGCCCCCCCCCTCTACAAATTTTGAGAAACAAAAACAACCAATAAATAAATTCGTATTCATTTAATATGTTTATAAAGCATTACATAAACACTTATAATAACATTTAAATATCAGTAAGTTTTATTTTGACAATTAATTGAGCCTTACAAGGTCAGAATACCTCGACCCTTTCGAAAATTTTATCAGCCTGCCCTCCCCCCAGAGGAAATCCTGCGGACGCACCTGGGAGTACTCGTTTATTATTTTATTTGTTGAATTGGATTGTTAATGTTAAGGCCGTACATTAAAGGAGTTTCACTTGTAAAAAACATACTTTACAGTCTTGTGACATAGATAACTAGTTTTTGAAATGAAAACAGATAAGCTGAATGGGGTTAAAGGTCATTGTTTACTTATAACAAGTTCTTATCTCTCTAATTCCACCTTTCAATTCAGGTCAGTTCCTTTCCGACTGTTGTGAGTTATTGGTCGATTTAAAAATGACTAATTTTGATCACCGTGCAGTGATAAAATATTTTGTAAAAAATGGGATGGGGCCGACATATTTGCAACTTTGTGGAACTCTGCCCCATCGTATGCCACTATCAAAAGGTGGACCGCACTCTTCAAAGCTGGCCGAGGAAACCTCGAAGATGATGACCGATCTGGGTGACGTTAGTCTCGGAAGTAGTTTTGCTGGTCGATTTTCTGCAGCATGGCATGACAATAACAGGGCAATACTATGCAGACCTTCTCGTGAAACTGCGAGAGGCCATCAAAGAGAAACGCCGAGGAATGATCAACAAAGGTGTGCTGCTACTTCAGGACAACACTCCCCTCCACAAATCAAGAGTTACCACGGAGACGGCCAAGCTGCTCCCGCACCCACCCCATTCGCCAGACCGGGCCCCCTCAGACTTCTACCTCTTCCCTAATATGAAAAAACATTTGTGTGGGAGAGTGTTTTCGTCAGACGATGTGGTGATCTCAGCTCTCAAAGTCGTTTTGGAAGGTTTCGAAAAAAAAAATTTTGGCCGGGTTACAGATGTTAGGGAAGCGGTGGAATAAGTGCGTTACTGTTGTGGGGGACTATATTGAAAAATAAAAATATGTAAGTTGAAAATATATTTTTAGATATATGTATATCAGGCTTAGAACTTTCTTTACCACCCTCGTACTTCTAAAGATCCATCGTGTTCCTTCAGTGATCAGTTGAATTGAAAGTTGAATAGGATCTCGAAGAGGAGTGATTTGAAAGTGGAAGTTAATGGAGTGTGTCGGATAACGGAGAGAATAGAGTTCCAGAGGGATGTTGCTTGCATTATGACGAATTTGTTCATGTATAAGTTCGATGGGGTGGAGGATATATATCGGACGTACGGGATCTGGTTTAGCGGGATTGGATGGAGGATTTAAATTGTAGGCTCTGTAAGATATAGGAGGGTCGTTGAGTTCTGATGGTCTAGAATAAGAAGAAAGCCAGTAGATACCGACAGCGGTAGGACTGGCAGAGCCACTTCATCTCGGCATAGTACTGGGTATTATGCGTATCTCTTGGGATCCTAAAGACAAAACGTATTGAATATTTCATTAGGCGTTTAAGTTTGGCTTCGAGTGCCTCAGACAGTCCGCTGTACACCATACAGCCGTAGTCAAAGTAGGGAGAGATGAGAGAGGACGGTTGAACTGTTTCCGGGTAGAGATAGTGCGACGGGAAATTTGTGAGATACACTTACTAACAAAAGTCTCTGCACACCCTCGAGCTTTTTTTTTATTTTACCTAAAGATACCTTATGAGCCAGAAATGGGCAACGAAACTCACATATTTTTTACACAATTTAATCTATTTTAATGACCAACAATTGCATTTATTTAACTTATAAATTATGAGGAAAATTACATAAAATGTCAAAATATTGATGCGCCAAAAGTCTCTGCACGCAGTGGAATTAGCCAAGATACTGATATGTATACAGTTTGCACATTATCCCATTCATCCTCCGGCTAATCCTAAGTTGCCAGTGTTAATTTTGGCCCAAAAAGTTAAGACTGTGATAAAAAATGGGGGTTCCAACACCGATTCCCGACCAAATTGGAAATTTGAGGAAACTCATACAACTCATACAGGTAAATAGGACAAATCGTCAACAGGGGCTATAATACGGTAAGGTATGTCCTAAAACGGTATGAAAAACTGGGTACAATGGAAAGTTGATACCGCTCTGGCCGCCCCCCGTACTCCAAGCTCACCACAAGAGGGCTATCATAAGGACTTTGGCCGAAGAACCCCACACAAGTGCTCTAAATTTATCAGGTATGGTGTAAGAAAATTACAAGATTGGGGTACCTGCACAAACGATTAGAAGAACCCTAAAGAAAGCTGGCTATAATGTGCGTAAGCCTAGGTGTAAGCCATTCATTAGTAAACGAACCGGTTATTGAAACTGCAGTTCGCAAAGGAACATGTAAACAAGCCCTTATAGTTCTGGGAACGTGTTTTATTTATTGACGAGATTAAATTTAACATTCACGGATCAGATGGAAGGGGGAAAGTTTTGAGAAAACCTAATAAAGAGCCCCTGAAAAAAAACATAGTTGGTACTGTGAAACATGGTGGAGGGAGTGTTTTGGTTTGGGGGTGTATGTGTGCTGCTGGAGTAGGTAATTTGAAATTTATCGACGGAATAATGGACCAACACGTTTTTATAAATATTTTGAGGAATAATTTACCGGAAAGTTTAATGAAGTTTGATCTCCAGGAAAAATTCATTTTTCAACAAGATAACGACAGCGCGGAAAGTTCAAGAATAGTTGCTCTACAATGCTCCACAGCAACTTAAAACACCTCCCTAATCTCCTAACCTTAATCTAATACAACATCTGTGGGATCAACGTGGCCATCAGAAAGTAAAAATTAAAATAAAGAACAAAGACCACTTAAAAAGAGTACTAAAGGAATTGTGGGGTAAAATTACTCCAGAAACTACAAAAAACTAGTTCACACCATGCCAAATAGATTATGAGAAGTGATAAGAAATAAGGTAGGAACGACTACCTATTAAAGTTGATTTGGCATCAATAATTAAGCTTCAAGTTGAAGAAAAATGATGTGTGCAGGGACGTTTGGCGCATCGATATTCTGACATTTTATGTAATTTTCCTCATAAATTATAACTTAAATAAATTTTATTAAATTTGATTATTGTAAATTAAAATAGATTAAATTATGTAAAAAATGTGTGTTTCATTGTCAATATCTGGCTCATAACCTATCTTTAGGAAAAATAAAAAAAAAGCTCGAGGGTGTAGAGAGACTTTTGTTAGTAAGTGTATGTGGTTTCCAAGAGGGGGATTGATCGAAGATAACGCCAAGGTTTTTGACAGAATTGTGGAATGAGATAGATGAGTTGTTCAGGACTAGATTTGGAGCGACAGGAGTTGATTTGAGGAGAAAGGGAGATCCAATCAAGGTGGCTTTCGTCTGCTTCGCGTTCAGAGTAAATTCGTTGAGGTTTGCCCAAGCACATCTTCTGTCGATATCTTCCTATAATTTTAGGATATCGTCGGAGGAATCAGCGGGGCAAAGGAGAGATAAAGCTGGGCGTCATCGGCATACAGATGGAATTGACAGCGATGGGTGGAGGATGGAAGTTCATTGATACAGATAGAAAAAAGCGTGGGGGACAAAGAGGAACACCTTTAGATCGGAGATGTTAGAGACAAATTGAGTGCATCGGCTGAAAATGGAATTGATTGGTTTTGAGTGGGTTTACCTATTGACAGTTTGCTGAGAATTACCTATTTTGCTTTGGAGTCGGGGGTACTGGATAAGGATTGCTGGAAGTAGTTGGATTTGGCGCGGTATTTGAAGGATTGAGTGCTATTTCGGAGGAGATTGATAGTAATCTTCAGAAAGTCAGGTGCCCTAAAATCTTCTTCTAGCTGCGTCTTTTAGTTTCATAAAATTCCTTAGCGTAGGTGTTAGCCAGGGTGCTCGAGGATGCTTAACTGTCTTGAACTTGAGAAGAGCGTGACGGTCTAGGATGGTATAAAGTTAAGTGGTAAGGGTTTCCACCATGGAGTCAATGGCGTTTGAGGTGTATATGGGGTCCCATTGGATCATCTCAAGATCAGGCGCTAGAATTGCAGGTGATAGGGAATCAAGGTTTCGAAAGGATTTAGTTGTGGGGGAATACAGCAGGATGGGAAGGTTATATAATTGTATGAGGTCGTGGGAAGACTGTAAAGGAACCGGATGCTGTGATAAGGCGAGGAGTTTTTTAGGGAATCGAGATCATAAAAGACAAGCCAAGTGTTAAGAGTGTTAACGATCAAGTGTTAAGAAAAGTCAATGCTGGGTGTTAAGAATCGGTTCGTAAGGGACTATAAATAAATTAAGGGAATAGAGGATATCTGAAAGATAGGGATGGTTAGGAGAAGGTATCTGGAGATTGTTATTGAGGTCTCCGGAGAGAACAATGTTGGAGTATGAAGGGATCGTGTTGTAATGGATGGCTTCGAATGTTTCATCAAAGGTAACTTTCGGAGGCAGGTAGATGAAACCAAAGAGTACGGATGTGGGGAGGTGGATATTTCAGCAAACAGGTATTCAATGTGCGGGGAAAGGGAAGTGGGGGAAAGAAGGGAAGAGGTTAAATGGTGGAGTATTATAGGATTCATCTGAAACATACTGGATCACTGAGATGGAATACAACAGCACTGATGAAATAGAAAGATTGTTTAAGTAGAAAGCATAATAAGTGGTAACAATCGTTAAAAAATTAATAATAAATAAAATCAAAGTTTTACTATATTTTGAAGGGGGAAGTGAATGAAGATAAAAGAAATAATGGAATTCTTTATCAGTCCTTTAAACAATAACAAGGACTGGTAATAATTCGATTAGGGTAATTATACCGCAGAAAAATAGAAACAACTTGTTGCAACCAATTCTTGCTGGTACGATGCGGCGGTTGAGGAATGACTTGATATGTCCTAACAACGTTTCATATCCGCTGATCAATTTTTCTTTTTTTTTTTCCCTTCCCCCTGGCCTAAGAATTTTACCAGCATGCCCCCCCATAAGAAATCCAAATAAGAAGCCCCTACCTTCTGCTTTTAAAGGTTAAAACAAAGAGAATCTCATTCTTCATATTTTATATTACCCCCACCTAGCATATGAGGGTATGATTTCAATAAAAGAATCAGTTTATCAATTCATTATTATTCTATAACAATGAAGCTACATATATTATAGGAATAGTTCTATACTTACACTATTACAGAATTTGATAACCAGAATTTTCACCGCTAGAGTTTTCCGAGAGCAACCATTCATTTCATAAAACCATAAACCATTCATTTCATGAAGGTCTGCAAATAGGCCTTAAAGAAAAACTCTGTTGCCAATAATATCAACGCCAAGCACAAAAACACCCTGCTCTGAGAGTGTTGTACATGCGGCGCGCCACCTTCATCGGCGGCGGCTCGGCGCGGTTAAAATCATCCGGCGGCGGCGCGCACGTCTAGTTGCTTGTTCTGTTAGCTGATTCCAAGGAGGTCGGCCTAGATACGTTGGCGCGCTGGTTTCAACTTCAACTTTAATTTCTCATGGTGACGTCATTACACTTTTCTTTTATTGACGTTTCACAGTATTTCACTCATTTAAATAGGGCTGCAATTTTAATTTATGTGATCTACAATTTTATAGCTGCATATAATTCCTACTTGCTATTTTTTTTTTTTTTCTATTGTTCAGTTCTAGTCATGGTTTCTTTTCTCGTTCATATTTGACTTCTTATTTGTTCACATTCTTGTATTAAGTGTTCTTCTAGCTCATTTAATGCCTTATTAATTACCCAGGGTACTTATCTCTACTGATGAAAATCATCTTAGTTTAAATATTTTGTTCATTTCGATGTTCAATATTTTGTTCTGGTCATGTTTCTTGTTTTATTTTATTTTATTGCTTTGGCCTTTAATATCTCTCTCTCTATCTCTATCTATCTCTCTCTCTCTCTCTCTCTCTCTCTCTCTCTCTCTCTCTCTCTCTCTCTCTCTCTCTCTCTCTCTCTCTCTCTCTCTCTCTCTCGCGCGCGCTCTCCAAGTTCGGGGGGACTTCCTCATTTTTGAGAAATTATCATTATATAATGACCGATCGTCAGAAAATTATGACAACTACGGAATTATCTTCACGTGCAGCAATGTTGGAGCGGCGTATGCGAGGAACTAAACGGGACTTTAGCGGCCTTTCTTCTATTGATCTAGATGCACTCAGCGACACTGATGCGGCAATCTTCGAAGCAAGGATAGCCAAAGCTGAGGTTGAGTGGAAGGAATTCCGCGACTCCTGGAACGAGCGAGAAGAGATCGCAGTTCAAGTAGGAGCGAGTGATGCATTTCCTAATGACGCATGGTACCAGGTTTATGATGCAATAAAGGAGGAAATAGTGAAAGCCAATGGAAATCTCCTTCTTATAAAAGAGCGCAAAGCAAGATCCAGGATCCATGATACGACTACACTCCCTGCTTGCTCAACCATCAACAACAGTGGAAGTTACACCCTAAAAACGCACCTTCCGAAAATCGACATTCCCACGTTTTATGGCGATATGCGTAAATGGTCGCACTTCAGAGATACATTCGAATCATTAATTCATAATGAAACAGCATTATCCCAAGTGGAAAAGTTCCACTATCTTATAGGGGCCTTGAAGGGTGAAGCCGCTGCCATAATTTCCAGATTTCCCGTTGATGAACAATCATACCAGCTCGCATGGAAAAGAGTCGTCGAGACGTACCAGAACCCGAGAGTCCTAGCCAATATTCTGGTGCATCAAATTATTGACTTTAACTTCAAGCAGTTAAAAGGCGAGCTCCAAAGGTACGAGTGTTTCCTGACGGGTGTAGCCGATAGTATCGATGCCTTCCGTGCGCTGAAGCTTGAAGACCCCGCGGACTTCTTATTAAGCACTCTTGCGCTCAGGGCATTGGACCCGGAAACGAGGAGACAGTTTGAGCTATCTCTGAAATCTAACAAGGAATTTCCGACGGTAGACCATGTTCTCGATTTTGTCCGCCAGCGAAAGACTGCCATCCGGATGTCTCAAGGTGTCGACAATTCGACTAGAAAAGCACCTGCTCGCCCCACTCGGAATGATATGAAGCACAACTCTGTTTCCTTACATGCCACTGGTGACTCGAGTTCCTCTTCCGCCAAATTCATGCAGAGCAATAGTAACGGTCGGAGAGCCAATAACAAGCAGCAGAGGAGTGGTAACCGCAATTTCATAGTAAAATGTTACCTTTGCAAAGGGGATCACTTCATTGCAAACTGTGAGAGCTTCCGCTCCTTAACCCCGGAAAAGAGGTTAGAACAAGTCCGCAAACTCCAACTCTGTCGGAATTGTTTTCGAAAAGGACATAAGGTTTCTACCTGCCTCTCAAGATTTTGCTGTCGCACCTGCAATGGGAGACACCACACCCTCGTGCATACCCTAAGGGAAACCAAGGAGACCACGACCCTTGAGTCAACACCAGCAGCAACTACGGACACATTTATCGGCTTTGGAGCAACGCCGCAATCCTCTTCTTCTTCTTCAGAGAGCACTACGGTACTCTTGGGTACTGTACGTGCACTTATAAGGTCTACAGGGGGAGCGTACCATTCTGTTCGTGCTTTATTAGATTCAGGGAGCCAGCACACTTTCATCACGAGCGCTCTAGCCCGCAAGATTGGTGCTAAAATCACCCAATTCAGCGGGAGCATCACAGGTCTCGGCGAGACGGCCGTTCCAAGGTCGCATCTTCAGGGTTCCACTCCCTGCACCTTACGTCCGTGTGCTGATGATCAAGAGTACCCTATTTCACCTGTCGTCGTTGACCGCATTACAACTTCGCTACCTACACGCGATCTTCCTGCCTCGATCATAAACGAGATAATGCGGCATTCGCTTGCTGATCAGCAATTCGGAGAGTCGACATCCATCGACCTGCTTATCGGGGGAGATATTTTCCCTCGCGTCCTCACCGGAGTTCCTTATCCAACAGGAGTACAAAGTTTGTACTTTACTCCGACAGCATTTGGGTTGGTAGTGTCCGGAGTCCTTCATGACAAGACCCCAAGTAATTCGTGTTCTTTTCTGGCGGTGTCCAAGAACAATATCGAATCGCGGTCAAAAGCATCTTGGGAACTTGAAGAACCCGCAGCCCTGGGCAGATCACAACCCGACAATATTCAGTATGAGCAGCTCTCCGTTAACACTCACGGTCGCATAGAAGAAGGAAAATTCCCAGGTTGCATTTTAAGACTCAGCATCAAGATGCGGATTGCAAGAAGTCAGTAGCGCTTCGACGAGATCGTTTTTTCAAATCAAATTTCCGAACGGATCAGGGACTTTCGGAAAAGTGTAAGCCCTTCATGCCGAACCATAGCGAACTGGCACCTGTGTCCAGTTCCCCATCAAAGCCATCAGATCCGATCCCTCTTCACGGGATAGCGCGAGTATTTGACCCAACACGTCGTTCGACCCATAAAGACGTACTTCATACCGGTTCTAAGCTGCAAGAAGGAGTTATGTTAAGCAGGGGGCATCGAACATTTCAGAGGTGTTGAAAAACTTCGGTGAACAAGTTAAGTTGGTAGCTATCTCCTTTTCCCGACTTGCTGGGTATTTTCACGGTGGGCGGACGTTGGGAAGAATCTTTCCTGCCTTGTGATATGAAGCATCCCATTACTTGTTTCGGCGACATCACAATTATCGCTTACCCTTACGCATACTATCTCAAGCAACTTAATCAAATGGTAGGTTACCTCTTTTGTTTTACTTTCGGGGGACGCAGAAGAATAGTGATCCCTGTTATATTTTTTTTTTTTTTTTTTTTGTAATTGAGTTCCATGTTATTTACTCCATTTGGAGCATTTCAATCTTCTTTATCTTCATTTCTACTTCTCAACACTATAGAGGTTGAAATTGAATTTACTTAACATTCTTTTTTGGTTATTTCTTATCACAGTTTCACTTTCTCTATACACCTTGTCTACCACATGTGACTGTGTGACTGAAGTTTATCTTTTTTTTAGCAAAGTGTAATTTTCTTTTTTTCTTTTCGAACACTCTGTGAATAGAGTTCATAGATGTACATATTTTCTTTTTTTTTTTTTTCGATCAGTCTGTGAATAGAGTTCATAGATATATCTATTTTCTTTTTTTTTTCTCGATCAGTCTGTTAATAGAGTTCATAGATGTATGTATTTTCTTTTTTTTTGTTTTATATTGTACTTTACTAACACCCCTATCTTCGTTCAATATGCTCTCACAATACATCCAAATCCTGAACAATTCCAGCTTCACATTCTTGAAGATTAAATCATCCGCAGCTGATTTAGGTGGGTGGTATGTTTCGGCTTCCCGAAAGTTACTACAAATTGCAGAAGCAGGGGTGGGCAAATCGAATGGCGGGACCGACAAGATTTGAATGCCCCACCGGCGAGCTCTGCTGGGGGGAGAGGCTGAGAAGGAACTGGTGAGATAGATTCCTGAAAAGAGACCAGGCCTGGCCCATCCATTTGTTTTGTTTTTTTTTCTTCAATTAAAATTATACGAGACATGAGTGAGTAAGAAGAGGAGCCGGTTCCCCGGCTGGAGGCGATGAAGAGCAGAGAGAGATCTTGAAGAACTACATGGACAATATGGAGAAGATAGAGCATAATGGAAAAGCAATTAGTGAGTCCGCATGGCCATCTCATTTAAATACATTAAAATACCCACTAACAAACAATATTTTGTAGGGTCTTTTTTTGTTCTTTTTTTTTTCTCAATAAATCTGTACTCTGTTAAGTCCATTTAATTTTAACATCTCTAACCTTCAAATACAGTCCACTTAATTCACAAAGGTTGGTTTGTGCCTTACCATTAAGTTGAAGGCATATACCATACACCCATATTTAAAGTTATGGTTGATAACATGAATGTTATTGATGTTTCGTTTAGTTATTCCTCTATTTCAAAATAAAATTAGCATCGTTAATTTAACGATGTTTGAAAATTAAGATGCAGACTGTCTTTTGTCATCATACAATCTAAAACAGTTCTTCAGTAAACATTTACTGAAGAACTGTATGTCTAACTCTTATAATTTATTGACAGCTATATACCCAAACAAATAATTTACCGGAATTTATGTTTACAAAGAAAGATAATTAATAATAAAAAAAAAAAAAAAGAAAGTCATTTTATTGCAATGTAATTTAGATATGTGGAATTGTAACTTGTGATTTAAGAAAGATTGAGGGAAAAAATCCATAATCTTTCTTGCTCTAGCTTAGCAAGCCTCCTCATAATAGAGGAAGTGAGAAAAAAAATCCATTTCCTCATAAAGTTAGAGGCACGTTAACAGCATACTCAAAACCCTTTAGTCCAATCGTGGCTTTGATAGTATAGTCTAAAATGAGACAATTAACCATCATAGATTGAATTGGAGGTGAAAGAAAATAATATTGAAATTATTTAGCAGGACGTATTTATTTCATTACTGGACAAATCCATAATATATTATTCTTAATTTTTGAACCACATTTAAGCTTAGTTAATAGTTTCTTGTTTTCTCAAAATCAATAATTTGGCACTTACAGCCTTTTTCATTTATACGCCTCAATAATTGCAGAAACAAAATTTGAAACCGATAAAAGTAATCCGGATTAAATTACAAAAGAGTCATTCCAGAATGAAGAAGCCGCACAAAATTTTATGATTACGTTGTATATTAATATCCGACAGTAACCGAGTGTATCCAGAAGAAGGCAGAGGTGCCTGAATCCTTTTATTTGTTAAAGCCCCTAAATCAACTGAAAATAAGCTTTTCCAGGAAGAATTAATTTCCTTTTTAATGGGCATTGCGATTGGAAGTCGGAAATCAAAATCTAATTTGAATAAATAATTGTTTATTGGGGTTTATAGGCATAAAACAATAAAGTCATCAATGCCTTTGTTTATTTACTTGTTGTGTATTATTAAGACTCACGTCTTATTTATGTACCTTATTTATTTTAATATTAATTTCCCCATTACCAGTTTCCTTCAATAATTTGAAATAGCATTATCATAAATAATAACATAGTATAAATTAAAGAAAGTTCAATATTAAATAGTATACTATTATATTTTTAATCATATTTTTCTATCTTACCATACAAGCATTTACAAATTTAAAGGGAAAGAAAAAATTGATTTAAATTTTTCTGAACAGGTCCGTCTCCCTTAAGAATTCTATAACTGATGTGATTTTACGTTGATCATCACCAAGTGCATCCGATATATTGCCTGCCAGGCCAAATTTGGCTAATCTAGAGGTGTAAAACCAGCACTCTTCAAAGATATGTTTGACCGTCAGAACCTCATCGCAATTCTGGCACCTTGGGGGTGGCTGTTTCAGGATAATGTGTAAATGAGTTAAGTTGGTGTGCCCTATTCTTAGCCTCGCTATGATGACTTCCTCCCTACGATTTGGCCGATTCGAGGTGTTCCACGGTCTTACTGATTTTTTAATGTCTTTCAATTTGCTCGGTGGGCTTTCGTTCCACATGGCTTGCCACCTTTCTAATATATTTTGTTTTAGGGGAAACCTCGTTTCTTGGGGGGTTAGAATGGCCGCGCCTCGTCCTGGGAGGTTAAGTGCTTGTTTCACCGCTATGTCCGCGAGTTCATTTCCTTTAATCCCCACGTGGCTTGGCACCCAAATAAAGAAGATATTTTTTTCCATATTTTTAAGCATCTGGAGGTATGAATGTATTTTAAGTGTAATTGGATGTTTGGGGTACATACTATTTAATCCCTTTAGTGAACTTAATGAGTCGGTAACTATTGCAATATTGTTTTGTTCTATTGACATGGAGAAGTGGAGTGCCGAGGCTATTGCATGTAGTTCTGCTGTATATATGCTAGATAACTTGTGTAGTTTTATTTTGTACGTAGAATTGTGAGTGACGAAAGAGCATGCTGTAGAATGTTCAGATTTGGATCCATCAGTATAAATTATGAAAGGTTCGGGAATGTTTAGAAGGAGAAGTGAAAATTCGGATTGATAATCAGAGGGAGAGGTATTGGTTTTTGGAAATCTGTTTAAACGGAATATTGTATTAGGTGGTTTATGTGTCCATGGAGGTGTGTAAACTTCTTGTTTGTCTACAGGTATTTCTTTCAGAAATGATACAGCTGATTTAAACCTTTCGGATAACGGAAGCGTTGTGTTTGGTTTTCTTTCGAATTTTGTAGAGAATTTTGGTCTGTATATGTATCTATGGGTTGGGTGTTCGGGTTGTGGCAGTAGTTTTGAAATATAATTTATAGCCAGTTTGTGCCTTCTGAATAAAAGAGGGGGTATTCCTAATTCTGAACACAGACTAAGAATAGGGCTTGTGCGAAATGCTCCTGTTGCAATACGGATCCCGGCATGGTGAAAGGCGTCAAGTCTGTTAAGTGCCCGGAGACGGGCAGATCCATAGACAAAACTACCGTAGTCCAATTTAGAACAAACTAATGCGTGATATAATTTTATTAGTGTTGTCCTATCTGAGCCCCAGGAGGTACCAGTAAGATATTTAAGAATATACAATCTTTTTGTCGTCTGAGCTTTCAGTGTATTAATATGTGTTTCCCAAGACAGTCTTCGATCAAATGTTAAACCTAAGAATTTGTGACTATCAGTATAGTGTATAGCGGAGTTTCCTAAGTAAAGGACGGGAGATGGGGGACTATTTCTTTTACGATGGAAATGTAGGCATCTGGTTTTTTCGGGTGAAAATTGACCGTTCGTTTGCAAGTGACCAGTTATGTATTCTGTCTGAGGCTTCTTGTAACTTATGTTTGACGATATCAACGTTTTCGGAACGGCATAGAATAGCTAAGTCGTCTGCGAACAACAGCGGCTTGACCCCTCTCGGTAAGGTCAGTGCCAATTCATTGATTGTTAGGCAAAATAGGGTCGGACTCAGTACACATCCCTGTGGTACACCGCTTACTTGTTCGTATTCCTCGGATAGTTCAGAGCCTATTCTAACCCTGAAATGACGTTTGGAGAGAAATTGCCTTATATAGTTAAACATATGTCCTCTGATCCCCACGGATGTCAGTTTTTTTAGAATTGATGAATGGTTTACGCTGTCGAAGGCCTTGTTCATATCAAAGAATATGGTGATCATATGTTGGGAATTTATGAAAGTATATTGGGCCTCGGCTTCCAATATTGCTAGGTGGTCTATGGTGCTTCGTCCTTTGCGGAATCCACTCTGAAATGACTGCAATAAGTCATTATTCTCTATTATCCACATCAGTCTTTTATTAATCATGCGCTCCATAATTTTGCTTAGACAGCTTGTTAAAAATATGGGGCGATAGCTGTTTGTGTCTCTTTTATCTTTTCCTTTCTTATATATTGGGATTACTATTGAGTCGCGCCAGGAATCCGGGAAATACCCAGTGGTCCAAACGCTATTATAATATTCAAGCAGCCAATATTGAGTATCAGACGGGAGGTGTTTTATCATATCATAATGGATATGATCGGGGCCCGGTGTTGACCCTCTAACTGAATTTATTGCATATTCGAATTCCCACATAGAAAAAGGGAGATTGTAATATAGGCCCTCAGAGGTATCTGAACTATCGAATATGGGTTCTTCTGGATTTGGATTATTATTTTCGGATAAGTATATTTGATAATAGAACTCGGCAAAATTGTTCGCTATTAGAGCCTGATTATCGGACAATTGCCCATTGATTTGAATCGTATACCTAGGATATGTAGATTGTTTTGTGATTTTCCGAACTTTATTCCATACTTCAGTTGATGGGGTTGATGAGTTTATAGAACTTACGAATTTTTTCCATGAATCGGCCTTACATTGATTGAATATTCTCCTGCAAATAGCCCTCTGTTTTTTATATTCAATCATATTTTCCACAGTCATGGAATTTTTAAATTTCCTGTAGGCTCTTCGACGAATTTTAATCGCTTTTTTGCAGGAGGCGTCGAACCATGGCACTAGGGGGCGCCGTGGAAGGCCAGACGTCCTCGGAATTGATGCTTTGGCTGCATTTACTATTGCATCTGTGATGGCTTGACAACCGTCAACTATGTTCATATCGGAGGGAGAAATTGGAGGTGGTGAGGCCAAAGAGGTGAAAAGAGGCCAATCGGCTTTATTGAGCACCCATTTAGGTGTTGTGTGTGAAGTGATGGAGTTTGCAAATTTCATGAGCAATGGGAAATGGTCGCTACCATACAGGTCAGGAAGAATCGACCAACATAGGTTATTGTATAGGGATGGGCTGCATAGTGAGAGGTCAAGAGCTGAAAAAGTCTGATACGTCGCGCTAAGATAAGTTGATTCCCCGGTGTTAAGAAGGAGAAGATTAGTGTAATCCAAAAAATTTTCTATAATTTTACCGCGCATATTTGTGTGCTGCGAGCCCCATAGAAGATGGTGTCCATTGAGGTCTCCGAGGAAAAGAACAGGGTGGGGCAATTGATTATAGATATCCAGAAGGTGTTGAGTTTCTATGTTACGATCTTGAGGCAAATAGATATTACATATGGAAAACGTGAAATTTCGATGGACTTTTACTGCAACGGTTTGAAGATGAGAGGCTATTGTAATTGGTTCGGAGTATACCGATTCGTGTATAGCTATTAAGACTCCGTGATGGCTGTGATTTGGATTAGGGCTATCTTTCCGGTAAATTTCGAAATTTTTAATGTTAATTTTATCTTTAGTTGTTAGATGGGTTTCCTGGAGGGCAATGCAAAATGGATCTGTATCACGTATAAGTATTTTTAAATCGTTAAAATGAGTTCTTAGGCCATTACAGTTCCATTGGACTATTGACATTTTTATTTAATTTTGTTAGATTTAGAAAGAAGAAAAAAAAAACAAATATATTAAAATAGAGTGAAATAATACGTGATGAAATTACGTAAATTCAGTTAATAATATGGATAAATATACACAAGGAAAATATATGTTAGTATGGTTTTAGTTTGTTTTATTACCTTTTTTCGGAGGTCGGCCTCTTTTAGATTTTTGGATTTCAAATCCTTCGTCATCTATTTTCTTATTATCCCTCATTTCAACAGGAGGAGGAGGGTCAGCAGAAGTAGAAGGGTTTGAGGAAGCCGCCGCTTCCGGATGTAAAGGGAAGGAAGCGTTGGCGGGAGGAGGGGGAGGGAGGGAAGGAGGAGGTGAGAGGCCGGGAGCGCCGGCTGCAGGGCCCGAAGATGGCCGAGCGCTGGCGGCTGGTCCCGAAGGTGACCGAGCGCGAGCCCGATCGAGAGTGATAGCCTGATCTTGGCTATGGAGAGTTTTGTTTTCATTTAATAAACTCAGTTTTTCTGTAGCTATGCTAGATTTGGTTACCTCTTTTTTTTGTGTGTTTTCTGAAAAATAGTAAAAAATATTCGCCTGAATGGCAACATCTTTTTTTGTTTCGTTATTTTTGTTTTTAGTTATTTCCGCAAAAGTTTTAGTGAAATTGGTAGGGTATTTTTCTTTATATATTTTTTTTGCCTCGCCCAGAGAGACTTTATTGTTAACTTGTATTGTTTTAATCTCTTTTTGTAATTTGAAAATGGGACAGGATCTGTCTAGGGCATGATGAGGGCCGTTACAGTTGATGCACCTGGCTGGGAGATCACACCTAAAATTTTCTCCGTGTTTGGCCTGACCGCACTGTACACACACCGGCTCTTTTTTGCAGTGGGTAGTCGGGTGGGAGAAGCCTAAACATTTAAAACAGCGTAAAGGATTTGGTATGTATGGTTGTACCCTAATAGTTTCGTAACCGATTTTAATTGTTTCCGGTGATTTTGGCGTAGGAAAAGTAACGATGTAATTATGAGTTAAAATTTCGTTACCATTAATTTTTTTCTTTATTCTAATTATATCTTTAATTACAGAAGACATTTCTTTTTTAATTTCTTCTTTTTCCATGTATTGAAAATCGTAATAACGGATTATTCCTTTGGAGTAGTTGAGCGTATTGTGGGTTAATACCTGTATTGGATATTGACCTCCAAATTCTTTGCACGATAACAGTCTGTTAGATTTTTGACCGTTTACAGTTTGTATTAATAACGTTCCGTCTCTTAATTTTTTAACGTTTTTGACATTTCCCACGAAACCTGTGATGGCCTTGTGAATAAAGAAAGGAGAAGTTTTTTTAAAATCATCCTGGTCAAGCCTTTTCATGACCAGATAGGTGGGAGAAATATTTTCAGTTTCTTGAAACGAACTTTTGTCGGGTGGAAATTTAATTTTATTCCGAGCCCATTTTCTTTTTTTATTTAAGGGACTAGACGGTTCTGATGATTCAGAAAGTTCGTCCATATTTTACTAAAATATAGTATGTATATACACTTTTTGTAGTACAAATTAAATATAGATAATTCGAATAAACTTAATATTAATAATTAATATAGTAAGTAATTAATAATAACAAAAAAAAAAAAAAAAAAAAAAAATCTTTATTGATTGTTTAAAGTAGAAAATAAAAGATTAACTTCTGTTTGAAAAAAAAAAAAAAGAAAAAAAGATTAAAATAAATAATAAAATCACCTTGATAAAAATAAAATTAATTTATAGCTATAAAATAAATGAAAGAAAAAATAAAGAAAAACTTATCGTTTCACCAAACGTAGCTCTCTGTGACCGTTCCAGCCGAAGGTTAGCTGTAGACTGTGAATAAATAATGGCCACCATTTTAAATTTAAACGATCGTTCCGGTACTTAAAGAAGTCTTAAACATCTGATTTCTAAAGGGTTATCTATTCTCGGCCTTTCTTGGAATTCCATGAATTTTGTGGTCTTATGATTATGGTGTCCATCCGTCGTTTAGACCGACATTTAGGAGTTTTTACTACTTACGGTTTTTAACAGTAGCTTTAATTTCCTTATATCCATAAAACTCTTTTGATTCTGAATTTCATTGGTTGGTTTTCCCAACCGAATCATCGAGCATTAAAACAGCATTGAGCATTGCTTAAAATCAACCAATCAAATTTAGAATAAAAAAAATTGGGAGTTTGTTAGTTATCAACGTGTTTTAATACAAATCAATTTGTTGGAACATACCTTATGTTATATATGTCATATGTTTTTCCAATAAGTAAATATTTTGATCGATAATTAAGTAATTATTTTCATATTTTTTTTTTCTGATAACTTCTTTACTAGGAAATTTCAGAAGCAGGTACTGCGCCCTGGATACAAAATAAATTTCCATCCACTCATTTTCATTAAGTTAATATTCTTTTTCTAAATATAGCGAGATGCAGCGATGGTTGGTGGAAATTCCTTGCAATTCGTCCCGTTCGAATTTGATAGCCTGAAAAATAATGAACTTGCTGGAGGCTGTGACGTAGTATTGAACGACACGTGTTCATTTTTTTTTTATATGTATAATTTTAATATCCAAAAGGAATATATAGGACTTTAGAAGATTTGGATAAAGTCGTCATGACCAGAATAATGAATCACATGTTCAGGATGAATAATGAAAGACAAAACAAGAAACTTTTCGACAAAGGAACTGGGCAGGCTAAATCGCGGATAAAGATTCCTTGGATAGAGAGTTTTTGGTGAAAAACTGAAAGGGTTTGAGGAACTTGTGGGTATGTAGGAGAGACAAGGGAGAAAATGGACTGAAAAAGAGCGAAGGGAACAGTCCGGGAGGATGAGAGAGTATTGGAGCAAGAGGAAGGCAGGGGGTGTGAGTGAAACGGAAATGATATTCGTCCTTGCTGGCCGATTCGTGTTAAAAAAAAATAGCAAATCGTCGATTTTTTTAACTTTTTCAAGTCGTCACTTTGCCAGCAAGCATGCATGCTATTCGGTGACTTTCGAGTTATTACAATTTGCAATCTTTTTCTCAAATGCTAACATAAAATACATGACATTTTGCCACCTTCAATCATTAAAGAATTTTATCTGAAGAGAAAGTACCTCTAGAGGAATGCTGCCACACTCCTTGATGGGGAATGACATACCCAGAAGGAACATCACTGCGAGACATATGCCCGAGCGCCTCATATTCCATCATAAAATCGCGGTATGCGGACGCAAATGCTTCATGTTTGACAAACTTCTTCTCAAGGCAGCTGAAACGTCAGGAAGCAATGTCCCGATTATCACCAATGCATGGAGCTTCATTTTTTAAGGAAAGTCGAACGACCATCAGGAGTGCGACTATGTGGTTTTGAAAAATGAATTTCGCAGAATTCATGTTCTGGGTCATTCCGGGTAACTGGAGCTGGCTCTTCTATTCTCCCAAAAGATTTTCAATCTCTCTATCAGGGATTCCTGTTGAGAAAATATTACAAATTCGTCAGGACCACACGAAATATTGGTCTGATCCAGTACTACAAGACCAAAAACGCTGAGTAAGAAAAATAAGCCTTCAATGCCAGAATGTATCGGAGCTCCTTAAATAATGTGAGGATAAAGATCGCTGCCGATGAGCAGATTGATGGGTCCTCGATGCACGAAGTCCATATCAGCAACGGGATGCTGCAAGACAGCGTCTATGATAGTTTGAGGTAGCTGCTGATGGGGAAGATAAGAAAATCTTGTCGACGAGGAGGCACTGTGGGTCGAAAGTTTGGCTGTCTTCAATCGATTTCAGAAAGCATCTCGTTGAACCTTTGATGGAATCCACTGATGTGCCGCCCAAACCTGTGATGCGCCCTTCGACTTTGCGGACTGTAGGGCCTATTCTCTTGGCCAAGTTTGATTTGATGAAGGTATGGTGGCTTCCGGAGTCAAGTAGCTCAATTCTCAAGGCTCATAATTTTTATTAGTCTTTGTTATAAACAATAACATTAACATTAGTGAATTTCCCAGGTCATTATTTCCGCCCTAACCATCCCTAAGGTCCGTTGGCATTAAGTTATGTCATCCACATGGTTTACACTACCTTAGGGTCTTCTGCCAGTGGTCCAGCCCAACCCTTTTTCCTAGAACACTTGCCCCAGCTGTACCCTACTCTTTACTTCCTTTAGCATGCTGTCCTCAGATTTATGGGTCCTAATTTATCTCTATTTATGGTATCATAAATATGGCTCATTTATGGTATCATTTATCTTGATGTCCGACGGCCGGCATATCAGAAGACACGAACAAAGGTTTTACCCCCTCTTCTCACAAAATCTCCTCATCCCCACCTCTGCTCTTTAGATATATTAAGGGCCTGTGAAATTAGTAATAAGCAATTCTAGTTAGTAAACTTTAAGTATAATGTTTATGTTGTAATTCTGTACTAAATAAAAGTCTTTTTATTAAGCTTCACTGTTGTCAGTTCATTAATTGGCGTCCGAACATCAGACGGTATTTATCGGGAACTCACTATTACTAGGTATTCCCGTGTGATAATCACTGTCAGAACCAGACCCCTGAAGAACTTCAACTTTTAGACCCACTCTTGCGAGGTACCTATCTACTGGTTGATTGATTGGCCCACTCTACCCGAAGAACCAATATTCTTCAGGAGTCCCAGCTACATCCAATCACAGAAAATCACTCTTGCGAGGTATTCTGTACTAGAGATGCGACATCGGAGGCAAAACATCGATGTTTTTACAATCAAAACATCGATGTCGGTTAAATATCGACCACAAAACATCGATGTTTTTTGACATCGATGTTTTTCAATTTATACAGTCTTTAAACATTAATATATTAGTGCCCAAACATATTTAAATCGATTTTTAAGTGTAAAGCATTTTATTTTTCATCTTTAATGTATAAAAAAATAGATTTTTTCGACATAGTTGGTTTTTCATATTCATATATTAAAGATTCAACTGTTAAAACCCAAACATATTCATACATTGATGTCGTTTCCATAGCAAATGGAGAGAATCGTATTTCTGGTGAACATTTTAAAAGATTTTGCGAGCAGTTTCATTAAATAAGTAATTTAATTATGATTCTATGGCTTTGCGTTTTCATATTTTATCTATTTATTTGATGTTGAAATTTTTACAGAAACAAGAAAGGGTAGGAAGAACAGAGGTAATATTTCCAATATAATGTCAAACATCGATATTAAAACATATATATAAAACATACCCGTCATTAACATCGGTGTTTTTGACGAAACAAATATGTTTCAACATCGATGGATGTTTTATCTAAGACAAATATGATTTTAACAGTAACAAACTTGTTGTTAACATCAGTGTTTTGACAATGACAGAGTATTTATTATTATTTATCACCAATGTTTAAACAATAAAAAAGCTGTTATTAACATCGATGTTTTTGAAAAACAAATATGTTTTAACATAGATTTTTGGACGAAAACAACAATAAATGTGCTCTTAACATCGATAATTAAGCAATAACTGGGATGTTTTTAACATCGGTGTTTTAACAATAACAAATTTGTTTTCAACATCCATGTTTTGGACAAAAAGAAGTATATTTTAACACCGATGTTTTGGAGAAAAACAAGTATACTTCCACATTGATGTTTTTACAATAGCATCGATGTTTTGGAAAACAACAAATATTTTTAAACATCGATGTTTTGAACATAAACAAGTATACTTTATCATAGATGTTTCCACAATAACATCGATGTATTGGATAAAAACAAATATGTTTTCACGTCGATGTTTTGAACAAAAACAAGTATACTTTAATATCGATGTTATGGACAAAAACAAATTTGTTTTAACAATGGTACCATACAAATATAATTTGGTTTGTATAAAACATCGATTTAGCTATAAGAAAAGATGATTTTAACAACGATGTTTTTGAAAAAAAAACAATATGTTTTAACAACGATGTTAAAGTATCATTGTTTTTGTTCAAAACATCGATGTTTTGGACAAAAACAAGTATATTTTAACATCGATGTTTTGGCGAACAACAAATATTTTGTAACATCGATGTTTTGAACAAAAACAAGTATATTTTAACATCGATGTTTAGACAATAACATCGATGTTTTGGATAAAAACAAATATTTTTTAACATCGATGTTTTGAACAAAAACAAGAATATTTTAACATCGATATTTAGACAATATCATCGATGTTTTGGATAAAAACAAATATTTTTTAACATCGATATTTAGACAATATCATTGATGTTTTGGATAAAAACAAATATGTTTTAATATCGATATTTTGAACAAAAACAAGCATACTTCAACATCGATGTTTTGGAGAACAACAAATATTTTTTAACATCGATGTTTTGAACAAAAACAAGTATACTTTATCATAGATGTTTTGACAATAACATCGATGTTTTGAACAAAAACAAGCATATTTTAACATCGATGTTTTGACAATAACATCGATATTTTGGATAAAAACAAATATGTTTTAATATCGATATTTTTAACAAAAACAAGCATATTTCAACATCGATGTTTTGGAGAACAACAAATATTTTTTAACATCGATGTTTTGAACAAAAAGAAGTATACTTTATCATAGATGTTTTGACAATAACATCGATGTTTTGAACAAAACAAATATTTTTTAACATCGATGTTTTGAACAAAAACAAGTATATTTTAACATCGATATTTAGACAATATCATCGATGTTTTGGATAAAAACAAATATGTTTTAATATCGATGTTTTGAACAAAAACATTCGATGTCAAAAACATCGATGTTAAAAATAACCTTGCTACAGCTAAAACAATGATGTTAATAGCATCGTTCTTAAAAAAAAAACTAAATAAAAAAACAAAAAAAAAAAACATCGATGTTAATATCGGCTCACAAACATCGATGTTGAGAAAACATCGGCCGCGTAACATCGATGTTAAAACACAATTGTTTTTGTCCAAATATTCGATGATATAACATTTGTTTCTGCCGAAAACATCGATGTTAAAAACAACTTTGTTATAGCTAAAACATCGATGTTGAGAAATATACATTGTTGTTTTTGTCCAAATATCCGATGTTAAAACGTATTTGTTCTTGTCCAAAACATCAATGTTAAAACATATATTTTCTTGTCCGAAACATCGATGTTAAAAACCTTGCTATAGCTAAAACATCGAAGTTAATAGCATCGTTCTTAAAAACAACCAAATAAAAAAAAAAAAAAAAAAACGTTGGGAAAACATCGGCCGCGTAACATCTATGTTAAAACATATTTGTTTCTGTCGAAAACATTGATGTTAAAAACAACTTTGTTATAGCTAAAACATCAATGTTAAGAGCATATATATATTGTTGTTTTTTGTCCAAAACATATTCCTTACGTCAAAAACATCGATGTTAAAACATATTTTTTCTGTTAAAAACATCAATGTTAAAAACAACCTTGCTATAGCTAAAACATCGATGTTAATAGCATCGTTCTTAAAAAAAAAAAAAAAAAAAAAAAAAAACTTCGATGTTAACATCGGCTCACAAACATCGATGTTGGGAAAACATCGGCCGCGTTACATCGATGTTAAAACACATTGGTTTTTGTCCAAATATTCGATGTCGCATCCCTATTCTGTACTGGCAGTCTTCTCCTTGGCTCACTGTTACCAGGTACCGAAAGAAGACGACTGACTATCCAGATGCCAGACCCGGCAATTAATATAATGACCATTCAAATTGAATAATTAAAAAAATCTGGTGCGTGCTCGCAACACACAACTTTCACTTACCAACTTACTTAGATTAGAAATTAATGCGTTTTGTTAATTGCCACTTCTCAAATGAACAGAACGGCTTTAATTATGAACAATGGTCTGTCATTAAAGGCGTACTCCGCATGCGTGGGCTCAACGAGTTTTATGAGTTGACTGAATATTTTTCTTTATTTCTCCTCTAAGTATATGTTTTTTTTATTTTTATCATATCTCATATTTAGCCATTTTTTATTTTCAGGCGTAACGAGAGACAGTTAGTTTCTCCATATAAACAAAAACAAAGGTACTTTATAGGAAACAAACAAACAAAAAAGGCCCCCCCCCAAAAAAAAAAGCCCCCTCAGAACATTTTAATAATGATAAAGCTTACCTGATATTAAAGAACACCTAATTTTCATTAGACATAACGAATTTGATAAAAATCGTTAAAGCCGTTTTTGAGATCATCGAAAAAAAGGTAAAAATTGGAAAAAAAATTATGAAATAAAGTTCCCGCTCCGTTTGACCAATTTTGATGAAATGTTGGCTATCACATCTTTGGCATATACATACATCAAATACCCAGTTTGATCAAAATCGTTAAAGCCTTTTTTGAGTAAATAAAAAAAACACGTGAAAATGATACAAAATTTATTAAGTAAAGTCCCCCCTCCGGTTGATCAATTTTGATGTAATGTTGGCTATCGCATCATTGGCATATACATACATCAAATACCCAGTTTGATCAAAATCGTTAAAACTGTTTTTGAGTAAATAAATAAAACACGTGAAAATGATACAAAATTTATTAAGTAAAGTCCCCCCTCCGGTTAATCAATTTTGATGAAATTTTTACAGTCATATCTCGGGCATATAAATAGATCAAATACTCAGTTTAATCAAAATCGTAGAGCCGTTTTTGAGAAAATCGAAAAAAACTTAAAAAGTTATTAAAGAAAGTACCCCCTCCCTTCGAGCAATTTTAATGAAATTTTTGCTGTCACATCGCGGGCATATACATACACTAAATACCCAATTTCAGGTTCGCACGGTTTATAGTTTTTGAGCTAGTCTGTTCACACACACACACACACACACACACACACACACACACACACACACACACACACACACACACACACACACACACACACACACATACACACACACAGACCATTTCGCGGGACTTGGTTATTTCGACTCAGGGGGCCCCAAAACGTGCATTTCTGTTGAAAACCGGAAGTCGAAATTTTTCACGATCGCAATACTTCCACTTACTATATATTTCATATATAGGTAAGTGAAAGTAAAAAAAATTCACATAAAGATGAAAACCATTTTTACAACAATAAATACCCCGATAATAATTTACAACATGACAGATTTGTAAACGAGGGAACAATAAAAAATCGCCGTCTTAATTCTCCATACAAACACGAGGACTTACATTTTAGGGAAGAAGACCCTAAAGACAAAAAAAATTCGGGAATTAGAAGAACGAATTCAGCAACTATACGAAGCTGAGCGTTTTCTAAATATCGCGCAAAATCATCCGGAAACATATAATGTAAGCAAGGATACGCTAAAAACCAAAATCGTCGATAGTATAATTAGCGACAATGATACACTAAAAACCGAAATCGTCGATAGTATAATTAGTGACAAGGATACGCTAAAAGCCGAAATCGTCGGTAATATCATTTGCGACAAGGATACGCTATAAACCGAAATCGTCGGTAATATCATTTGCGACAAGGATACGCTAAAAACCGAAATCGTCGATAGTATAATTAGCGACAAGGATACGCTAAAAACCGAAATCGTCGGTAATATCATTAGCGACAAGGATACTCTAAAAACCGAAATCGTCAGTAATCTAATTTGTGACAAGGATACGCCAAAAACAGAAATCGTCGGTAATATAATTTGCGACAAGGATACGCTAAAAACCGAAATCGTCGGTAATCTAATTTGTGACAAGGATATGCTAAAAACCGAAAACGTAACCATAATTTCTAGCTTAGCAACTGATAAAACTCACGATTTAGGTAATAAAGATTCGAATAAAGCTAAAGAAGTTAAGAACGCTTCAACTGTAGGAGAAACACTTGATAGCGAAATAATGCTCGAAAGCTCTATTAATATTACTAATAATAATAGTACTAATGCAACTTCGTTAGTTCAGGATAATTCAACTTTATTTGAAAATATTTCTATTAAATTAGAAAAACCATAATTATTTAGAATTAATCATGCAAATTATTACAACAAATTGCAGACGAAAAAACCGACAAAATCTAATATAAATACACAATTAACAGAAAAAATTGTCCCTACAGGAGGCATACTAAAAAAATTAAAATCTAAAATTAAATTAAAAATTCTTAAAATTCATAAATGGCGTAATAGAAAGAATTTAATATATTTATGGATGTTAAAACCGGATAGATTACGAAATCAATAATGGATTGTGGCGGAAAAAATGGAAACATTAAGTAAAATAAAAACTCATATAATAATAACTAGTTTTAAGATTGAATAACATATTTATATAAAATAAAATCATAAAATATAAAACCAGTAAGAAAGAAGATAACATTAATTAACGGGACGTTGAAAATAAACTTGCCGAAAAATAACTAAAATCACACTTTAAATATCGAAATGTAAAAGAAGGATTAAATTCTAAAATTGATTGTGAGGTAGTAATAATACTTTCTATATGTAAAAATACATATAGAAACGAAATAATAAACAATTATAAAAATTTAAACAAAAAATAATAATATTTTAAAACAAAAAATAATTATTTAAAACAAATAATAATAATTTAAAACTAAGAATAATGGTAATTTAAATGTAGTCCTCTTTATAAAACTAAAAAAAAAAAAAAAAAAAAGTAATTTCAAATCACATTTTAACGAAAAGAGATGTGGATAATAAGGTAAATAAAATCAATTTGTAGATTTATGGAAAAGTTTAGATTTCGGTTAATAAACAAATAAAAGATTTATTGTGATTTATATATTAAGAAATGAATTAAACAAAATATAATCAAATTTTTATTGGATCAAATAATTAAGAGCTGGCTAAAAGTGTACATGTGCGTGCCGAAAAGGATCAAAAACGGCACTTACGGCCGTCAGCTCGGAGTTAGCCGCTGTTTTTACATCAGAAATATAATTATACTCTTATATTAATAATGCTAAAAAAAAAAAATTATAAATAAACAAATAAAGTAAGAAATGAAAATAAAGCATTGAGAAAACAAAACGAAACCTCTAAATTAATACAACCACATTTAAGCAAAAGAAAATAAATAAAATATATATATATTCATACTCACACACACATACATATGTACATATATATACTACAAATATTTATACTGAACTTAATAAATAATAATTTAATCAATTTTTACTTAGTAAACATAATTTGAGTTTCATTGGCATTTGCTTACACAAATATTTAGAATAACATTGTTACTTTACAGCATTAACGTGATAAATATCAGTTATTGATATAGTATTACTTATTTAAACAATTCAATTCAGGAGTAGTTAAATTCTTTTGTTAAATTATATCTGTATCTCCAAGATAGTTTACAGTATTTTATTAATGCTTCCCAATTTTTTCCCTTTAGGTATTGTAATAATTCCTCATTAGACAGCTTATTTTTATGAAAACAAATTTTTCTAAATTCTGATAAGATGGGGCATATTGCTAAGAAATGATAAGTGTTTTCAACTTCATTTAGGTTGCACAGAGAACACAGTTCGACATTATCAGAGCTGTATACTTTATAATTTAAATTTGAGTAAAAAGATAGTAAAAGGTCCCGCCATGTGATTTGCCCACCTCCACTTCTGTAATTTGTATGAACTTTCGGGAAGCCGAAACATACCGCCTGATAAGATTGAATCTCTGCCTGGGAAAAGACACGAAAAACACTGATAAAATCATTTCTATTTTAAAAGAAACCAGCTTATATGACAAACTTTAATTGCCAGGGCCATATCATGTATATAAATAATGTATGTACTAACTATAATCTAAATTTCTGCTACGAGCATGTATTTGTTCATGTAGGTTAATTGGTTTTTATTATAATGTACCTAATATTGCATAATTTAAGAGTTTAGAATGTAGTTGTAACAAATATGTGGTAAAAAAAAAAAAAAAAAAAAAAAAAAAAATGTATATATATACATTTCAAGTGAAAAAATGAGTAAACAAAGAAAAAAAAATAAAGAAAAAATAAAAACTTAAAAAACACAATAATAATTATTAAAAAAACATAATAATAATAATTAATAAAAAAAAAATTGAAAAATAAATTAAATGCTAGGGTGTATAGGGCGTAATAACCTCTGCAGTTTATCGCCCCATAACATGATCCTATCCTACCAACGGTATGCGTTTCGGCTTCCCGAAAGTTCATACAAATTGCAGAAGCGGGGGTGGGCAAATCACATGGCGGGACCGCCAAGATTTGAATGCCTCACCGGCGAACTCTGCTGGGGGTAGAGGCTGAGAAGGAACTGGGTGAGAGAGATTCCTGAAAGAGACCAGGCCTGGCCCATCCATTTCTTTTCAATCAAAATTACTCAAGACATGAGTGAGTAAAAAGAGGAGCCGGTTCCCCGGATGGAGGCGATGAAGAGCAAAGAGAGATCTTCTTGAAGAACTACAGAGACAATATGGAGAAGATAGGGCATATTGGAAAACTAATTTGTGAGTCAGCATGGCCATCTCATTTAAATACATTAAAATACCTACTAACAAACAATATTTTGTAGGGTCTTTTTTGTTCTTTTTTTTCTCAATAAATCTATGTAATCTGTTAACTCCATTTCATTTTTAACATCTCTAACCTTCAAATACAGTCCACTTAATTCACAAAAGTTGGTTTGTGCCTTACCATTAAGTTGAAGGTACAAATCATACAAAATTTGGTCCTACCGTGCCTGGATATGAACCATAAAATTTGATCCCACTTGCTTGATATTAAACTATAAAATTGGTTCAGCACGGTGTAATGATTCATTATTAATTAGAGATGTTAAAAATAATATAATAATAGTGTTAAATTTTCATTTTGTTTTCTGTTAATTTTTGTAAAAGATGAAACCTGTAAATGCTAGTCATATATCAATGTATAAGCAGCCTGCTTGAACAAATCTGCCATTCCTTTATCATTAGTGTAAACTAATTTATTAATTAATTAATGTTATTCTAATGAAAAGTAAAAATCTAGGAGTTCCCTAAGATTTAATAGTTTAAATCTTAATTAATTCAATTGAGCGCAGATGAACAGTTAAAGCATTGATAATGTATTCATTAAATAGAAATGTAATTCTCAATTATGTAGAGTGCTTTATTCACAGAGACTGCATTAAATTAAATTTACTAAATTCAGCTTCAACAGACCTTAATTATGGTTAATAAAAGGCATCATATATCATAAACTTAACCTAACCTATTTCAAATGCCTGAACTGAAAACAATACTTACTTTAGTTATAACTGTTTTTAATCATGGTTTACTCATTTACTAGAATATACATTAATCATTTATTCATAAACTATTGATAAAATTACAGTATTCTAATTAACAATAGCAAGTAATATCACACCATAAGGCATGCACTAGTAAAATTCACACATATATACATCAGTATTTAATATATTCTTTAATTGCAGCACTATTGAGTAATAGATAGATAATTAGACAATATTATTCGTTTCCACAAGCCCAAATTTCAAGAATATTGAAGGGAAAATCCATCCCTTTCAAATCTTAGCTAGGAAGCCCTTCTTTATAGATAACTAGACGTGCGCACCGCCGCGCCGCGCCGCCGCCGCCGGATGATTTTAACTGCGCCGAGCTGCCGCCGATGAAGGTGGCGCGCCGCATGTACAACACTCTCAGAGCAGGGTGTTTTTGTGCTTGGCGTTGATATTATTGGCAATAGAGTTATTCTTTAAGGCCTATTTGCAGACCTTCATAAAGCTACGAGAAAAATTGATCAGCGGATATGAAACGTTGTTAGGACATATCAAGTCATTCCTCGACCGCCGCATCGTACCAGCAAGAATTGGTTGCAACCAGTTGTTCTATTTGTCTGCGGTATAATTACCCTAATCGAATTATTACCAGTCCTTGTTATTGTTTAAAGGACTGATAAAGAATTCCATTATTTTTTTTATCTTCATTCATTTTCCCCCTCAAAATATAGTAAAACTTTGATTTTATTTATTATTAATTTTTTAACGACTGTTACCACTTATTATGCTTTCTACTTAAACAATCTATCTATTTCATCAGTGCTGTTGTATTCCATCTCAGTGACCCAGTATGTTTCAGATGAATCCTATAATACTCCACCATTTAACCACTTCCCTTCTTTCCCTCACTTCCCTTTCCCCGCACATTGAATACCTGTTTGTTGAAATATCCACCTCCCCACATCCGTACTCTTTGGTTTCATCTACCTGCCTCCGAAAGTTACCTTTGATGAAACATTCGAAGCCATCCATTACAACACGATCCCTTCATATTCCAACATTGTTCTCTCCGGAGACCTCAACAACAATCTCCAGATACCTTCTCCTAACCAAGCCTATCTTTCAAATATCCTCAATTCCCTTAATTTATTTATAGTCCCTTACTCTCCGACGAACACCCAGCATTCCATCACTTGGCTTGTCTTTTATGATCTCGATTCCCTAAAAAACTCCTCGCCTTATCACAACATCCGGTTCCTTTACAGTCTTCCCACGACCTCATACAATTATATAACCTTCCCCTCCTGCTGTATTCCCCCACAACTAAATCCTTTCGAAACCTTGATTCCCTATCACCTGCAATCCTAGCGCCTGATCTTGAGATGATCCAATGGGACCCCATATACACCTCAAACGCCATTGACTTAACTTCATACCATCCTAGACCGTCACGCTCTTCTCAAGTTCCAGACAGTTAGGCATCATCGAGCACCCTGGATAACACCTACGCTAATGAATTTTATGAAACTAAGAGACGCAGCTAGAAGAAGATTTTAGGGCACCTGACTTTCTGAAGATTACCATCAAGCTCCTCCGAAATAGCACTCAATCCTTAATATACCGCGCCAAATCCAACTACTTCCAGCAATCCTTATCCAGTACCCCCGATTCCAAAGCAAAATAGGTAATTCTCAGCAAACTGTCCAATCAATTCAATCAATTCAAACTGTCCAATCAAAACATTCCATTTTCAGCTGATGCACTCAATTTGTCTCTAACATCTCCAATCTAAAGGTGTTCCTCTTTTTCCCCCTCGCTATTTTCTATCTGTATCATTGAACTTCTATCCTCCACCCATCGCTGTCAATACCATCTGTATGCCGATTACGCCCAGCTTTATCTCTCCTTTGCCCCGCTGATTCCTCCGACGATATCCTAAATTATAGGAAGATATCGACAGAATATGTGTTTGGGCAAACCTCAACGAATTTACTCTGAACGCGAAGCAGACGAAAGCCACCTTGATTGGATCTCCCTTTCTCCTCAAATCAACTCCTGTTGCTCCAAATCTAGTCCTAAACAACTCATCTATCTCAATCAATCAACAATCATTCCACAATTCTGTCAAAAACCTTGGCGTTACCTTCGATCAATCCCCCTCTTGGAAACCACATATCTCACAAATTTCCCGTCGCACTATATCTACCCGGAAACAGTTCAACCGTCCTCTCTCATCTCTCTCCACTTTGACTACGGCTGTATGGTGTACAGCGGACAGTCTGAGGTATTCGAAGCCAAACTTAAACGCCTAATGAAATATTCAACGTTTTGTCTTTAGGATCCCAAGAGATACGCATATAACCCAGTACTATGCCGAGATGAAGTGTCTCTGCCAGTCCTACCGCTGTCGGTATCTACTGGCTTTCTTCTTATACTAGACCATCAGAACTCAACGACCCTCCTATATCTTGCAGAGCCTACAATTTAAATCCTCCATCCAATCCCGCCAAACCAGATCCCGTACGTCCGATATATATCCTCCACCCCATCGAACTTTTACATGAACAAATCCTTCATAATGCAAGCAACATCCCTCTGGAACTCTATTCCCTCCGTTATCCGACACGCTCCATTATCTTCCACTTTCAAATCACTCCTCTTCGAGATCCTATTCAACTTTCAAGTCAACTGATCACGGAAGGAACACGATGGATCTTTAGAAGTACGAGGGCGGTAAAGAAAGTTCTAAGCCTAATATACATATATATAAAAATATATTTTCAACTTACATATTTTTATTTTTCAATATAGTCCCCCACAACAGCAACGCACTTATTCCACCGCTTCCCTAACATCTGTAACCCGGCCAAATTTTTTTTTTTCGAAACCTTCCAAAACGACTTTGTTCACCTCATCGTCTGACGAAAACACTCTCCCACACAAATGTTTTTACTTTCACTTACCTACATATGAAATATATAGTAAGTGGAAGTATTGCGATCGTGAAAAATTTCGACTTCCGGTTTTCAACGGAAATACACGTTTTGGGGTCCCCTGAGTCCAATTAACAGACAGCCATTCCAAGGTCGCGTCTTCAGGGTTCCTCTTCCTGCATCTTAAGTCCGAGTGCTAAAGATCACGAATAAAATATTTCACCCGTCGTCGTTGACCGCATTACCTCTTCGCTGCCTACACGCGATCTTCCTGCCTCAGTCATCAAAGAGATAATGCATCATTCACTTGCTGATCAGCAATTTGGAGAATCGGCAACCATCGACCTGCTTATCGGGGGAGATATTTTTCCTCGCATCCTTACCGGAATTCCTTATCCCGTTTTGTACCGTAAGGTTTGTACTTGACTCCGACGGCATTTGGATTGTTCGTGTCCGGAGTTCTTTTTGACGAGACCCCGAGTTATTCGTGTTCTTTTCTAGCGCTGTCCAAGAACAATTTCGAAGCGCAGCTTAAAGCATTTTGGGAGCTGGAAGCACCCGCATCCGTAGAGAGATCACACCCCGACGACATACAGTGCGAACATCACTTCGTTAATACTCACAGTCGGACAGACGAAGAAAGATACGTGGTGAGGTTACCCTTCAAGACTCAAAACTAGGAATTCGATTGCAACCGGTCAGTAGTCCTTAGAAGATTTTATGTCTTAGTAGCAAAATTCCGGAAGGATCCAGCCCTTTCGGAAAAGTACAAGGCTTTCATGAAGGAGTATAGCGATCTGGGACATATGTCCCCTTCACTCACAAATTCCTCCTATCTGATCCCGCATCATGGGATATGGAAGGAGAACCCTCACGATACCAAGTTGCGAGTGGTGTTTGACGCATCATGTCGTTCGACCAGTCACAGTTTAAATGATGCACTTCACGCAGGACCTAAGCTGCAAAGAGATATATGTGACATCTTGATAAGATTTCGTCTATATGCTATTGCTGTTTGCGCTGACATTGTGAAGATGTACAGACAAATCATCATGCACCAGGATGACCGAAGGTTCCAGCACATTCTGTGGCGCGAAGAACACTCTCACGCCGTTCAGGAGTTTGAGCTAAACACCGTCACCTACGGAGTCCGGTCTAGCGCTTATCAGGCCCTACGGGTAATCCAACAGCTGGTATTGGATGAGGGAAGTCGATTTCTAGCCGCGTGAGTTGTGACATGTATGTTGACGACATTGTGAGCGGAGCTGATACACCTGAAGAAGCCTCCGAACTTGTGTCTCAACTAAGCACACTGTTCGCAAAAGGAGGATTTACTCTCAGCAAATGGGCATCTAACATGTCTGAGGTGTTGCCGCATAACGGTGACCAGGTTAAATTGGTGCCTATTCAACATCAAGAAAACGACGGCGTTAAGATTCTAGAACTTTTCTGGAGTTCAACCACTGACTCGTTTTCTTATGTTACCCTTCCTCTGCCCTCGGATCTAGTGACGAAGCGCGTGATGCTCTCGGCGGTGGCTAGGATATTTGATCCATTGGGCTTGTTAAGTCCGGTAATCTTTACAGGTAAGCACCTAATTCAACGCCTTTGGAAGGCGGGTCTCGGATGGGATGACCAGCTCCCAGATGAATTGGGTGACGCGTGGAAGGCGTTGACTTCGGATTGGCAAATTCTGTCATCGGTGACCGCCCCACGCTACATCTCCAGCAACCAAGCCCTTAATCATCTGGTTGGATTTTGCGACGCATCTTCCAAGGGATACGCTGCCGCTCTATATCTTCGTTCTGAGAGTCCTTAGGGCGATATCAAGGTGTCACTCATTAAATCGAAGACAAAGGTAGCACCTGTGCAATTTGTTTCGATTGCTCGCCTTGAGTTATGTGGTGCTCTCCTACTTTCTAGGTTAGTTTCCTCTGCCCCGCAATCCATAACGCGGGAGGTGGTTTGCTTCACGGACTCTCAGGTAGTTCTTTCATGGTTACACACTCCCATTTATGAACTGGGAGTATTCGAGGTAAATCGTGTTTCCCAAATCCTCAACATAGTGGCCTTCGATTGTTGGAGACACATCAGTTCCGAAGAAAACCCCGCCGATCTTGCCTCGCGAGGTTGTGACCCAAAGAAGTTGCTGGAGGCCTCAAACTGGTGGAACGGGCCCAGGTGGTTAAGTTCGCCCGTCGCTCAATGGTTCACCCCAGCTGAAAGAACAGTAGCTATGAGCAGTCAACGATCTGTGCCCCAGCAAACTGAGCAGCCTTATGACTGGACCGAACGGTTCTCTTCGTTCCGTACCCACGTCAGAACCGTAGCTAGGATCCTGAGACTCGTCAAGGGCAAGCAAAACATAGGGTCATCAATCCAGCCTCAACAATACCCGCAGCAGGTTTCCGCCAAGGAAATAGCCGAAGCGGAACTAAGGTGCGCAGCTTTTATTCAACGTATATACCTTCCCCGAGAGCTTTTTAAGGAAAATGCAAACGTTCCTAAGCCTTTTGCGTCACTATCTCCATTTCTCGACGAACGGGGTATTGTCAGGGTGGGCGAACGTTTACAAGAATCTTCTCTGCCTTATGCGAAGAAGCACCCCATTCTTTTGCCTTGGCGATCTCACTTTACGAATTTGATCGTTGATTCAATGCACTCTGACCATTTTCACGCAGGTCCTGCCTTAACGCTGGCACTAGTGCGAGGAAAATATTGGATACCCTCCATGGGCAAATTAATCAGGGGAAGGATTCAGCGATGTGTTCATTGTAGGTTTCTTAGAGCGAAACCTATTACCCCTCTGATGGCACCATTACCCACAGCTAGAGTCGAAGAGACTCAGGCATTTTATCAGGTTGGAATCGACTACGCTGGACCCTTTCTAATCAAAGAATCAAGAAGGCGGAACGCTTCATTAGGAAAGGCCTACTTATGCCTCTTCATATGCATGGCCAGTAGGGCAGTACATTTAGAGTTGGTGAGCTCTCTAACCACATCAGCCTTCCTGGCCTCTCTCGCCAGATTCACCTCCCGGCGCGGTTCACCTCATACCATTTGGTCTGATCACGGGACGAATTTTATAGGCGCTTCTAAGTTTCTCAAGGAGGTTTACAAATTCCAGAAAGGGATTAAAGACTCAGTGTCCGAGTGCTTAGCTCTTAAAGGCATAGAATGGAACTTCATACCTCCACGCGCTCCTCATTTCGGGGGGCTCTGGGAAGCCGGAATCAAGTCTGCGAAGCGGTTATTGACGAATTCCATCGGTAGCGAACCGTTGAACTATGAAGAGTTATCAACCACCCTCATCAAGGTTGAGGCCTTACTGAATTCCCGCCCTCTTTGTCCCCTCAACGAGGATGCAACTCATTTTGATTTCTTAACGCCTGGACATTTTTTGATAGGAGGCCCGCTAATTTCATTGTCTCAGCCGTCAGAAAGCCTTTGTCCGTTGCCTACTCTAATGTCAAGGTGGAAGGAAGTAGAGGCGAGGGTGGACCACGTCTGGAAGTGCTGGAGCAAGGAATACCTCCACACCCTGCAACAAAGACAAAAGTGGAACAAAATGAATCCGTCCCTATGCGTAGGAGATCTTGTCGTCCTACTGGAGAGACGAACCGGTGTTGGGCAGTGGCCCGTAGCACGAGTGTCCGCAACCTTTCCTGGGAGAGACGGAGTTATTCGCACATTGACAGTGCGCACCCCCTCAGGTAACCAACTCACCCGGGCAGTTACTTCAGTAGTACCTTTGTTTTGCCCTGCTGGGGATTCAGAAGAATAGTTATCCCATATTTTTTTTTTGTTATTTTTCATCATTCTTCTTAAAGTTCGTTTTTTCACCTGGAGACTCCTTTTGTTTAGTTCTTTTTTCTCCTAAATGCTATTGAGGTTAAAATTTAATTTCCCCAACATTTCTTGTTGATCATTTCCTATCACAGTTTCACACTCTATACACCTTGTCCACCACATGTGACTGTGTGACTGAAGTTTATGTTTTTTTTTTTTTTTTTTTTTTTAATAAAGCGTAATTTTCTTTTCGAACACTCAGTGAATAGAGTTCATAGATGTATGTATTTTCTTCTTTCTTTTCGAACACTCTGTGAATAGAGTTCATGGATGCATGTAGTTTCTTTTTTTTGTTTTATATTGTAACGTTTACTAACACCCCTATCTTCATTTAATACTGCTCTCACAATTCATCCAAATCCTGAACACTTCCAGCTCCACGTTCTTGAAGATTAAATCATCCGCAGCTGATTTAGGTGGGCGGTATGTTTCGGCTTCCCGAAAGTTCATACAAATTACAGAAGCGGGGGTGGGCAAATCACATAGCGGGACCGCCAAGATTTGAATGCCTCACCGGTGAACTCTGCTGGGGGTAGAGGCTGAGAAGGAACTGGGTGAGAGAGATTCCTGAAAGAGACCAGGCCTGGCCCATCCATTTCTTTTCAATCAAAATTACTCAAGACATGAGTGAGTAAAAAGAGGAGCCGGTTCCCCGGCTGGAGGCGATGAAGAGCTGAGAGAGATCTTCTTGAAGAACTACAGAGACAATATGGAGAAGATAGGGCATATTGGAAAACTAATTAGTGAGTCAGCATGGCCATCTCATTTAAATACCTTAAAATACCTACTAACAAACAATATTTTGTAGGGTCTTTTTTGTTCTTTTTTTTCTCAATAAATCTATGTAATCTGTTAACTCCATTTCATTTTTAACATCTCTAACCTTCAAATACAGTCCACTTAATTCACAAAAGTTGGTTTGTGCCTTACCATTATGTTGGAGGAATAAATCATACAATATGACAGCCAAAATTTCATCAAAATTGATCTAACGGAGCGGTCTCTGCACCACCGTTGCAGCGCTCTTAACCATTGAGATAACCATGGGCTCTATTAAATGCTATTAAAAGTGGACAGTATTAAAGAATTAGCGTATAAGGCTCAAGAAGTGGGGTTTATAAGCTGGGTGGCGTAAAGGGGTGGGCGCGAAGCAAGTTGAAAAATGTTCTCACAGCTGACAGACAAATAAATACTCAATTAGTTACAATTTTAGTACAAAATTTCCTTAAACTAAATTTACCATTTTGAGTTTTTCCAACCAACCATGGTGTTCATTCTTATCAGTAATGAGATATTTTGAAATTGTGTTTATTTTAATACATTTCATATCACTTATTTAAAGTTCATTTCTTTAACTATTTTATTACATAGATTGAAATGAAAGAATTCGTAATATTTTCCGTGGGAGATTATTATGATTGCTTAGAAGAAGATCCCAGGAAATCCTGAGCGAAGCCTGAAAAAGAAAATTGCCGCCGTAACCTTCTTTGTGAGCCTGCCCTAACAATCGGTATCTTTTTTACTAGTCACATCAAAGTCATTTCACAAATGATCCAACTTACTTTTCAGAGCTCCAATCCTATACTCAAAGAAGAAAAAATAGGTTAAGATATTGCTATGTCCCTCCAGGCGTGGTCTATTTCGGGAGGTTATTTGGCCGTAATTTAAGCTTACTCTTATCGCGTTCTTTTCAGTTACAAAGTGCCGTGATCATGCTTTATTATATCCCAGCTTTCGACTCCCACTCGTCAGAGATAAATAAATCTCTATATAAATAAAATAATAAATAAAAAGTTTTGAGTTAAGATCGGGGCTTTACTAAACGGCGCCATATTGGCCATTGCTAGTAGTTCCATAGCGTTACTAGTTACATATATATATATATATATATATATATATATATATATATATTGTACATTAATAAGTACTAATACAGTATAGTATGGAAAATATAGTATAACTGGGCCGACTGGGAAACGTCCGACAGGCAGGCCGAGACGGAGGTGGGAGGATTACGTGAACTGCTGCTGTCGAAGTTAGGTCTGGAATGCGCACAGTGGGACAAGCGAGGAAAAAACCCAAAATCCAATGTTCATTTCTGGAGTTAATTTTTATTGTTTTTTATTCTTTAATAGTCAACTAATAAAAAACGATTAGTTTCTTCCATACCAAAAAATTGGTTTAAGTTGAAATTATAATTTTTGTTGTTGTTTTAACATTGCTATTGTTTTTTTACAAAAATATTTTGATGTTCGTTATAGAACATTTTATTGATCGATATTTTACAGTCATTATGTGCATATATAGACGAACCACTTTATAACTGTAACCGTCCAATAAAAACCATTATTTAAGCGAAAATCTTTCACACAAAATAAATAATTTAAAGCATGATTATAGATAAAGGCTTATCCTGGCTTAAGATGTCAGAGATTGGTCTAGAACCGGGATGTATCAAAGAATATATTCCTCTGATTTCATTTGCCTGTTGGGTAGTTATGTATTATGTATATGTATAGTTATGTGAACATTTTCGCGGCGCACAGTGGGGGCGAGAAGAAAAATACTGTACAGGACATTAGCTGACTAAAAAAAAAAATAGAAAAAAATGCTACCTTAAAGGAAATTGAGTTAAATCAAGGTAAACTAAGTTCAATTAATTTTAAACTATTTAAAATATCTATTCTTAAGTTGCCTTTATTATTATATACATGTATATAACATAATTTAGTTGCAATCCTAGTGTAGTTTTCCATCCTTAATCAATTGAAACAATACCCATCTCAATAGGACAAACCATTCCCAAGATATAGAGTTCCCCCCCCACACATTTTTGCTTTACTGTGGCGCATGGTCAATCTAGGTGAAAAAAAAATGGAAATTAAGGAAACCGTTGTATTATGTGTAAATTGGGAGATGTTTTTAGAATAATATTAGAGGTCGTTTTGTTTTTAGAAGGTGGATTTTACAGTAAATACAACTATGTGAATAGAAGCTGACTTGACCAGTCACATTTGGTTTAAACTATATTATGTCTTTTTATATCCTATAATAATGTCTTCTTATTGAACATACAAATTACATTCTCGACATGTACTATTGGTCAACGACCATCAGAGGACGTATGCCTTTGTATATTTCAGGGAAGGAAATTCCGCGTAGGGAGTTATGTAGTATCAGACAAAATTGTATGGACATGGATTCAATATATATTGCTATATTGCAGCAGTTTAAACTAGAGTATTTTATCTTAAAGTCTTTAGTTGCGTTGAATACTCATTTAAAATTAGCATTTACTAAAATTAAAACATGGAGAGAAACTGGACGATATTCGGACAGATTGATCATGAAAAATAATATTAGATGGACAGTACTTTAACGTTCAAGTGTTTATGTGAAGAAATTTTGCCTCTCTACGTTCGCCAATTTTGGTCACCCTGGGTCATCACTGATGTGCCGGAGGAAAATTGAATAAGGATAAATAGGGCTACGAAGTACGGAATAATTAGCGATCGCAGAAGAAGTATCGGAAGTATGCTATGCAGCAATTATCGAGGTATCTCTCTACTATCCTGTGCCTACAAGATATTGTCACATGTTTCATTCAAACGTCTATTACCATAAGCCGAGCGTGAACAAGCCGTATTAGAGTGGATTTAGGAAAGGAAGATAAACCTGAGACCAGATGTTCTGTGTGCGAACCATTCTCGGAAGAGGATTTGAATATTAAACCAAAACTCACCATCTTTTCATAGATTTCAAAGCAGCGTATGACAGCATTATTCGCGAAGAGCTTTACAGTGCCCTCAGAGAACTCAATTTACCTGAGAAACCCATACGGATGGTAAAGCTCACCATGAAGGGTGTGAGATGTTTGGTTAAAATAAATGGTGAAAGATCCGAAGAATTTCATGCTAGAAAAGGACATTGGGAAGGCGATGCATTAGCCTGCAAGTTGTTCGATCTAGCTCTTGAGAAGGCCGTAAGAGGCGTAGGACGCCAACGCCAAGGAAAGATATTTACAAGGCTTGTACAGTTTGTAATTGTACAATTGTTATATGCTGATCTCTGTGATGGCTGTGACTGATGCCTTTCAAGCACTGGTGGACTCTGCCAGTAGACTTGGGCCAAAGAAAAGTATATGGTAACTGAAGAAATTCCTAAGCCAGGTGAGACTGTTACTATTGGGCAAAACAAATTCGAAAAAGTTTCGCAGTTTACTTACCTAGGATCTATGGTCTATAGCCCCGACACTGAAATAAGGAGGAGAATTACAGCAGCCAACAAATGTTACTTTGGGTAGAGGAAACAGCTTAACAGGCCGATACTTTCCAGACAGACCGAGCTGTATAAGACAATAGTGCGCCCCGATGCTAAATGCTGGACTACTTCAAAAGCCACGGAAAAGGACCTCCTTATTTTCGAAGGAAAAGTTCTCCGACGTATATTTGGAGTGAAATGAAGTGAAAGTTGGAGAGGAATGGAGGTGACGAGAGAACCAGCAGTTGTACAACGCTTTCGGAACGGCTGGTGTCCTGAGAACAATTAAGTTGAGGCGTTTGATATATGCAATTGATATATGCATTTGATATATGCAGGACAAATCACCAGGATGGCAGAGGGAGAGACGCCTAAAACATTGCTAACTCTGCCGATGCATAGAAAAAGAAGAAGAGGACGACCAAAGCTGAGGTGTTCTGATGAAGTGGCGGAAGATGCTCTCAATATCCTAGGAGTTCGAAACGGGATGGCCTCGCCACAAGACCATGACGTTTGGAGGAAACGGTTGGAGGAGGCCAAGACCTGTAACCGGATTGTAGTGCCGTGAAAAAAAAAAAGGAAAAGGATCGGTTGAGAAGCCGGGTAAGCTTAGTGATGCAAATTTTATTGAAATATTTCAATCTCAGGCCGAAGTTGCAAATCAATTTAAATTGAGTTTCAACTTGATTTAGTGATAATTAGTTATAAGTTTCATTGTTTTAACGAGGAGGCCCTTGCTTTTATGATATATTTTAAATCCCAAAAGAGATGATTCATATCTTTGATTCTACAGTCACTAACTTACGTTAGATTTGTCAGCGGGACTGTAATGGTAGATTACATGAACACAGCAGGCATAAAAACATTTTGAAGACAGCAGCGCTGATGATGATTATTTGTAAGCCATATCGTTTGTACCTGTAAAATTATGTGTTAGACAATGAAAAAAATTAAGTCTGAAACTGAAATTTGAGGAAGAAATAATTTTAATAATTTATCGGTCGAAAACTTTGGGAATTCTAATGACGGGAATACCGCTGAACGGTTGTTCTACTTCCCACAAGCTACTTGTTCACAGCAATGAAATATTCAATAACTTTATTGGGCGTAATGGAATGCTCAGAAGGAGTGTACGATGCATGAAACTGGGGCTTGAGATTTCAACAATCGTTTAACTCGTTCTCACGCACAGCTACTAATGCAGATTTAATTTCGTCGCTGATTTCAACACCAGACACATTAATTAACTCTTTAAGACAAAAGCCAAAAAGAAATGAAAAAGCTTTTTATTAACCTCCATTTCGACATTATTGCAATAGACCATTTGAAAGGTCCAGAAAGTAGTGATTCGTGAATTTCATCCATCGATGATTCTACTGGGTAAGATGAAGTCTCTTAAATAAAAACAACATGGGCTAATAATGATTCGAAAATATGCAATTAGCAAAAATATGCAATCTTCAATGTTTATTATTGTTTCCAGTATTAGCTTTTAAGTGACGTTTAAATGTGAATCGGTATGACTAATGGGATAGGCACTGTGATATTATTGTTGACATTGATTTCCCAAAATCTTATCTTGGCTTCACTTCATGGTATTTTATTTTATTTTTAATTTTAATATGGATAGGGTATAGTGTAGTCATTCTCGATTAGAGGGGTCGGCTTCAGGTATTGCTAACCCACAAATGAAAATGTAATTTTTTTACGACTATGTGCAAATATAAGTATCTAAACTCATTTCATATGGATTTCATTTACTCCTCAAAGTACTCCTTGTTAAAAATTCTAATATCCTCTCCTACGGCCCGAATTTTCTACTGATTCAATTACTTTCGGCATATTTGACCCACTCCTGAATACCAGCATAATCATTGCTGATTATAAGAAAAAAGGAACTTGAGATAGCAAGCTGACAAGAATTCCTTCCATAATTCCTTCTGTTCCTTTTTTATTTAATTTAATATAATTTTTAATTGATTTTTCGTGAGTAGTATAAACGACGGATTGTGCAATTGTGAACTAGGTCACGCCGTCTGGCAGGGCGAGGAGGGTGTATAACTAGGGTGAGGGGGGGGGGGCGGTTGGTTGCACAATCCGGCAACGTCGCATGGAATGTGTGAGATGTGGCAACATCGCTTTGTTTACATTCGATACAGCGTGCTGTAGTAAGGCTATACGTGACCTTGAGGGTCATTGACCGACTTTGTGAGGGCGAGGGGGGGGTTGGTTTAGCGGCCTTTGTTTACATTATGCCAGTGACGTCATCCTCTGAGAGGGAGTTTTGTTTGTTTACATTTAACTGGGTGCGTTGACCCAGTGCACAACCCGGCCAGGTGTGTGATTTAATGCATAGGTGCATGACTCAGCCGGTTCATTGACCCTTTGTTTACATTATGCCTGTGACGTCATCCTCTGAGTGGGAGTTTTGTTTGTTTACATTTAACGGGGTGCGTTGACCCAGTGCACAACCCGGCCAGGTGTGTGATTTAATGCATATGTGCATGACTCAGCCGGTTCATTCATAATTGTCGTTACGAAGCAATGATGTCGGAGTAATAACGGTCAATTCCAACCCATGCCGTCCTGATGGTCTCGCTCTTATATAGCCCGCTAGCAGTGGTGGGGAGATATCGTCATTCAGCACTGATTACATTCGAGCGATGTCTTGAGCTAGCTCGCGACGGGTCTGTTATCTGATTAAAAGGATGCCGCCCAGATATCAGCCGCCGTTGAATATAAAGAAGACGACAAAGAACCATTTATACTTGAGCCGGATAAAGAATCCATCTTATCCTGACGCCCAGTCAACACGAGCTCTGCACTATGATAATCGAAGAGTTAAGACGACAAAGAACCATTCATTTACTTATCGATGGTCAGTCAGCGTTTTGTAGGCCGCCCAAACAGCGTTTTGTAAGCCGCCATTTTATCAATGTCAGCAGATGAATAGTTAGCTATACTTCTTATCTATTTGAAAGGATGCCGCGCCGACTATTTTATCTATGTTCAGTCAGCGAATGTATCGCACTACGTGTTATCTATTATCCGCCCAGACATGAATGAGCGGTTTCTCTGGAAATCGCTGCAGATGCATTTCCTACTGCAGGTGGAGACAAGGCGACAAAGAACTATACTTTACTTTATTCATAGCGCTCAGTCAGCACTACTGTGCATATATACCCCCAGCTTCACACGTGACGAGAGCCATTGATTGCCCTACATCTACATTGAGGATATAAGGAGTAAAAGCGAGAGGTTCCTGCCCCCCCTACCCCTCACCACATACATAATCGTAGTCCTAGTACTGATAAACCAGTTTATTATGGGACGACTAACAAGTAAGAACATGAGGTATGAGACCGACCGACTGTCCACATTCTTCGGTTGGAATTCACCAGTGAGTGCATTGAAACTAGCAGCTGCCGGATTTTATTATTTGAACAAATCAAATCGGACAAGGTGTCCTTTTTGTGGAGTAATATTACACGAATGGTTGGAACATGACGATCCTCTTGTAGATCACAAGAAATGGTCTAAATATTGTCCTTTTATTGAGTACTTGGAACAACTAGAGAAGCTACCAATGATGATAGATGACGTATGTGATAAAAAAGAAGAGGAAAACTGTTGGGGATGTTGCTGATGTCCATACGAGACTTAGAAATTTTCTGCAACAGATAAACGACTTGAAAAACCAGATATCGATGTATGAAATAAAGAGAGACAAAATAACTCAACTAATAAAAAAAATAGAAAAACTTCATCTTTCTCCCCTCCTCTATATTGAACCTTTTAGTCTCAACGTTGAAGCCTTGGAAGATGGTTGTGCCGCGTCGATTGGAACTGGTGACCGACTACTCCATCACCACTAGCAAAGTAGTGCGAGTCGGTATTTGCGATTTTGTACCCACCGTCGCGGTCATCGACAAGAAAACTACAGTGCATATGAATACGGAAGAATGGAAATTCGTCGCCGATCAGATTCCAAGGATGTTATCTCTTTTGCAAAGCAGGCCCAAGAAAGTGGAGGTTGAAGACCAAGTAAGGTGTAAAAGTATGTATTGTACACTTTCCAAGAGGGGAAGGAACAGAGTTATGAAAATAGAACAGGTTGTTATTTCTTTCGCAATGTTTAATCAGAGTTCGCCAACCCTTCAGCTCGATTCACCTTCGACATGTTTTAGCAGAAATGAAACGGCAAAGCTTTGTAACGACGTTAAGAACATCAACAACTCATTGGAATTGATAACCAAAATGGCTGAACTATATAAGAAACATGAAGAAGGTCAACTGAGTGAACCTGTGGAACCAACATCAATGGACTTTCATATTAATACTGAGACTCTTTATAATTTATTAAATGAACTCAAGAAAAGACCGTTATGATTTGTAATTCATACAATAAATAATATTTCTGTATATACTTTTTTATTTCTTGAACCCTTCCCTAGGTGGGCCGGGGATAGCCGAGCGTGTTGGAGCGCGGCCCGCTTTAACACGCTCGAGCCCAACGGTGGCGGTTCGAATCCGCCCTGGGATGGTTGACTTTTATTTCGTGGAGGCCCCACGGAATAAAATCTCGACCTACCTAACATGGTTAGGATAGGTTGGTTACACCTGTAGAGTAACCCCCCGTATGCCACACATGGCCAGGAAGGGGTACCGAATAAAAAAAAAAACCTTCCCTAGGTAAAAATGAGAATAAAGGTAAATAAATAAAAAAAATTTAATTTACATAGTTTGTTTGAAATAATACATGGGATAAATTACAGATATAATAATACAATTAATAATTAATATATTCATTGAGGTAAGAAAGTCTTCGCTTCTGGATAAATTCTTCGTCCTCTTGCCACTCCTCAGGTAAATTGTCCCAGATGTAGTCTAATGTATAGTTGAAAAGGTACAAAAGCTTCCTCTCCCAAACGACGTATCACTGACTCCATTTTATCCATCATACTGATAAGGTACTCCTCCTCCTCCTGGAACCACAAACACTGTGGACTATTTCTTTATGGAATCTGAGAGGGTTGACAAATGCTGTGCTGTCGAATACCAGTCAACAGTATACACATTCAATTCTATCCTTGACTCCTCGACTAAATCCAGCATATGAGAGTAGATGATGAGGTGTACCAATATTCTTAAATGTTTGTCTTCTTATCTCTTCTTTTTTTAAATGTACAGCTTCAGAATATTTTCTGACTTATGTGGCCAAACGATTGGCTTGATTTAATGAGCAAACAAGGGAAGTGTTCAAATGGAAATGACAAGGTATCTGTTCATTATTTAACTGTTTCAAGTTTGGACAGCCGAAATCATGAAGATCATAGACTGGTCTATCGATGAGTTCTTCTATAAACTTGCACTTTTCCATTCCCTTTCCCCATAATATGTCATAGTCTTCTGTAACATATACTAATAAATTCTTCTTATCTTCATATTCTACATCGCCATAGGTCCAGTTCAATCCGTGAATATTTTTTATTACCCAGATGTTCGTCCGTGCTTTAGCCAGTTCTTCTCTCGCACCCTGAGGCGGTTTGGAAAACCAATGCCATGATGAGCCATGACTGACAGAGACTACAGATAGTTCTTTAACGATTAATGAGTTGGAGGCTGATCGATAACCTTGAAAATCAATGACCGCTGAATGCATCAATGTCATAGTCAATGTCCTGCAGTGGAGTGGTTTCGTTTCGGTTTTAAATAATGAATATATGCAGCTAAACGTGTGCAGAGGTTCAGTACATTTTGCGGACTAAACCGGTTCCCATTTTGTATTCCACAATATTATCATGAAGAATGAGGCAGTATGCCTTAGTATTAGGCGGAAAGTTCTCACTCGCCTCTAGTTGAACGCGAATAGTCGTACTTTTTATTGCTTCAGATTGTTTAGAACAATCTATAACGACTGTAGGTGCGAGGTTCTCAAAATTGGATCGTGATAGCAGAGGTTGAGAGTGTCTATTACCATAATAGGTCGTTTGAAACTCATTATACATTTCGTAGAGAAGGGCGACTTTTCCTTCTGAAAAATCTAAATTCAAATCATGATAAGGATAATGTTCACTATTCAGATAAAGTTTCAAATATTTCAATTTACAACTATCAAACTGACTGTTATCTTTGTTTGCGTTTCTCGTTCGATCAGTCTGAAATGCGATAATAACATACCGCGGCTTTTCTAAATTTGTCGATGTTTTGACATTCCAATTTTCTTGCTGCGAAGTAGGTAAATTTGGGTATTCATAAAGATCCCATGATCTGAACGGTATAGTAATTATCTTGTTTTTCTCTACCATCTTCAACAACCTCAGTCGTTCTTGATCTGAAACACAAACATGTGGCATCCTCCATACCACTTTATCTAACTTCATTTGTAAGTCATCGCTACCCTTTATGCAGTTCAAGTCCGTACTCGTTTTGATCAAAACGAGTTCTTGCTTAAGATTAATTAAAATTTTGCGATATTCCTCACATATCCCTAAGAGAATATCCAGTGGCAGGCATAAGCTAAAAAATCTGTCTTTATCGATTGAAAGAGATTTATCGATGCCAGGTATTATCCACCCCGAATTTTCAAGACCTTTTACTTGATTAGGTGAAAACGAAGCATAACCTTTAAGCGTTGCAGTTATTCCAGTGTTTCTGACTCTATCAACTTCAATGCCATTTAATTCGTATCTGATCTCATCAAACAAAAACGCAAACGCGTTATTAGTCAATTTTGAAGTAGTTCCTAGAGTACCGTCTTTTTTTAAAATTCGTCCTTCAATGTAAATATAACTTAAAGAAGGAAACGGAAAGATTATCAATCATAAACACTCCACAAAAATTTGGAACATTTAAAACTTTTGCTAAATGATTCAATTCCAAATTGGTCAATGGTTTATTTGGTGGTCATATTTTTCTTGGTCTTGTTTGTCGGGTTATAAATAGACCGTAACCATTCTTATACGGTTTCAAATAAAGTCCGTTTCCAACTTTTTGACCTTCCATGGCCGAATTATGCCTCTTTTACTTATCCAATTTTAGTTTGGCTTCTTTAGCTTCATTGATCGCCTTGGCTACACTCGCGGCTTCCTGCCTTCCAGTTTTGGCAGCGGAAGAACTCTTGGCGGTGAAGGTTTCGCCTTACCACGTAGATGCATTTTAGCCTTTTTATATGCCGCTTTTGATGCATTGAGAATAGATGATACATCATCTACTTTTGACGATTTAACCAAATCTTTAAAACTAATCTTCTTCTTTTTCTTCCTAAGCCCCGAACCAATTTTTTTTTTTTTTGCTTTCATGGCATTTGTAACTAACCAAGCCGCTGCTTTTTCTCCCCACGACGAATCTGGAGCTTTAACCCGTTTCCAAGCATTATCAGCAAGAATCTTGTCCGCTTGTTTACGACTCTCCATATCCTTATTTATGCTATAAGCTATATCGTGTTCTTTACAAGCTCTATCAAGCTCGTTTATTCCGCTATCACCTCTAGCTAAACGTTTTTCTAGTTTCGTACCGGGACCACAATATTGATATCCTGGAAGGTGCAATTCAATCGGCAACCTATTGATAAGACTGTTCAGCAAGCCTCTGCCTCTGCGAGCCTTGTGACTCATACTGTACTCAGAAAATGAAACAATAGGGTATATATAGCCGTCTTGATGTTGTTTGCATTCAGAATTAAATTAGTTAAACAAGTGCAATGTTTCCCTACTACCAACTTTTTCCCAGTTAAAGGACAATCGAAGGAGGGACATATTTCATTATTACCAAACACTATCCGAGCCTCGATATGTGGCCCGAGCGGATGTGGAAAGACCAATATTATGATTGGATTGCTATTAAACCCTAACGGCTTAAAGTTTAAAAATGTGTATCTGTTTGGAAAAACTTTACATCATCCTAAATACCAGTATTTAAAAAGCGTCATAAATCTTGTTCCTGAAATAAAATTATATGAATTTGAAGACGCAAAGGAATTGCCTCAAAAAGTCGAATCAAATTCGGTATGCATATTTGATGATGTCACCATGGAAGATCAGGATATAACTAAACGATACTTTAGTTATGGCCGTCATATGAACCTCGATTGCTTTTATTTAACACAAAGTTATGTTTGTATCCCGAGACATCTTATCAGGTGTAATTTTAACTTTTTAATAGTTTTTCCTCAAGTTAAATTTAAAACATAATTATGATGAACACGTAAGCATGCCAGATTTATGTTTTACTCTTTTTAAAGACATGTGCTCGTTATGCTGGAAAGAACCTTTTGGCTGTCTCGTTATTGATAAAAGTAGGGGTATGAACGATGGACGTTTTAGAAAAGGAATCGACACATACATTGTAGATATATAAAGAGCGATCTCGGCTGTAATTATCATTAACAATCATGGACCCGAAAGTCACTCGTGAAATAATAAAAACAAGTGAGATTTTGAAAAACAAATTTCGAGCATTGAAGCGTAACCTCCAGGATATTGAAACGGGTCGTCAAGAATTTTTTACACCCGTGCTTCAACCTTTAGAAGACATTAAACAATCATTAAAATCCAAACGAATCGCCAGATAAAAACCAATCTGCTAGTATTTACCGAACATCAACTTTATTGCCGAAAACAACGCCTCACTACAAAAGAGCTAGACCGTTATCTACTTTTTCCTTTCCCGTATTATCATCTGAAGAATGCGAGGACGAGTATGAGACTGACGAACCACTATCAGAGCTAGTCAAAGAATACGGTAAAACTCCACAAGGAGAAGCCGAATTGAAGGAATATCTCGCCGAATTTGGAAACCTGCAAAGGGAATACTTGGATAAGATTTTAAAAAAAGACGATGAGGCATATGGCGATCGTTATGGAATTAGAGTCATGCCTTTAGGGGGATTAGCTATTGGAGATTCGACAAACGTTCGGCTGTTACCAAATAGCGACGATATTTCTATAAACGACATAGAGTATGAAGGAACTCCGGGATTGTTGCAGCTACTCTACTTGAAAAATCTACAAGATTATACCGAGACCGACTTGGAAAATTAAAAGAATATTTTAATCTCGACCAATGCACACAAGAGAGGCTACAGCTAAGAACAAGGGATATTTAGAAACAGATCTGAGAAATATAGAAATGTAATATCAAAATTAGTTCCACCGGAAACCTTAAAACTCCATCCCCCTTCCTCAGCTCCGAGAATGAAGCTCCGTTCTCACAAACGGGGCACTGGTCTTATGAGAGCCGATAAACCTCTGTATGAGTATTGGAACGATCCAAGTGAGCTAGTAAATCGTCTAAAGCTGTTAATGGCTTCCGCTCATGCTGGTCATGAAGGACACCAAAACGAAATAGAATCAATAATTGAAGAGCTACGAGAAGAAAATATTATATATTAAAGACCATATATAGCTAGGTTTAGTATAAACATGACGATAAACAAGTTCGGATCTCACATGTCATTAAAGCACTCCAAGTATAAAAAACGCTATTTTCCGTTTACCATATTGAAGTCTGTAAAGGACATCGATGCACGCAATTTAAGAATAATCAATGTTACAAACCCAATCGCAGCTCATGACGCTGCTAATAAAGTGTATTGTGATACGCTAGCGGCTACTTACACTGAATTAAACAATTGGCCTGGTAATTGGATTGATGGAAAAAGAAAAAGACTTGTCAACTTTGCGCCACCTATAAATAAACAGGATGTTGTTACCAAAGAATTTTTAAACAGCGTTGCTTTAACCTTTGTTAAAGGTATATATGACTCTCTTGATAAGAGAATAACAAACGTAGCTGTCCTAGGAGAAAGACAGTTTTGAAGACGACAGGAATAAATGACATGTGGCAAATAGATTTAGTAGAGATGATACCTTATTCTCGAGAAAATAAAGGGTACAAATATTTATTAACAGTTATAGACTGCTTTGCTAAATATGCATGGGCCGTACCAATAAAGAAGAAATCTGCTGAAGATGTAACTAAGGTGATGGAGAGCGTGTTTCTTTCGAGTAGACAAATTCCAAAAAATATTCAAAGTGATCAGGGAAAGGAGTTTTACAATTCCAAGTTTAAATCTCTAATGAAAAAATATTGTATTAATCATTATTCCACCTCTTCTAATATGAAAGCTTCCATTGTAGAAAGGTTTAATAGAACATTAAAAGGGAAAATGTGGAAAGCCTTCAGTAGGCAAGGAAATTACAAATTTTTAGATATTTTACCTCAGATTTTACAAGAATATAACTCATCATTTCACCAATTGATGCTTGTAATAAAAAATCGGAAAAATACTTGCTAAACAATGTGTATTCTACAGTTCGGACTAAAGTGAGAAAGCAGAAGTTTGAAGAGGACGATTTTGTGAGGATATCTAAACAAAAAACAGCATTTTCTAAAGGATATTTATCAAATTGGTCAAGTGAAATTTTTAAGATAGTCAAGATTCAGAAGACATATCCTTACACTTATTTACTGGAAGATCTGAAAGGACAACCGATAAGTGGAGCATTTTATGAAGAAGAGCTTCAAGAAGTTAAATATCCAGATGTACACCTTGTAGAAAAAGTTTTAAAAAGAAAAGGAAATAAATTGTATGTAAAGTGGCTGGGATTAGATGAATGCAGCTGGATTGACAAGAAGGATATTGCATAGTGTATTAAAAGAAAAAAAACACTTACTGTTATAATATAAATTTATTAATTCTTTTTACAAAAACTGTATATTTTATATATTTATTGTAACTCTACATTTAAAATATATTTATTTCTCACAAATTGTTGTTTTTCTTAACCTAAAATATAATTTGTTCATAAAATAAACAGTACCAATATATTACTGCACATTTAATTTAATTATGTTGCGTCAATGCATAATGGCCGTAAGGAAGATATTGACTTTTTTCTCCAACGTATGACGTTTGTCATCATACGGACATAGTGACTTTTTATTTATTAAAACCGTTTGCACTTGATGTTTTTTTGATTGTATAATATGAAACTGGCTGTACATTGTCTTATCATTTCTTAGAGAATCTAGATAATTTTGAAACGTGAATCCTCGAACAGCACATTTCTTTATTCCTTTGGACCCTTTAATTAATAAACCTTTTTTAGTTATGAAGGAATACATTTTTGGCCTTAAGCCAACGTATTCGACAATCGGGTCACCGGCTGTTTCATCCTTGAGCATTCCGACCACTTTTTTGTTTTTATCAGAATAACAAGGGTGATCTTTCGGAAAATTGCTAGTATCAAAATAATATCTTAAACTGTTATTACTTATATCGTTGTAAATATCTGGTGTTTTAATATGATACAAAAGAGAGTCAGTATCTATGTAGCAGAGGTCAATATTTTGTGGACCGTAAGTTGTAAGTTGTCCGTAATGTGTAAAAACACATCATAGTGTAATTTGTACATTAAAACCTTTAAAAGTACCTGTGCTTTAGCCATGCTAAAGCCAACATATAGCGGTTTATCGAATACAATCTTTTCCTTCTCTAACTGGACGGAAACAACATTAAAGGTAATAATGATTCTTTCTTTGAAATTGGGCTTCTTTACCAGTCTGTTTAATGTTTTTTCATTTGTAACAATTTTAAGGTCTATACGCTTTCTTACATTTTCCATGAATTTTCCGAAACACGAGTTATTCATTAGTTTAAAGAAATCAGACTCAAAAGGATTGGTAGACATTGCTCTATGTTTAGTCATTTACTTTTCAGTTGTTTTTTTATCGACAGGAGGTTTTGATTTTTCAGGCAATAAGGGGAGTTGAGAGTGCAAATCATGTAATGTTTCAGGATAATCAATGTCAACGTCCAGAATGTACCCTACTTCCGAGTCGTCAGGAACGTTTAGCACATCTAAATCTTGATCGTACCAAGTCCGTACCAACTCGAAGCCCCCGTACGGAAGGAAACTGTTCATTGCGTAGCCATACAAGTTGTTCACGTCTGCATAAATTAAATAGCTCATGGGTTGATTCGGATCATAATCATCTATTAAAAAATTATTGGCTTTAGCATATCGTTTGACAACTTGTGTAATACCGCCGCGGATGCCTTTTTCGATAAACAGAACCATATCAAAACCTTTTATAATATCCAATTCAATATCTGTCGTTTTCAACATTGCTTCATAACTCAGCCCTGGAAGAGACATGAAATATGCTGGATCTAAACATTAGATGTCCATACAGAGTTTCCGAAATTTTTCAAATACCTCACGTAATAAAATTACGTCCGTTTTTATATATATTTCAGTATATTCTTTTATGTTCTTGATATTAAAAATTTTCCAAATCGTATGAGCATGTATGTTGGGGCCACTGCGTGGTTGTCCAAGGGACGCCCTTACACAATGCCTGGATAATAACTGATTCTAATTACCACCTTCTGAGGGGGGTGTTTATTGTGCCTGATAGATGATGATAGATAGATGAAGTCTGGAAGGTAAAATAAATTGGTGAAAAGGAGGATAAAGGAATATACATGCAACAATACTAAAAGTTTCTAAGGTAAATAAAAATATAATTGGTGACTAGAAAATAAATATAAACATGCTAATTAATAGAGAAAGAAAAGAAAATAAGCTGAATAATATAAAATAAAAGCTGGCCATGCATTGGAAATAAACTAAAGCTATATACAATCAAATAAATAGTAAAGAAAAGAAAATATAAACTTCTAGCAATACAAGCAAATAAAAGAGAAAAGAAATTATACTTTACAGCTGTTCTTCTAACCGCGACAATGAATCTATGTAAGAATATGGATATATTCCTTTTTTTTGTTAGCAATTCAACTTTGGATTCGTCAGGGATTAACTGATACAAATGAGGGAAAGTGATCGAGAGATTCTCAGAACCCGTTTTCATGTTTTGGACTAGCGTTTCAAGGCTGGCAGCTAAAAATTTATAACTTTCTATGAATTTTATTTAGGTTTTACAATCTTTGAATGTTTTTGTAAAACTGATGTACTTTTCCGAATTATTCGGAATAACAGTAACATCACCTTCATGATTAGCTAAAAAAGGTACAATAAAGTGCGAATCGTAACCCTGTGAATAGTGCATAATTACCGTTATAAAATCAGGTGTTTTTGCTTGTAAGTTGAGGTTTGAATGAGCTACACCAATAAATTTAGATGTTACATGATCATGATGCCGTACTTTCTGGTCTTTATTGAATATCTTTAGACAGATAACGCACTTATTCGTTGTTTCATAATACATTTCTTTCTCAGTCATTTGAGCCATGGGTTCGATTTTGCAATATATTTCATCAACCTTCTTTGCCAATTCATGAAGAGCCTCTATAAACAAAAACATGCAGTTAGCACCAGTATAAACTAAAGGTTGAAGATGTAATAGAGGAATATCTGCTTTAACCATAAGTGATGCACAAAAGATTTTATGATTTTGCACGGATTTCGTCCAAGAAATTGATGGATTTTCACAAGGGCCCTCGATCTTTTCTGAGTAACATTCAAAATCAGCATTTTGAGCAGCTACAATTTTGATTCTCTGTGTACACTGAAACTTTTTAAATTTTATTTTATCATCGCGTAGGAAATCTTTCCTAACCGGTTTATGCGCACCGCAAAATAATAAATGTTCCTTTAATCGTTCTTCCGCGTTTTGTCCGCTTTTTATTTTGTATCTCCAGGATATAGATGTTAAACACCTGTGACCAATTTCTTTAGCAGATTTGTTACCGGATATTTGGCTGCCAACAAGCCTGCTTAAATTGGTAATATAACAATAATAGGGATCTCTTTCATTTTGAAGAAATAAAAAGTCAAATCTTTCTTTAAAGGTTTCTTTTTTGCTTATTCTCAAAGGAAATACCTTGTTTTTTTCATCTAAACCATACACATTGATTTAAACATTGTTTACATCCTCGAATATTTTAATGTCTTTAAAGGAAGTGGGATATGAAATACAATCAAAATTGTAATTATTTTCTAAATATTCATAGGACTTAGGATCGTTCATACCAATAATTTTACTTAATATTGCGAATCGAAAACAATCGTTTAACTTAAACAATTGTTTAAGTTTTTTACGTTAATTACAGCATGTTTGTTTGCTATCGCTTTCGGCAAGTCCATGAATTGTTTTCCATCAAGAGGTTTATATTTAGTTAGATGCAAACAAAGATAATTACACGATACAAATGTCCAGCGAGAACCTTTAGTTTCAAAGGAATCTAATTCCGAAACTATTTTTTCATATGAGTTATTAATATATTTGTACAAATCAGTTGATGAATCTATAATTTTTTGACGGGTCTTAAAATTCATATCTGCCTTTCCTCATAATTTGGACCCATTTTTTTGTAGGAACAATCTAACTGAAAATTAATTTTAAATATGTTCCATAGTTCTAGGTAAAATTTTAACATATTAATAATTTTTTCTCTTTTTGACTCCAGAAAGTCTTTCGGAAATGCATTGAAATCACGACTTTCAATAAAAAAATCTATCACTTTATTACCAAATGCTGATTTTTTAATACCTGGTTCAATTGTAGCTAAAATTTCAAGTTGTTCCTTACTATAGAATTTATGTTTCTTAGGTGAGCTAATTCCTATTTCTGCAATATTAGACCCAGATGAAGATGGTATTAGCGAATGTATTCTTTTTTTAAATGGTACCCGTCGCGAGCTAGCTAAAGGCATCGCTCGAATGTAATCAGTGCTGAATGACGATATTTCCCCACCACTGCAAGCGGGCTATATAAGAGTGAGACCATCAGGACGGCATGGGTTGGAATTGACCGTTATTCCTCCGACATCATTGCTTCGTAACGACAATTATGAATGAATTCTTTATGAACCGGCTGAGTCATGCACCTATGCATTAAATCACACACCTGGCCGGGTTGTGCACTGGGTCAACGCACCCCGTTAAATGTAAACAAACAAAACTCCCACTCAGAGGATGACGTCACAGGCATAATGTAAACAAAGGGTCAATGAACCGGCTGAGTCATGCACCTATGCATTAAATCACACACCTGGCCGGGTTGTGCACTGGGTCAACGCACCCAGTTAAATGTAAACAAACAAAACTCTCACTCAGAGGATGACGTCACAGGCATAATGTAAACAAAGGCCGCTAAACCAACCCCCCCCCTCGCCCTCACAAGGTCGGTCTATGACCCTCAAGGTCACATATAGCCTTACTACAGCACGCTGTATCGATTGTAAACTAAGCGATGTTGCCACATCTCACACATTCCATGCGACGTTGCCGGATTGTGCAACCAACCGCACCTCCTCACCCTAGTTATACACCCCCCTCGCCCTGCCAGACGGCGTGACCTAGTTCACAATTGCACAATCCGTCGTTTATACTACTTTCGTGCCGATTCTTCCACTTATGACTAAATTCTGATGACAAAATAACGCGGGCTTTCTGTCTTGGATGTTTCAACTGCAATAAGCGCTGCCAAAGGGTGGAATTGAGTGATTGGAATTATCCTCTTAACACTGCAACACAGCTCTAAGAAAGTTTCTTTCGGCTCAACATCAAGTATCTCCTAGCCTCACCTAAGATGACATTAACTTTTTCATTCTTTTGTTTATTTATTAATTATTTGTTTAAATATTTTAATTGATAAATATTAATCATGAAATTACATAAAACAAAAACAAACAAATAACATTCACATAGCATCCTACTCCACTAGCTTTGAAAAAATACGTCGATTATTATTTTTCTTACAAAAAATAATATACAAATACAAGATATGTTTAGTCATAATTAATTTTTTTAAATCTATCTTTTTTATTTATTTATGGGAAAAGGATTTGCGGGATTAGGCTAGGAATCACCAGATAAGATAATAATTATAATTTTTAATTGCTTTCAAAAATACATCTTTTTGCAAGAGCTTTGTTCTTGACCTTCAAAAATTTGTTACAACTTTTAAAAAGTAAAAAGAGAAACAAAAAGTAAGAAGAAATAAAATAATCCACTTTTTTTTTCCATTTTTTAATTAAATTTATTTATAATATAATACAATGTATTTTACATAATAAAAGAAATGAGGTTACAAGCTGTGAGCTTTTATACACTCTTCGTCGCAGTACCTTTGCTCTGAGAATATTTGTCTAAATAATATAATACAAGAGGAAAAAAATAAACAAAAACCTCTAAACAAAAAAAGAAGACAAAAATATATACATATGCACTTCTATGCACTCGTACGCATGTATATACACACACGCACACACACAGGTACCTTATTATAATTTATAGAACAATGTGTTTCAATCTTTTATTTATATACTTCTTATAAGGTAAGTCTGCTCTGGTATAGTTGGCAATGTCCCTTATATGCTCATGTGAGCTAATCTCACATGATTAGAAAAAGTCTATGATTAACTTATAAATAAAGGTGGAAATGCTTGGCACATTTAAAGAATAGTGCATGAGATCAATTGGAGTCCATCTCGGGTAATTGCCAACTAACCGTAGGCATTTGTTTTGCAACACTTGTAATTTTCTATAATTTGTGGTACATGTATTCGACCATACATCATAGGTACAGCATATAATAGGTCTTATATAGAGATAGTATAATAACTTTTTATTTATAATATTAAGCCGGGAATATTTGGATAGTAAGGGAAATAGTTTTTGGAGGACCCCTATTGCTTTGTTTATTTGTGTATTAATATGAATTGTGTAGGTTAATCTGGAGTCCAAGTTAACACCTAAGTATGTGATATTTTTAGACCAATCTAAAGCATTACCATAAATCGTTACGAAGTTATCTATTGCAGGCCTGCGCTCGGTAAAAAGAATGACTTTAGTCTTATTATGATTAGGTCTGATTTTCCATTTATTGAAGTGTTTGAAACATTTTGATATGGCTATAGTGAGATGGTTAGCTATTGTATCAATTCTATCTGAGGAGATAAAAAAACATGTGTCGTCTGCGAAAAGTGTGATATCCACTTCACCTTTGATTGCTGTGATCTCATTAATGTAAAGATTGAAGAGAATCGGGCCAAGGACGGATCCTTGTGGAACACCAGCCTGAATGTTTTTGAAGTCAGATTTGGCTTCATTAATTTGAACAAAACATTTACGGTTAGTCAGGTAATTAGTAATTAAATAAATCAGATATTCAGGAAATTTATTAATTGTGAGTTTTTATATTAGGCCTCTGTGCCAAACGCAGTCAAAAGCTTTTTCAATATCTAATAGTGCCATTCCTGTATGTTTCTTCATATTGAAGCTGTGAGAAATAGTATCGGTTACTCTAGCAAGTTGACTAATTGTGGAATGATTATTCTTAAAACCAAGCTGGAAAGGAGAGATCAATTGGTTTTCTTCAATGAAAACTTGCATTCTTTTTTAAATAATTTTTTCAGTTACTTTGCTTAAGCTGTTTAGTAAAGAAATTGGCCGATAACTACTAGGGAGTGTTATCCTCTCCAATATTTTTTTTTATTTTCTCTATTAATCTTACTTTTTTAAGTTACTATAATTAACAACATTTAAGACCTATATGTTCAACATTGTTTCTAAGCTGGTTGTTTAAGAATAGTGTAATAAGAGGTATAGTAAGTATACATAAATATAATGTATGTTCTGTGGGAATAATGAAAACAAATTGTTATGTGGTTAATATTGTTATTTATTACGTTTCAAGGAGTCTTCCAGGCATTGCATATCTATTAATATTACCTATTTGCGGTAAATACTTGGACATATTATGAGAATAAAACAAAACAGAGTGTATTACAAAATACTCACTGTAATCCATCTGTACCTATGTATTTATTCAACGAAATTCAATCGATTTTTTATTTTATTTGACAAAAGTATATTTAAAATACTGTCTAGGTTTGCTATAAGTGAATATTATTTCCTTAAAAATGAATTTTTATTCATTGTACTTTTTAATCATTATTATATTATATTTGTGTTATACTACAATGGCAATGGATGTGTCAACACTGAACGCTATGAACCAATTGCGTCATTTTATGTCGAAAAATGTTTGACCGAAATATTTGTTAAATATTAGTATAAAACAAAATATAATAAGTAATTCTAAATGTTACTATATATTGTTATATTATATTTAAACCAGGGTTGAAAATATCTAACAAAGGATATAACAATTTCATTAATAGAAAGTAATTCTCCGGAAAAATGGATTAAAATTTTTTATATTTTATTATAAAATTATTTATATTGTATTGTGTTTATTAGTGGATTGTAGAGATGTTTTATATCGGTTTTATTAAAATAGGTAAGGGTGGGGATGGGAGTAAGAGGGAGGGGTGGGAAAATTTCTTACTAATATTATAACTTTTAGTGGACTAAACTTGTTCAAACTTTGTATTGTGTTTATTAGTGGATTGTGGAGTTGTTTTATAACGGTTTCATTAAAATAGGTAAGGGTGGGGATGGGGGTAAGAGGGATGGGTGGGAGAATTTCTTACTAATATCATAACTTTTAGTGGACTAAACTTGTTCAAACTTTGTATTGAGTTTATTAGTGGATTGTGGAGTGGTTTTATATCATTTCATACTTCATTTTATATTAAATTATCATGCAAAATGTTTAATTTATAACAAAAAGAACTCTTTTAATGCTCTTCAGAATTACTCACACTAAGTAAGTAATCATTTAATAAGTCATCACTAGAGCATTTGTGAATATTGGGTACAATATCTTTTTATAATTTAATAAACACGACATTTTAAAACACAACATTTAGATAATATACAATTAGAACGCAAAAAAAAAAAAACATATGTGCACATTTACATATGAATATAATAAGAATGTTCGCTGGTAATAATTTGAAGTGTATACAATACAGTGTAATAAAAAGAACACGTTTTAAAATACACAAAATGAATTTCAATTATATAAGTTTAGAATTTTTAATATTATAAATAAAAATTAAACACAGAACATTTCATTTCCCTTTGATTAGTGATTTATTTATAACACAATTGAAAATATTTTATTCATAAGTACTCCAACTCAACAGAAACTGCTAACCCTTTGGAACAAAGACCCGGTTGCGACAGAAATTTTACACGTTCTTAAACATCTGAATCATCGGATTATGTATTCACCTAGACGATAAGAAATGGCTAATACAAGTTCCAGAAATCGTATATAAGCATGAAGGGGTGAAATCCCATAAGCCAAAGCAGTTTCTTCCATTGATTGTGACTTCTGTGTCCAAGATGTCGAACCTCTTCCAGTCTGCCTGCATATGGGGCACTGAAGGGTACTAGTCCCAGTTAGGGCACACAGCTCTTTACCATTTATCATTGTTAGATTCATGTTGAAGCCAACTTCTATTCCTTCAATCTTAAATAGTTCTAGTTGTTTAATCTATGACTTGATGTGTTTCTCCTCTGCTGTTATGACTTCTTTCGTTTCCTTTAAAAACTGTAATCTTATGGGTCTACAAAAACAAGTGGAGCTTGGACGAGGGTTTTCCCAAACAGGGCCATTCTCACCAATCAGCTTAAGAGGTACCATGGGTACCATTGAAAGAAAAACACTTTCGTCCCTCATGGATTCGTCACCTTCCCAGCCTTGCTTGTACTCGGATTGTACCGAGGACCCATCAAATCCCCATTTGCAAATTAAAGTGAATTTCCCTTGTAAATTATCATTTATGGTTTTTATAATTCTTCCTGCAGTGTGGTGTAATAAATCTTGTACAGGAGCCTCAGAGCTCACTTCTGTTGTAGAAATATTGTTTGGATAGGCGAGTTTTTTTGATTTTATCAAATTTGGAATAACTAGGATAAATATCGGCTCCCTTTTCTTTGGCTGCTGATCTTAAAGTATTATATGATTTTTTTCGTTAATTTGGCATCAATAAGAAGAGATAGTGCCTCTTCTGGAGAAAATGGCGTGGTAACTTTTTCTACCCTTTTTATTTTTCGGTATATAACTTTGGATGATTTTGGGCTCGTACTACTAAAAAGCTTAACGCAGGCTGCTCCAGAACGATTTCCCTTCCTTCGTAGACGGCTGGAAAGCACTCCAGCTGCTAGCGGATTTGAAAATCTATCAGATTCCCTTTTAATGATTTTCTTTTTCGTACGTTCTTTGGATTCTTCGTATTTTTTCCCAGGTCGACCACGTTTTACCACGTTGAGATTGTTGATGGTTCATCTTCCCCGTTGTATGATTCGGCTTCCTCGATACAAGTAAACTTCACTTCACCATCTAACCAAGAAGCATTTGCTCTTTCAAATGGTAGTTTCGAATAATTGGCTTTCCTCAATCTAAGTATTGACGGTATAAAAGACCAAGAGTTTTACTAGTTAATTAATTGGCACACATACTTCTGCCGATTTTGTAATAATCAGTTATTTATAAAAATTGAGAATATATATGCATACATTTAATTAATTAATTTTAATTGAAATAATATATTAAAATAAGAAAATTAATTTTCTTTTAGACCCTGGCTTGTAGCAGGAAAATCCCTTATACCTCTACAAACAAAACAAAAATACTGTAAAATGTAATAAAATGAGTTTTGTAGCATAACTAAAATATTAATTCATATTTTCAGTAGTTATCAGAAACTCTACATTTAATTTAAATTTAATAGTGCCAGTAGCTCTTATATACAGAGGGTAGGTAATATTATATATTATACATGGATTAATATAAAATGAATAAAAGATACTTACTGATGTAATGAAATCAAGCTCGTCCCAAAAACACAAGAAACACTGGATATTCAATACACTTATTAGATATAACTATAGAGGTATGATCACTAGAATCCCTACAGCTGCACTGAATGTCTTACAGTGGTCAAAAAATGAGTAAAGGATTACCCCGAGGTCGAGAAGGGGGAAGGTAGGTAGCGCACCCTTGGAGCCGGCCGGCCGTCACACATACTTTATCTCTAAAAACTCCCCTTTTCCTAATGTTGTGGGGTCGTGTGGGACGTGAAACTTATACCAATGGAAACTCAGATAGTTTCTGTAACGTGTAGTGCCACAAACATTGCAGACACTTGTGGAAAAAATTATTCAGACATTCCCTAATATGAAGAATAGGTGACCAAAATTGTTTACTTTAAAAAATAGTTCATTCGCTTAAATAAATGGATAAAGAAATCATTTGGATGGCTGTATATTGTATATGGAATGCACATTCAAGGTAACATAAGTAAAAATTGATAGAAATTAACTAGCGAATAATACAACATTGGTTACCGGGCTGCAAAAAGGGCGCGGATGGAGATGCCAGAAACATACAACTTTGACATGTTGTATATTCCACAAAGTTTATTCTATTTTTGTTTCAACTATATTTTCAAGGTCCAGCATTCAAATAAAAACCAAGAAAAATTATTAGATCCAGAAAAAAAAGTTGGTTTTGGGATTTTTTGCACCATAATGCTTGAATCGGGACCACTGTGCGCCGTTAGGAGTTTCATCGTCAACCTTGCCCAAGGATTATGAGTGCGTGACATTCAATGATAATTTTATCTCAATCTGAGCCATCACTTCTCCTCCTACACAGATATATGGTAGCCATTGCCCCCTCGTCTTAATAAATCAAGGACAGGGATGTGACAGCATTCACATTAATGCCAAGTGATGCATTGAAACATTTAATATTTTATATGACACATGGTTACATTGTTGAATTATTATTATTGTTATTAAAAAGTGTTTGCTCATAAAAAGTCTTGTTTATATTTATCACAATTACGCTGTTTTTTCTCTGTTCCTGAACAGTTTTCTATCGGCCATATTTAACTTTTATATATATATATATATATATATATATATATATATAATGCAGCTGCATCCTAATCTGAATTCTCTTTTGAAAACAAATGATGAATCACATCATAGTAAGCTTTTTCAGTTTAATAAGTTTTTATAAATCAAATGTAGTGCAATTTTCAATTCTTTAAGAGAGAAAGGACTCTTGGTGGCTTATGCCCTTATGATTATGACTTTCCAACTCATCTCTCATTCATTCATTTTCAAAGAAGAGTTCAATAAAAATAATAAGTAAGGTATTTTTATTAATAAATACAAAAGGTAGGCAATTGTATTGTTATCAAATGTTGAATGTCAAAGAAATAGTTACCATAATCCTTGATATTATTGAATATTATCGAATTTAGCTTTTGTTTTTTTTTAAGTAATGCCGGCTATTAAACCCATGAAAAAATAAGAAAGGGAAAAGTAGTAGGTTTGCCCTAATACTAATTAATACTGGGCCGGGATTCGATCCTATAAGCTAACTACATAGCACACCGGTCTTTCCACTCTTCTATACCAAGCCCACGTATTGTATGAATAATTGAGTTCAATTACTATTATTCTATAAGCTACCCTGGAGCGGCTTCTTAGGGATTCCTAAGGCATATACTGTTTGTGTGAATGTGGTCTACTGTTGCGGGCATGGTGTACTTTTGCTGGGTTATCCCATCGGGTCCCTACTCCCACTGTGGTTCATGCACTACTCACCCCCTTGCCGGTCTTTTACGAACAAGGAACTAATTTTAATTTTAATTTTTTTTTTTTAATTTTAAGATATTTATTTCAAGAACAAGCATACATAACAAGTTACACCCATATAATATTTAATGATTCATACAAGATAATATCAGTTTTTAATTTATTTCTTCTTCTTTTTTTTCAGGTGAGTACATTTCCTTACATTGACTGATTCCGTTGTAAGTATGTTTTAACATTAATTATTTAATTCTAGCTGTGTTTCTTTTCCTCTTATATGCCACATTTACCTTTCGTGCTTTCATTTGATTTTATTCTGTGGAGGTACTCTAAAAAGAAATTAACAGCATAATCTCAGACTTTTGTCAAATGAAGTTTACTTACATAAATTTGAACAATATTGTTCTTTTTTCAAAGTGTACATTCATATTTTAAAAAAATGGTTTTATATATCAGCTGGAATAAGTCCATGAGAAAAGGAGGCACCGGGTTTCTTAATTTCAGGAATTCAACTCGCCAAAGCTCAGTCTCCAACTAAGTTAACTTGAAATTATAATATTTCTTTCATATTACAAAAAAATAGGTGTATCTACTTATTGCTTTTTTTTTTTATCGTTAGCACGATTCATAGGCATCATTAAAATTAGGGATTTGTATTCGGAATAGTTGATGATTGTAAAAATATTCATTTGTAATTAAAGAATAAGAAAGCAATGAAAGATTCCTACTTCAAAGGTTCCCTGTTTTCATTTGTTGTATTTATTTATTATAATGATTGAATACAAGGTCTCTATAGGCAAAGTATCAGTAATATTTAATTTTCACTTGCTTATGACCTAATTAATTATTTTTTTCTTTTACATTTGAATGCTCTTGATTATCTGAGTTGTTCCTTGAAAAAGATAAATTTGACCTAGACCCAGCAAAACAGACAACTAACTTGCTTACTTGAGATTCCGAATAGGTGAAACCCAGCACTCTATAGCCCGAAAGTTTTATGGCCCATATCAGGATGTTTTAATCTGAATGGGAACTTTCAATTTAACGAAAAAGGAAAGGAAGAGTTTTCCGGCTCGTTTGAGAAGTATATCGCTATACTAACCTCGCGGATGAGGGAGTTGAAGCATTCACATGGTTGGATTAGCATTCGTGTCCTGTCCTTAATATTTTGTATGTAACCATCAAAGCGGTGCCCTTGAACATAGCATAGCATCAGGCTTTTCAGTTATAAATGGGGCTGGTTTTATAAATCTTAACAGTTGTTCTTAATTTGTGACGTATTTGATACGAATCCTAGTTTTGTTGATAGTTATGAATGTTTGAAACATTGTTTACGTGACATAGTTCCAGTGGCGCGCTGTTCCATTTGCTTTTAACCTTTTGATTTTATATTTTATCAAGCATATTTGATATATTGATCCATTTTAAGTAACTTTGATATTTGAGGATATAAAATATAAATTCTTATACAGTGCTCTTATTTTCTTCTTTAGAGAAGGCATCAATTTTAAAAGCTATTTTTATGGGCTGTGAGAATAGCAATTGACTTTTTAAAAGTTGAAGTAGCATGCAATTGAAGAAAATTAATGTAAAAACATTACTGATGGGCTAACACTTTAATCATAAATTGTTCAATACACCTTGAAATACTTCGTAAAAAGTTCCAAAGTTTTTCGTGTCCGCATTTCAGGGGAGAGGGGAAGTCACACAGAAAATTGTATATGTTTATAATAATTATAATAAATAATATTAAAATCTGTTTCAGTGAATGACAGCGGTAATAATGATCACTGATTACAACCATACAGTATTTACAATAAATATAAGTACAGAATAAATCTATATAATTAAAGATGAAATTCTGTTTGTTTTTTTTTTTTATAGAAATCCATCTGTTTGTCCTAAATTCTTTAAATTTCGCTCAGTGGTTCTTTGATACCAGGTGCGAACACCTGTCCATATTAAAATTGCATAACTTCAGCCAATCTCTGGGTATATTCTTTATTGTTATAAAAATCGTTTGATCTCGCTTTACACTGGTTTTTACGAAATCGAGCGTTTGAGTCGATAAAAGTCCAACTTTATAGATTTTATAGATTTAAAAAATGAAATTCTCCGGGTGAAACCGGTATATACAGCTAGTATTAAATACAAATGATGATCATTATTTTTTTTTTTAATAAAATAAATCGAACTTAAGTGAATTAAAAGAAAATATCACAACGACAGATATAGGACAGGAAATTAATTCTCAGCCGCACTATTGCTATCGAGCAGTGAACGCTGAACGAGGGAGCTTTAGCCGCATGCACACATGACGAACGGCGAATCAGGCCATTGTCAGGACTCTGATATTTACAATAGATTTCGTGGCATTGCCGCTTCAACCTCCGAGGTGGGTTGCAGGTATGAGTGACGCTAAACAGGGTTTGTGCAAAGGGATATGGATAGTGTGTCAGGCTGTGAAATTAGGAATTAGGAGAGTAGGGAGTAAATGCCGATTCTGGCTCACTTTGGCGGCAACCTCCCTGAATGTTATCCTATATGTGTAAGGTTATGTTACTCATACATGGCAGTACGTCACGAGGTAAGTTTACTCTTTTAAAACAGCTGAACGTCCCATGGCATGACCTTGAGCTTGTAACCCGGGAGGGTGGGGGGTATTCGGGGTGTCCTTGGGCGGTTGGTGGCTACTTTGGTGGCAACCTCCCTGACTATTACCCTGTTGGTGTAAGGTTATGTAAGGTTAACAGCAGAGATGTTGGTGTCTGTTTCACCATTACTTCTCCTCCTAGAATTGATTGAAGGACATCCGTGTATAATAAGCAGCATCGAATAACATCGCGTGAATCTATTATTCATTGAAGGCTATATTCAGACCGCTACTACCTAATACGAACGAAAGTCGTATGTTGCGGTAAATCAGAACAGACAATTAGAGAAGAAATTATTTTATTTTTATATATATAAAAAAAAAACTTTTATTAATTTTTGGAATTTTCTTTTAAAAGAAAAAATTTATTTTATTTTTATTTTGTTTAAGATATTTCTTTAGTACTTACAGTTCCAGCATCCCAACAGTTTGTAATTTTTGAATACAATAGATGTAAGGTCATGTTATTTTTACAAAGCAGTAGGTCACAACAAGGTAAGGTTATGTTCCTCTTTCAAAACATTAAATTACAATGAGGTAATTAGTACATGTTATCAACAGTAAGACTTTTCTTTCTGACCAATTTGGGCAATCATTGGTTATTATTGACACAGAACCAATTCATCTCAACCTCTCGATTCCTCTCTAAGCTTTTTACAAGGTTCATAAATAAATCAGAATAGAATAGATTAAAATAATGTCTTTATTTATAATATTATATTCATCCTTTTTAAAACAGGTTATTTTGTGAACACAATTAGGGCTCGGTCTCTTGACCTTTAGCTGAGATTGGTTACTATTTACTAATAATTAGAATTTTACAAAGCCTTTCCAGTGAAACATTACATTAAATTCTTTAATCTATATTATATTTAATGAATATTTAATATATATTAAGTTTATTTTATCTGTTCCTATCCAAGCTTTTTACAACAGTTCATGCATACATCAGAATAGAATAATGTTATAACCTATACATTCTTTTTAAAACAGGATGTTTTGTTAACATAATTACGGCTCGGTCTCTTGAACGTTGTAGCTGAGATCGGTTACTATTTACTAATAACTAGAATTTTACAAAGCCTTTCCAGTGAAACATTACATTAAATTCTAAAATCTATATTATATTTAATAAATATTTAATATATATTAATTTTATTTTATCTGTTCCTATACGCGCTTTTTACAAGGGTTCATAAATAAATCAGAATAGAATAGACTAAAATAAGGTCTTTACTTATAATATTATATGCATTCTTTTTAAGACAGGTAACGTATGTACTTACTGAGTATCCTCATCCAGAGTCAGGTCGATCACTTCTCTTACAGAACTCTCACATAAATGAGAGGAGTTAACTTCCTGCTGGTGATTGACTATAGCAGGATCAGAATAATAGGTCTCGATGCAATCCTGGCAGTTATGCATCCTCTGGTAATTGATTTCTCTCATCTGTTCAAAATAAACACAGTTATTAGAAATGTTTGTCATTTAAACTGCAATTCCACCCAACAAAGAATACAAATCTATATAAAAAATAAATAAATAAATTCAATTTGTGTTAGACATAAAAAAAGAGTGGGGATATAATATTATTTTATGTCATGCACTAAATTTATAAAAAACAAAAAATAAAAAAATAACATGTATCAAACCATAGGCCTATAAAGATAGGAGGCAGATCTGTAAATGCCAAGGCAATTCGTTCGGCTATTATTGAAGACTAGGTTATGTTGGAAAATGTATAAATTAAACACATCTGATATATCATAGAAATATGACAGATCACAGATGAGGTTAGCATCATTATATATGTATCCGTCTTTTTCCCTAAAACCTTTAAATTTTTAAATAAAATCTAAGAGAGTTTGATGTAAATTAGATGAAACCACGAGATAGAATAGATGAAACCATGAAGAAAGCATCTTTATAATATCTTATCAATTGACTGAATAATAAATTTATAGCTAATTATGGCTATCAATGAATATCCATATACATACATTAATTATGAAGGAATAAAGAACATGTATAAAATAAATTAATATGATTGTAAAATTATTATTAATAAGTATGTTTATATGTATACACCATTGATATATATGTATATACCATTCAAAATTTATAACAACTCGCAACAATAACAATATTAATAAAACAAAATAATACTCACCATTTGGTTGAAATGATGTTAGAAAACTTGTTAAATAATTATTAATTTGCTGTAGTTCCAGCGAATTGTGGGTACTAATAAGATTACCCAAAAACCGGTGCATATAATCATTATGAGGATCCATGTTAATCCTTGACTGTAAATTAGTAAAGGTATTGATAATAGCTAGTCAAAAATTACTAAGAAAATTAGAATTAATTTATAAACATGAGTGCTAAATGTGTTATTAAAACACCACTATCACTTGAACAACATTGAAAACAACTCTTGAAATTTCATGCCTAAAAGTATACATCTGAATTATCAAAACTAAACCATCAAGTGAAATTATAAGCTACAATCTAGATAATAATTATAACCTTCTATTTAATTTCTACCAATACCTTTTTTTTTTTATACCATAGGGAATAAGTGAACTGTGTCGATAAATGATATGTTTTCAGTATATTAAATTATCAAAGCAATTTCGATTTAATCCACTGATCGTAAAACTTGTTCAATAATGAATAATATGAGGCAGCTTTAATGGAATCGCCTACGATAGCAACAATACCTATCAACACTCTAGAACAATGAAAACTATATATATTTATATATACCGTAATGGAGAAGTAAGGAAGAAAGAATATATATATGGTTATTCCTTGTAAGAGTTGTTAATTTTTTTTTTTATAAAAGCTGCAAAAATGACGAGAATATAAAGAATTTGTGAGAAATTTGTTAAAATCTTATAAATTCTATAAAAAAAAAAAAAAGATGAAATACATTGAAAAATATCAGAACGAAGAAGTAAACAATTTGTTGATACTTGACGAATCACTTCAGTTTAACAAAATGACAACACATATACGAAATTACAATTATATAATAGTTAAATTTATATAAAAGTTGTAAAAAATGTAGGAAATGCATGAGAATTAGTACGAAAATTGTTAAAATCTTACAAAATGACTAGAAAATAGGAAATAAAAAGAAACATAACGGTATGAAGAAGTAACAAATAACGAAATTATATGTTTAAGTGTTATAAAATTTTCAAAATGTAGGAAATGCATGAGAATTTGTACGAAATTTGTTAAAATCCTATAAAGATATGAAAACCAATGAAAAAAAAAAATATCCGATCGTAGAAGTCAGATTAAGAGAAAATATGTGGTTATTTCTTATAATACCTAGTAGAAGTCAGAATAAAAGAAAATATATGGTTGTATATGGTTAAAATGGTTTGTGAATAAAAATGTAGAAAATGCATGAGAATTTGTACAGATATTGTTTAAATCTTATAAAATGATATGAAACCTTTAATCAAGATATGAATTTTTATAAAAATACCGTAATGGAGAAGTAAGGAAGAAATAAATTATATATGGTTATTCCTTGTAAGCGTTGTTAATTTTTTATAAAAGCTGTAAAAATGAAGAGAATATAAAGAATTTGTACGAAAATTCAAAGATTAAACTAATGGCGAACCCATCTCTGAATTTGTGGGCCTCCGAGCCAAAATGTATGCTTTACGGGTTCGGGGACAAGAAATGAAAAGAGCAAAAGGGATAAAGAGGCCGTTGAGAAAAAAAATAACTTTTGATGATTATGTGACTGCCCTAATCCTTGTAAACGTTGCTTATTTTTTTTATAAAAGCTGTAAAAATGGATAGAATATAAAGAATTTGTACGAAATTTGTTAAAATCTTATAAAATTAAATAAAAAAAAAAAAAAAAGATGAAATTCAAAAGAATAATATGTGAACGAAGCAGTAAGAAATATGTTGATACTTTACGAATCACTTCAGTTTATACGTTATTTACTTGAATAATAACAGTTGTGAAACTCTAAAGGTGTGCCTCTTCATTTTGCCAATGGTTAAGGTTAGGCCCTCGACCACGTGGTGGTTAAGGCTGGCCCAGGGTCCAAAGTCCAATTTGACTCCGCAAATACATTTTGCATTGTAAATGCGGTCAAAATGTATTCAATTTCAAGGAATTGAATAATTTCTTTCTTCCTTACTTCTCCATTACGGTATTTTTATAAAAATTCATATCTGAATTAAAGGTTTCATATCATTTTATAAGATTTAAACGACATCTGTACAAATTCTCATGCATTCTCTACATTTTTATAACTTTTATATAATTTAAGTACTAGGTATTATAAGAAATAACCATATATTTTCTTTTATTCTGACTTCTACCAGGTATTATAAGAAATAACCATATATTTTCTTTTAATCTGACTTCTACGATCGGATATTTTTTTTTTTTTTCATTGGTTTTCATATCTTTTACATACCTTTATAGGATTTTAACAAATTTCGTACAAATTCTCATGCATTACCTACATTTTACAAATTTTATAACAATTAAACATATAATTTCGTTATTTGTTACTTCTTCATACCGTTATGTTTCTTTTTATTTCGTATTTTCCAGTCATTTTGTTAGATTTTAACAATTTTCGTACTGATTCTCATGCATTTCCTACATTTTTTACAACTTTTATATAAATTTAACAAAGTTTATAATAAATGACCATACATTTTCTTTCTTTCAAAGTTATTTTTTCTTGGATTGTGATGTCATTTTGTTAGAATTTAACGATTTTAGTACAAATTCTAATGTATCTTCTATATTTTTACAACTTTTATATATAAATTTACCGAAGTTTATAACAAATAACCATATATTTTCTTTTTATTCTAACTTCGACGATCAGATATTTTTTTTCTTTGCTGTTCATATCTTTTATATAATTGTATAGGATTTTAACAAATTTCGTACGAATTCTAATACATTTTCTTCATGTTTTACAACTTTTATAACTAATAAATGTATAATATCTTTATATCTTACTTCTTCATACTGATATTTTTCTTTTAATTTAGTATTCGTCCTGTCATTTTGTTAGATATAAACAAGTTTCACACAAATTGTCATGCATTTTCTACATTTTTACAACTTTTATATAAGTTTAAAAAAGTTTATGTCAAATAACCATATATTTTCTTTAATTCATACTTCTTCATTCTGGCATGTTTCTTTGAATTTCATGCTTTTCTTATAATTTTATGGGATTTTAACAATTTTCTTACAATTTATTGTGCATCTTCTACATTTTTATAAGAAATAAACATATAATATCTTCATATCTTACTTCTTCGTAATGATATTTTTCTTTTAATTTCGTATTTGTCCTGTCATTTTGTTAGATTTTAACAATTTTCGTACAAATTCTAATGCATTTTCTACATTTTTACAACTTTTATATAAATTTAACTATTATATAATTGTAATTTCGTATATGTGTTGTCATTTTGTTAAACTAAAGTGATTTGTCAAGTATCAACATATTTTTTACTTCTTCGTTCTGATATTTTTCTTTTGTATTTCATCTTTTTTTTTTTTTATTTTATAGAATTTATAAGATTTTAACAAATTTCTCACAAATTCTTTATATTCTCGTCATTTTTGCAGCTTTTATAAAAAAAAATTAACAACGCTTACAAGGAATAACGATATATACTTTCTTTTTTCCTTACTTCTCCATTACGGTATTTTTATAAAAAATTCATATCTTATTTAAAGGTTTCATATCATTTTATAAGATTTAAACAACATCTGTACAAATTCTCATGCATTTTCTACATTTTTTACAAATTTTATATAAATTTAACAAAGTTTATGTCAAATTACCATATATTTTCTTTAATTCATACTTCTTCATTCCGGCATGGTTTCTTTGGATTTCATACTTTTCTTATAATTTTATGAGTTTTTAACAATTTTCTTACAAATCCCGTCTTTCCTGAGAGTTGCTCTTCCTCTTTCAATATCAAGACCTAACAATCAAAACAAAAATATGAAGACAACAGCAAATTATACCTTTAACATTACCATTATAAACCAAAAATTTCATTCATATTTTGATTCTTTAGGTTTGTAAAATATCGCTCATATATAGATATACAAAATACGTTATTATTATCTATATTTTTATGTGTTATGTAATTTATAATATTGTTTAGATATAATAATAATAATAATAATAATAATAATTTTTTTGGATATAGTAAAACAATGTGATAATAATAATTCCGCTTAAAAGTTAAAAAAAAAAATACAGAAGTTTTTTCTGTATTATTATTTATTTATTGATTTGGGGAGGGAACTGTACAATAACTTCTTGAGTGATATGCAGCTGAAATCATTTATCGGGCTTATATTTTGTATATTTTAACATACAATTGATTAAAATCGATACTAGAAGTATATCTGGTATTCTAATGGTGAGATATACTGCTATTATCAGAAGTATAATAATAGCTTTTATACGATAATAATTCATAAAATTTTATGATTAAATTAGTAATATAATAATTTTGAATAACCAATATTCGATTAAACTATAATTTTCTGCATTAAATAATAATATTTCATTTTTAAATAATGACATTAGCAACGATAGGATAATTTAAATGAATATGATACTTAAGCTATAGCATTACGTCTTATCAATTCGATAGCATGCAGCTCCATCCATTGAGGAATGCTGACAGTGATTCCATTATGCAATTTTTAATATAAGGATTCAGACTGCTCATAGGAAGCCAGAGATCAGAGTAGGTACACCTCTCCATAAAGTAAGTATCATTTAAATTATGTCGTTTCTAAATTATTGTCTACCTAATAATGAACCACTTTATAGATGTGTGATTACACAATATTTTAATATCCCAGCCTTTGTGATCCCTAAATAGTCCACCTATTGATAATGCTATTGGCAATGTTATTTCACCATTGTAATATTTCAGATATCATCAAACAAGAAATAGCATTTTTTACAGCAACATGAACAGTCTGAATGTTTTTATCATACGCCTATTTCACTTTATGAATGCGCAGATACTCTGAACATTTCATAAATCATAAATCTTAATATATAAATATATATAGTTTTCATTGTTCTAGAGTGTTGATAGGTTTTTGTTGCTATCGTAGGCGATTCCATTAAAGCTGCCTCATATTATTCATTATTGAACAAGTTTTACGATCAGTGGATAAAATCGAAATTGCTTTGATAATAGCCAACTATTTACTTTTCAAAATTAATTTAATATACTGAAAACATATCATTTATCGACACAGTTCACTTATTCCCTATGGTATAAAAAAAAAAAAAGTTTTGGTAGAAATTAAATAGAAGGTTATAATTATTATTTAGATTGTAGTTTATAATTTCACTTGATGGTTTAGTTTTGATAATTCAGATGTATACTTTTAGGCATGAAATTTCAAGAGTTGTTTTCAATGTTGTTCAAGTGATAGTGGTGTTTTAATAACACATTTAGCACTCATGTTTATAAATTAATTCTAATTTTCTTAGTAATTTTTGACTAGCTATTATCAATACCTTTACTAATTTACAGTCAAGGATTAACATGGATCCTCATAATGATTATATGCACCGGTTTTTGGGTAATCTTATTAGTACCCACAATTCGCTGGAACTACAGCAAATTAATAATTATTTAACAAGTTTTCTAACATCATTTCAACCAAATGGTGAGTATTATTTTGTTTTATTAATATTGTTATTGTTGCGAGTTGTTATAAATTTTGAATGGTATATACATATATATCAATGGTGTATACATATAAACATACTTATTAATAATAATTTTACAATCATATTAATTATACACATCATCATATTTCAATCATACACATCAAATTCATCATACACAATTACAATCATCATATTTTATACATGTTCTTTATTCCTTCATAATTAATGTATGTATATGGATATTCATTGATAGCCATAATTAGCTATAAATTTATTATTCAGTCAATTGATAAGATATTATAAAGATGCTTTCTTCATGGTTTCATCTATTCTATCTCGTGGTTTCATCTAATTTACATCAAACTCTCTTAGATTTTATTTAAAAATTTAAAGGTTTTAGGGAAAAAGACAGATACATATATAATGATGCTAACCTAATCTGTGATCTGTCATATTTCTATGATATATCAGTTGTGTTTAATTTATACATTTTCCAACATAACCTAGTCTTCAATAATAGCCGAGCGAATTGCCTTGGCATTTACAGATCTGCCTCCTATCTTTATAGGCCTAGGGTTTGATACATGTTAGTTTTTTATTTTTTGTTTTTTATAAATTTAGTGCATGACATAAAATAATATTATATCCCCACTCATTTTTTCTGTCTAACACAAATTAAATTTTTTTTTTTTTTTATATAGATTTGTATTCTTTGTTGGGTGGAATTAGTTTAAATGACAAACATTCCTAATAACTGTGTTTATTTTGAACAGATGAGGAAATCAATGACCAGAGGATGCATAACTGCCAGGATTGCATCGAGGCCTATTATTCTGATCCTGCTATAGTCAATCACCAGCAGGAAGTTAACTCCTCTCATTTATGTGAGAGTTCTGTAAGAGAAGTGATCGACCTGACTCTGGATGAGGATGCTCAGTAAGTACATACGTTACCTGTCTTAAAAAGAATGCATATAATATTATAAATAAAGAAATTATTTTAGTCTATTCTATTCTGATTTATTTATGAACCCTTGTAAAAAGCGCGTATAGGAACAGATAAAATAAAATTAATATATATTAAATATTTATTAAATATAATATAGATTTTAGAATTTAATGTAATGTTTCACTGGAAAGGCTTTGTAAAATTCTAATTATTAGTAAATAGTAACCGATCTCAGCTACAACGGTCAAGAGACGGAGCCGTAATTATGTTCACAAAACATCCTGTTTTAAAAAGAATGTATAGGTTATAACATTATTCTATTCTGATGTATGCATGAACTGTTGTAAAAAGCTTTGATAGGAACAGATAAAATAAACTTTATATATATTAAATATTCATTAAATATAATATAGATTAAAGAATTTAATGTAATGTTTCACTGGAAAGGCTTTGTAAAATTCTAATTATTAGTAAATAGTAACCAATCTCAGCTAAAGGTCAAGAGACCGAGCCCTAATTGTGTTCACAAAATAACCTGTTTTAAAAAGGATGAATATAATATTATAAATAAAGACATTATTTTAATCTATTCTATTCTGATTTATTTATGAACCTTGTAAAAAGCTTAGAGAGGAATCGAGAGGTTGAGATGAATTGGTTCTGTGTCAATAATAACCAATGATTGCCCAAATTGGTCAGAAAGAAAAGTCTTACTGTTGATAACATGTTCTAATTACCTCATTGTAATCTAATGTTTTGAAAGAGGAACATAACCTTACCTCGTTGTAACCTACTGTTTTGTAAGAATAACATAACCTTACATCTATTGTATTAAAATAGTTACAAACTGTTGGGATGCTGGAACTGTAAGACTAATGAAATATCTTAAACAAAATGAAAATAAAATAAATTTTTTCTTTTAAAAGAAAATTACAAAAATTAATAAAAGTTTTTTTTTTATATATAAAAATAAAATAATTTCTTCTCTAATTGTCTGTTCTGATTTACCGTAACATTCGACTTTCGTTCGTATTAGGTAGTAGCGGTCTGAATATAGCCTTCAATTAAAAATAGATTTACGCGATGTTATTCGATGCTGCTTATTATACACGGATGTCCTTCAATCAATTCTAGGAGGAGAAGTAATGGTGAAACAGACACCAACATCTCTGCTGTTAACCTTACATAACCTTACACCAACAGGGTAATAGTCAGGGACGTTGCCACCAAAGTAGCCACCAACCGCCTAAGGACACCCTAAATACCCCCCCCCCCTCTCCCGGGTTACAAGCTCAAGGTCATGCAATGGGACGTTCAGCTGTTTCAAAGAGTAAACTTACCTCGTTGTGACGTACTGCCATGCAAGAGTAACATAACCTTACACATATAGGATAACAGTCAGGGAGGTTGCCGCCAAAGTGAGCCAGAATCGGTATAAACTCCCTACTTAGGAGTGAAATTAGGAGAATTTCTTTGGGATTAATTCTTGGGCGAACGGTATATTGAGATCATGATGAAGGGGTTGTTTGTTACATTTTAAGGAGCGTTGAGTATTCGTTCGAGTACTTTGGACTGGAAGGATTGGTTTGATTGGTTGACGTTGATGTTAGAAGGTTTAACTGCCCCCCACAGTTCGAGTCCGTACCTGCAAGTAGGTTTTAAGAATAGAGCAATCCAGGATGCCATAATGGTCAAACAATAGAGCTATGTCCAGAAATGCGCCGGAGCAAAAATTCTTCGTTTTCTAATGTTACGGAAATAGGGTAACTGCACCATAAGTTGACAGTATTCCAATAGTTGACATTTTGCACAAAAAGTTTGAATAATAAGATTCAGGGTTGATTATTTTGGTTCAAAATTTGGCGGTAATTTGCCAAGTTATACTAGTTAGCTGTGCTGCCATCGACATTAGTGTGATGAAATCTCAAGCTTATTTGTGAGAGGTTGTAATGGCGAATTTTCTAGTGGCCTGAAAACTTGGTTTCTGCTACCCTGTTTCATTAAAGTGGAAGTTAAGTTAAATAAGCTTTTTGGTTCGTTTATTTGTGTTCAATTATTTTTTAACTACTTTCATGATAATCATTAAGTTCATGGGAATCATTTGATATCCTTTTCGATTTATTTATACAATGTTATAGGGCTTAAATGTGGGTGTTAACTATTAGAACAAAAATCAATCCTTAATTTCAATAGTTGACATCGATGTCAACTATTGGTGTTTTTTACTCTGATAAAACTGATTGTTTAAAATAATTTGCTTGATTTGAAAAATATCTGGGTTTAATATCGGTGGTGGAATCACTGATCTAGCTCCATCCTAACCAATGTTCGACAGGGGTGTCAACTATCCGTTCAAACGTGTCAACTAGTGGAATATTCTGTTTGTAAATTTGACATCGTGTGTGTTTATAGTTGACATCCATGCAAAGCCTCAGCTTTATTTGACATAATCTTGTTTGGTTTATTTTTTAAATTAAGTAAAAATTGTAACAGTCGGAAATTATAAAAATTTTATTTTAAATAATTTATTTTTTAAGAGAAAAGATTTAGCTCCGCCGGGAATCGAACCCGGGTCTTCCGCGTGACATGCGCGGTATGCTATCCATTACACCACGGAGTCGCTTCCAAACGGTTCCAAATCCTTCCTCTTCACTGACATCTCTCCCACGATCTCGCAAGTTTTGTGAGTATTTACGGGAGATGGACAATTTTTGTCAAATTTTGGGCATCTCTTGACGTTTGTCAATTTTTAAATTATTTTATATTAATTTAACCATTATTGTGGAGTAACCACCTAACAATTTTTTAAATTATTTTAAATAATTTAAAAAATAGGTGGTTACTCCACAATAATGGTTAAATTCATCTATAAAATTTTTATTTTATTAGGGAATAAAATATATCGTAAAGTTAAATAGTTGAATGGATTGAATAATACAACTTATTATAAACTTATAATAATTATAGATGTTGTAAATAGAATTCAAAAAGAAACCTAAGAAAAATTCAGTTAATCAGGAGATACCTGAAAATGCTGCAGCACTGGAAGTAGACGAAACCATACTATCCCAACCAGAAATTTGGGACGAGAATGAAAATCAGAAAAGCTTAGATTCCTTAGAGCAGGAGCAGAGAATTAATGTTGATCAAGGAGTATTTCTTCAAGAGGAGGAGCAAGGTAGTTTAAGTATTGATGAAGGAAAATTTATAATAGTTGGGTTCTCAAATAAAAGATTTAAGCGTAAAAAATGTCTGGCTCAAGTTACTAACGTTGCCAGTAAATTAGAGATTCTGGTTTTACTTTTACAACCATGCAATCGGATGATAATAAGTTTTATTAAAACCGATACGTGTTGCACAGTCCCATCATGTGATACGTATTATACCCGTGATACATATGCCCAAAGTTTTCACCTTTAATGGACAGCAAAGGTACCACTTTAGTTTCCCACTTGAGGTAGATTAATTTAAAATGATTGTTGTTATATGGTATCTGTATTATTCTGAATTGGATGATCTCATTTTTCAGTTTAATATTTTTTCTTTTATCTATTAAGTTTTTGTGTATAAAGTAATTAAATTGTCGAAATTTTATGTTTCGTTTCTATTTTGAATAGTTTATAAATAAAAAATAATTAACTTTTATTACAGTCCTTATTACCTAATATTCTCCTTGGGAAATTAAAAAATAATGTAGGTGTCAACTATTCACACAATAAATGTCAACATTCCAAACTGTTTCATTTTGATGTATCAACTATTGGCACATTTTAGAAGGTTCAAAGAAATCATTTTTTATAAAAACCGTAAATGTAGACCATAGGATATTGTATTCCCAGTTTTCTAGAGGGATTGCCCTAACTAAATTCATTACAAAGATTAACCTAACATCAATATTTTAGTAAACAATGTCAATAATCTAATATTTTTTTCTTAACCTGTCAACTATTGGTACGTTACCCTACGATCTACAACTCGGAGTCCTTGTTGGAAATTTAAATCCATTGGATGGAATGAGCGTTGGTAGAAAGGTATCGTTAATCTATTATGGGTAGATTTCGTTTTAATAGGATTGTTTCATTGAAAAAATATAGAGTAGACTAATTGGTCTGTAGGATGTTATGCTGTTGGAAGGTTTGCCCGGTTTCAGAAACAGGATGATAGTAGAGTGTTTCTAAAATATAGGCATGGTGATTTAAGTGAGTACTTCTTAGGATGTAATTGTAAATATCCAAAATTCTTGTTGCTGAATTGCCGGCAGTGCTTGGGTTATTGATATATTTTTTGAAGTTATAAATGTTTTTTTCTTCTTTTTAGTTCTGTAAGTATGTCCACTATTTACTAAATTTTCAGATGCATGGTGCATTATCAATAATATATTTACGTATGAAAGTCCTGTAGATGGCTTAATGGGCGATAATTTGGATGTTTTAATGTAACTTATGGGTCATTCCATGTCAAATCAACACACTGATTCAGACTTGATGTCTCAGATTTTCATGAATTTTTGTATGCAGCAATATATCATAGACTTATAAAAAAATACCAAATTTCAACTGTGTGGCACAATTATTTTTGAAGTTATTAATTTTTAAAGATATACATTTTTATGAAAAAATTTCAGGTTTTGGCACCTTTAGATGCCTATAGGCTGGCAACCAGTGGTGATATAAACCTAGGAGTTGTCTCATATTAAAGCTGTTGAATGGTGCTTTAATATGGTATACCACAAGATAGGGATTACAATTTCAAAAAATTGGAAATTTAAATTTTTCAAAAAGTGGCAATTTTAAAATTTTCAAAAAGTTATCAAAAATAGTTTGCAATGACTTAGTCCAAATAGCAAAATTTTATCATGGGATCTCAATGGAATCAGATGATACAGGGCTTCAGAAATAAACGTTTTTTGAAAAATACCAGAATTAGTATCGTTTCAGAAAATTTTAAATAATTTATTGAATGAAACAAGCAACTCATTACAATGAAATAAGCAGTGGCTATTACTTTTACATTTTTTTAATACTGGAAAGGTCATATAAACGCTTACTATCAAAATCTAATATTATGAGTAAAGTTAACAAATCAGTTCATCGAGACTTCAATCGTTGGAAGATACCCACACCTTTGTTGTTCACTTCAATGTCTGGTAAACTGTATTTTCGGGTAGTTTCTGTGATGAATTTTACTTTACATATCACATCCGCAAAAGGTATCCACAGTGTATCAGATGGAGTGGGATTTACAAATGAGGATGACGAACCTGAAGGATGGAGGAATGTAACTTGCACTTTACTGGAATCTTCATCTTTATCCGCAACATAACTCAACCACTAAGTGTCACTATAGTTTGATGCTACATGCCCACCAATATCTGCTGTATGTCCTTTACAACTAGAAATACTCTTGAAACAACTGCAGAAGAAAATAATTTCACATTTACTTTGGTTCCACAGTTGACAGGTACGAAGGCATGAAATTTCTGGGTGCGATATAGTTACCGCTGTATTTCAGCGGTTGGCCAGTTGTTCTTCAGCTTTATTCTGTTCTTCAATATTAAAAAATACAAAGTCTATGTTAGATATGTTATGATGTGACCATTCAAGCAGTTGCCTTGCATCCATAATTTGGTCGTTGTAGGCTTTCTCTCGCTGCTAGTCTGAAGTGGTCAAGAAATGGGTTGTGTTCTAAAGATACAATATCGCAGGAACCGCCAAATGAACTTCTTACAAGCAACTCAGATGCTACACTGGCTATAAATGTGTAATCTACCTTGTGAAAAAAGGGGATTTCCTTCGACTTGTAGGCCAATCAGCTTCAGTTTTTTTTTTTAAAGAGGGGTTTTCAAACATTTTACTATAAAGTAATCATTGTATTTTAGTTATTTAATAGTGTCTTACACATTGCATAGGAAAATAGGTAATTAAAATTTTTTTTTTTTATAATTTAGTTCATTATTCCCAAAACGTGTATTTCTGAAGCCCTGTATCATCTGATCCCATTGAGATCCCATGATAGAATTTTGCTATTTGGACTAAGTCATTGCAAACTATTTTTGATAACTTTTAGAAAATTTTAAAATTGCCACTTTTTGAGAAATTTAAATTTCAAAATTTAATTTAAATTTCCAATTTTTGAAATTGTAATCCCTATCTTGTGGTATACCTTATTAAAGTCCCATTCAACAGCTTTAAAATGGGACCACTTCTAGGTTTATATCACCACTGGTTACCAGCCTATAGGTATCTAAAGGTGCCAAAATTTGAAACTTTTTCATAAAAATGTAAATAAAATGTAAATTTTTAAAAATTAATTACTTCAAAAATAATTGTGCCATACAACTGAAATTTGGTATTTTTCATAAGTCTATGATATATTGCTGCATACCAAAAATCATGAAAATCTGAGACATCAAGTCTGAAAACCTCCCAAAATTGTGTTGATTTGACATGGAATGACCCTGATATACGTGACCTTTGGGGCCTAATCTTTCTACATCAATAATTTTGATAGTCTTCTAATTATTTACCAAAAATCAAAATCAGTTTAGTCATTACGCTCATGTTCCAAGCCCTGCTACTCGAAAACGATTGGTTCATTACAGAAATTAGTTCTGTGTAAATATCAAAATAAAATCGTAAAAGAATTCGTTGCTATTCCTTCCATTTCCATTCCTTCCTAACGATCTTTTTTTTTTTAAATAAAATTAGTATTTAACGACATAAAAAAAAGAGAAAAAAAGGGCTTTTTATTTAATAACTTACATATCACTAGGGCTTATTATGGCTTCTGATTTGTTTTAATTTTCAATTGAGACAGTATATATATTAGGGTGTCCCTTATTTTTCAAAGTTTTAAATTTCTAACGCAAAGGTGTTAGTTTTGTTCATTTGCCTCTAAAACACTCGGAAATAAATTTTTACCTTATTTGGAGTACGATAACCCGTGCCGACTTGCATCGAATCATGTTCACACATATAGCGCAGCAGTAGCGGTGCTTATTCACGGCATTTGTCATTTTTTCACAATTATTCTCGTATTGTTAACATTTAATTAATTATTAAACACGTATTGTTTTACATTTGAAAGATGGCAGTGGAATTAAGAAGCAATAAAAAATGTGTTTTCTTAGTTGGTGACGTAAATTATCAAATAACTGGCGTAAAGTTACCGTCTAATCGTCAAGTTCTTGCATACTTTTTTTTAACATTCGCGAAGTTAAATTGACTGTGCTAATCTCGTAATTCAGGAGTGTGTTATATTTTGGGGAAAAGCTAGAAACCCTACCAGAGCTCTACCTAAGTGTGTAAAAAAACTTGTGGATCTTCACCATGCTTGGAGGGAGCAAAAAAAATCTAAAAAAATACAAGATATTTACCAGCGTCGTGAGGAGGACTTCAATAACAATTTAGATAATTTATTTGATATAGCACACGCTGATGCTTTGGAACGGATGAAAATTGAAGAAGATATAATATTTTTACATCGTCATATAGAAGGCATTCAGGGTGCTTAGCGGGTGTAGAAAAGTTAGCTGAAAAAGAAGAAAGGGCAAGACAAAGGAATTTGAATGAAGAAAAAAAAAATATGTGAGCAAATGTAGATCGGAGGTTTATCGTCATCTGTTACTACGCAAGATTCTATTCAAACGCAAGGACATCACGATCAACTTACCAGCTCTGATTAAAGCCTTGAAGAACCCTTAGCATCCACCTCCCAAAGGGTAAGTTCTCAAACTACTAAAAACAGAGGAAGGAAAGACTTTATCACGCCTAAGTTGATTGCAGCTTTAGATAGATGCCAATTAAGCATAAGGGATTCTGGACATATATTTCAGGCTCTAGTAGAAGCACTAGATCTTAGCTGGGATGATTTTCCGATAAACAAATCGTCTATTCAACTTATTCGCACACAGAGTCGAAAAGATAGATCGGAATCTATAAAATCATATTTTCTGAACAATATGCCTGAAATGGTGACCGTTCACTGGGATGGAAAATTATTACCTGGACTTGGCGTGAGAAGTTCTGAAGAAGAACTTCTGCCAATTCTTATTTCATTTGGAGAAAAGAAACAACTTCTAGCTGTACCCAAACTGGAGAGCTCTTCCGGTCAGGATCAAGCTAAAGCTGTGTTGAACGCACTTTATGACTGGAACCTCGATGGCAAAGTACAAATAATGTGACACAACTTCGTCTGATACAGAGCGATTGAAAGGAACTTGTGTACTTTTGGAACAAAAACTAGAAAGGGAATTATTTGTCTTTGCTTGCCGCCATCACGTTTTCGAACTGGTTTTAAAATGTCTGTTCGAAACAAAAACCACCAAGTCACAAGTAGCCCTGATATCCCACTGTTCAAAAAGTTTAGAGACAACTGGAAAATTATGTCTGTTTATTCATTGCGGTTTTATATGTAAAACCATGGCTTGGATGTAGTCTGGCGGTGAAGGCACCAAATCAAGATTTGTGCTTTTTAAAGGGGATTAATACAATAAATAATACTATTTTAAAAAATATTGTTAATAATACTGCCTTATTTCTTGTTGCAGGAAAATTATTAAGTGATTTTGTGCCTGTCAAGAGTACAAATTTATTTTCTCGATTAAACGTTGATAAGAATTTCCTCCAGAGATACGCTTCTATATGGGATAAAGATGCTGCCTATTCAGAGGCAAAAAGGAAAGTGTTTTCTTTAAGGGCAGTTAATGATACGGCTGAAAGAGCTGGAAAAACTTATGCAAGATTTACATGGTTTTATCACTCCAAAGGAAGACCAAAAGCAATTTTTGCTACGCTGTGTTCAGGAGCATAGAAATCTGTATCCAGAGTGTAAAAAAGAGAATAAAGAGATGAAAATATCCTGCCTGATCAGTACTTTTATCCTCTTTTAATAAATATTTCATAAAAAAATTAATATTTCAATTAATTTAGCTATATAACGGAAAGGGTTAAAACAGCAAATTTCAAAATCTTCAGAGTTCTGTCGGCACGGGTTAACGTTGACGTAGGAAGATGAAATTTTTTGTATTTAAGTAAGTCTGGGTAGTTTAAAAAGAAATAGGAGGTATGCATTTCGATATATAAAAGAAAAAATTCACCTATATAAGGGACACCCTAATATATATGTATATATATATATATATATATATATATATATATATATATATATGTATATATATATATATATATATATATATATATATATATATATTTATTTTTTTTTGTAATGTTGGTGTATTTGGTTAACTGTTGTACCTATTCTGCAGGAAGATGTGTATCATCAGCGTTTGTCATAACATTAACGTGCGTTGAAATTCTGATAGTTATAGGTTGAAGAGAGTTATGTAAAGAACTTTTATTTAAAAAAACACGACGAAAAAGTATACTATGAATACATTGCTACGCATTCGCCGTATACCAGCTTCATGTCGATTCGCATATGTTCTGCAAAGCAGCATATTTCCCTTAAGTTTTTTGGCTTTGTTTTATTGGGCTTTACGAACTTTTTGTTGAAAAAAACTGTAAAATTTTCATGGAATCTTGACTTGTTAACTCTTTGGATTAACATGTTTTATTAACTAAAAAAAAAAACTGAAGATGTCAATAAGCATTAAAGTGATCTTCAATGTTTTTAACGTTTTAAGGTAAAACAGATAATAGACAAAGGCTGTTTTGTGTTCAACCAGTTTTAATATTAATTAGTGACCGACCAAAGTTTCGTTTTCGGTTTTGGCCAGTTTCTTGGTTTCGGTTAAAAATTCGGCCAAATCTTCAGCCAAGCCGAAACATACATTTGTGTCTGATAGCTCCGAGAAGGGAGCGGGTTTACACGATTTTAGCTTGTATAATCGATCTCGTTTATGACCTTTAGCACTCTCGAGCTTAATAGAGTGTAATATCTGCTATTTTAGTTAAATACAATTGAATTATCATTCGATAACTCATGGATTTCTCTAATACTATCTTTAATTTATCGAAAACTTCAAATTAGGTGTGATGACAAAAATTTTATAGTGACAATGGGTAATGAAAGCTTGATTTTTATGCAGAATTCTTTATGTGTAAAGAATAGTATTCCTTACCTTGAGTGTTAAGAAACATTTTTACTTACTGTAGAATTATCTGTTTATTAATAAGGAAATTTGATTTCTAAAAAAAAAAGAAAAAAAAAAAAACACACTAAATAAGAATAAATCTTCTTAACATTTAAATTTAAATTAGTAATTGTAGGAACCAAAAACAACAATCGAAAGGGAAAAAATATTTTGGTAAGTAACCATAAGAAGGGGGCTTATGTTGCATCAAATGGTGGTAGTATGTTTCGTTTTTTTTGCACTTGTATGGGATGCGACGCAGATCCAAAAGCCAATTTTTCGGCCTCGGCATATACCCCTCCTCCCACAGGGTTTACCACAGCTTAACGTATTAAGAAGAACGTCAGTTTATATTCAAGAGAATAAGATATAATCATTTTATATGCAAAATAATTAGTATGAAGTAAGCCACTTTGACTCGGGCTTCGGGACTTAGCTGTCGTCGGGTTGTAAGCTACCACCCCACCAAATCTTCCCCCACCTCCGCTACTCCCCACCCAATTGTTAAATTAAATAAATATTTACTTCACTGACTTCTATCAGCCAGGCTATTGAGGATATGAAGAGAATTGCATGTAATAAAGGATGAAAATAACTTTAAAAATGCATATTTCAAAATGTCAAACTTTAAGCTATTTAGTCTACTGACCCAATTTTGGTCCCAGATCTAAACGAATTTCATGTATTTTAAAAATGTGTAGAATAGTTTTTGTAAAAAAACGTGCTTCTTCCATTTTCCACTCTTTCCGAAGAATCGCAGCTTTTGAGATTTACCAACTGGTAGTTATAGTTTATTGACAATCTCTTATAGAGTTTAAATGATGAAAAGGATGATTTTTTATTTTTTTTATATTTTTATAGAATCGCAGCTTTTGAGATTTACCAACTGGTAGTTATAGTTTATTGACAATCTCTTATAGAGTTTAAATGATAAAAAGGATGATTTTTTATTTTTATTTTTTTAATATTTTTTATCAAAACTAGTTAGGTTATCTAGTTTTCAAAATAAGTTATATTTAGCGTCTGATAAGCGTGATGCACTTCTTTTTGGAAAAAGAGAAAAAAAAGCGGTCAATCTCTGATGGGATCATAATTTGTAGACATATTGAATTAACATATCTTTTTTACTGGAAAAACTGAAAATATCAGTAAACTTTTTGTTGATAGAAACCATCTCCATTGATCCCTGTTCAAAATGTAGCCTCGAAAACGTCTTATAACTCGACTTTTCAGTGGCGTGTCTGTATCATTTGGGCCCGGGTCGGATTTATTTTCGGTTTATATATTTTATTACCGGTTTATATTAATTAGATATAATAATACTGTAACCTTAAATCGTTTAACAAAAACATATGGTTTAAAATCCCAGACCTTTGGTGGAACGAACTAGCAGTTGCGAACTGTCATAGCACGTGTTAATACCTTTAAATATAATATTTTTTCTTCTATTTCTATTTTTCATGCTTTCCATCCTTTGTGACATTAATGAGAGTTCCTTTCTCATCGTTTGTACTTCTTCTTTTAATCTAGTGTTTTCCTCCGAATATTTCTTTATTTCTAGTTTCAGATTATCCAGATCGGACTTGGTAACTAGTTTAGCTAATTTTTCTTCTAGTTTACGGTCCAGTATTTCACTTATCGAACATAGTAGCTGTTCATTTGTTGCAGTATTTTCTGTGCTACTCATTATTTCAGGTGTTCGTGTTTTTTTGAGAGGCTTCTCTTGTTTTTTTATTTGTTTATTTATGTTTAACGGCGTAAAACCCATCTGGTTATCAACGCCGAGGTAATCTTAATTTTATATAGTCATCATACATTTATGTTATTAATTTTTTTTTTTTTTCTTAGAGAGGCTTCTCTTGCTCTTTGATTTCTGGTGAGGATTTACTTCTCTGTCTTTTGTTCCTCGGCGTTAAAATTGGAATAATAAAAGACCAAAAAGAAATTTAAAAAGTCTTCCAGTAAAGTATAAACTATCAAAACAATAATTATAAAGGAAATTTAAGAACAGATATTTTAAATAGTTAAAAAAAAATACTTACTACTAACTTAATTTAGCTTATTTTACTTTGATTTAACGCAATATTAATTTCAATTTCCTTAAGGTAGCATTTTTTTTTAAGTCAGCTAATGCCTTGCAACATTTTATGGGAAAATATTGAGAACCCTTTCTTTAATCGCCTTTCTCATCACCTCAAACTGATATTTAGACAGTTTTGACTGGATAAAAACAGCTAGAGCAGAATCATTGCCGAAATTTGAACTTTAACTATTTTTCTCTGGGAGGAGGCTGAAGCAGCCTGATTACTTATAGGTGTAATACTCGATTTCATTGAGTATTACACTAATCATATTATATTTAAAATGTAAATCATGATTATATGGGTATGTGGAGATGTAATTCTATGATTTTTGAATAAATTGGACACAGTCAAATTTACGGTATTTTCCTTCTCGGGAAAATTTTTTCGGCGTCACGAAATTTTTTCACATAATTAACAATAACTGTCCCACAGTCAAAATAAGGCAAATGAAATCAGAGGAATATATTCCCTGATGCATCCTGGTCCTAGATCGATCGCTACCATCTTAAGCTAGGATAAGGATTTATCTATAATCATGCTTAAAATTAGTCTGCATTTCTTCTTCAGGGTTTGACCATGTCATAGGTTTTCCAGCGACCAAGCTTTCGCCCATCTTGCTGTGGGCTTCTTCAGGGCCAATACAAGAATGAGAGTGGAGAAGGGGATCAGTAACTTATAATCTTCCGTCGGGGGCGAAGTCTGTCTTCCCATTGGCTGGTGCCCAAGGGGGCATGGTCAGGTGGAGGGGGTAGGGGAGGGGGGATGGGAGTGTCAGCTCTCTGAGATACCTTGTGTTGTCGAATGTTGTTTAGTGCAGGGTACCAGTTTTTGCTAAGTCTGTATCCGTCTTCTTTGTTTATATTGTTTGGTTGTTTTATGATTTCTATAGCCTCCCTGATGGATCTGTGGTGGTAGTTATCAATCCTATGGCTATCCTAACTATGGCTTTGGTGTCTTCGAAGGCTATAGTGTGTTGTGTATTGTGAAAGTGTTCTGCTATGGCTGATTTATCCGTCTGTATTTTCTTAACTGCGGCAATATGTTCTTTCAGTCGTGTGGAGATGTTCCTCCCTGTCTGTCCTATATATTGTTTACCACATGAGCAAGGGATGCTGTAAAGTCCAGGTTTGTTGAGTCCAAGATTGTCCTTTGGATTGGGCAGGATCTGTCCAATTTTCCTGTCTGTGGTGAAGATTGTTTTGATGTTGTTTTTTATAAGTGTTCTGGCTATTTTTTCCGAGGTGCCTTGTACGTAGGGGATGACAGCTATGAGCTTCTTTTCTGTTTCATTTTCTTCAGGGAGATGGTTGTTAGTTTTGGATTCATGTTTAATGAATTCGGATGTTATGGTTTCGTCCGAGTATCCGTTCTTTTTGAGGGCTGTCCGGAGTTTTCTTTTGGAATTTTTGTGGGTTCAGTTATGGTCAATGCTCTGTGTATGAGTGTTGCAATGATCCCTCTCTTTTGTGATGGATGGTGGTGAGAATCTGCGTGTAAATATCTGTCCGTGTGGGTCGGTTTCCTATAAACTGAATGTCCTAATGTGAGGTCTTCCTTCTTTTCTACTAGTACGTCCAGGAAAGGTAGCTTGTTGTCCTCTTCGGTCTCCATTGTAAACTGTATGTTGGTGTGTATGTGGTTGATGTGATGAAGAAACTCTTTAAGCAATTTTTCTCCGTGCACCCATATTATGAAGGTGTCGTCTACGTAGCGATACCAAACAGCTGGTTTGAACTTGGCTCTTCTTAGGGCTTCTTCTTCAAAATGTTCCATGTATAGATCAGCTATGACAGGACTTAGTGGGTTGCCCATGCTTGCTCCTTCTTTTTGCTTGTAATATTTCCCGTTGAAGAGGAAGTATGCCGTCTTCAGACATATCTTGGCCAGTTCCAATTCCTCCGCTGTAAGTATCTTCTGTAGTAATGTTATAGCTTCATCAATAGGGACCTTAGTGAACAATGATTTTACATCAAAGCTCACCAGGATACTGTTTTTTGAAATTTTGAGCTCCTTTATTTTCTTGATGAAGTCTTTAGAGTTCTTGATGTGGTGTTCTGAGTTTCCTACGTGTGGTTTGATGATTTGTGTGAGGTGTTTTGCAATGTAGTAAGTGGTTGATCCAAAACTAACAACCATCTCCCTGAAGAAAATGAAACAGAAAAGAAGCTCATAGCTGTCATCCACTACGTACAAGGCACCTCGGAAAAAATAGCCAGAACACTTACAAAAAACAACATCAAAACAATCTTCACCACAGACAGGAAAATTGGACAGATCCTGCCCAATCCAAAGGACAATCTTGGACTCAACAAACCTGGACTTTACAGCATCCCTTGCTCATGTGGTAAACAATATGTAGGACAGACAGGAAGGAACATCTCCACACGACTGAAAGAACATATTGCCGCAGTTAAGAAAATACAGACGGATAAATCAGCCATAGCAGAACACTTTCACAATACACAACACACTATAGCCTTCGAAGACACCAAAGCCATAGTTAGGATAGCCATAGGATTGATAACTACCACCACAGATCCATCAGGGAGGCTATAGAAATCATAAAACAACCAAACAATATAAACAAAGAAGACGGATACAGACTTAGCAAAAACTGGTACACTGCACTAAACAACATTAGACAACACAAGGTATCTCAGAGAGCTGACACTCCCATCCCCCCTCCCCTACCCCCTCCACCTGACCACGCCCCCTTGGGCACCAGCCAATGGGAAGACAGACTTCGCCCCCGACGGAAGATTATAAGTTACTGATCCCCTTCTCCACTCTCATTCTTGTATTGGCCCTGAAGAAGCCCACAGCAAGATGGGCGAAAGCTTGGTCGCTGGAAAACCTATGACATGGTCAAACCCTGAAGAAGAAATGCAGACTATGGATTCGGACCATGGAAGCCTTATACAACATGCTTAAAATTATTTATTTTCTGTGAATGAAGGTTTTCGCTTATATAATGGTTTTTATTGAAAGGTTACTGTATAAAGTGGTTCGCCTATATATGCACATAATGGCTGTAAGAAATCGATAAATAAAATGTTACGGCATATTTAACAATAACTGTCCAACAGACAAAATAAGTCAAATGCAATCAGAGGAATATATTCCCTGATGCATCCTGGTCCTAGATCGATCGCTACCATCTTAAGCTAGGATAAGGCTTTATCTATAATCATGCTTAAAATTATTTATTTTCTGTGAATGAAGGTTTTCGCTTATATAATGGTTTTTATGGAAAGGTTACTGTATAAAGTGGTTCGCCTATGTATGCACATAATGGCTGTAAAAAATCGATAAATAAAATGTTACGGCATATTTAACAATAACTGTCCAACAGACAAAATAAGTCAAATGAAATCAGAGGAATATATTCCCTGATGCATCCTGGTCCTAGATCGATCGCTACCATCTTAAGCTAGGATAAGGCTCTATCTATAATCATGCTTAAAATTATTTATTTTCTGTGAATGAAGGTTTTCGCTTATATAATGGTTTTTATTGAAAGGTTACTGTATAAAGTGGTTCGCCTATGTATGCACATAATGGCAGTAAAAAATCGATAAATAAAATGTTACGGCATATTTAACAATAACTGTCCAACAGACAAAATAAGTCAAATGAAATAAGAGGAATATATTCCCTGATGCATCCTGGTCCTAGATCAATCGCTACCATATTAAGCTAGGATAAGGCTTTATCTATAATCATGCTTAAAATTATTTATTTTCTGTGAATGAAGGTTTTCGCTTACATAATGTTTTTTATTGAAAGGTTACAGTATAAAGTGGTTCGCATATATATGCACCTGTGCCGTAACAAGCTCAAAATATTTTTATAACAATAAAATGAAAACATCACAACCACGACAAAACTTATAATTTCTGCTTAAAAGAAATTTTTATAATAAAGTAACTAACCGTTTTTTATTTGTTGACTATTAATGAATGAAAACCAATAAAAACTAACTTCAAAAATGAACATTGGATTTTTTTTCCTCGTTTGCCACACTGTGCGGCGCGCCACGAAAATTTTCACACAAATGACAATAATTATTGAACAGGAAAAAAAAAGGCGAATGATATCAGAGGAATATATTATCTGATACATCTCGGACCTAGATCAATCGCTGCCATCTTAAGCCTGGATAAGCCCTAAACAATAATTATGCTTCAAATTAATTATTTTGTGTGAAATATTTTCGCTTATTTAATTTTTTATATTGGATGGCTACTGTTATAAAGTGGTACGTCTGTATATGCACATAAAGGCTGTAAAAAAACTATCTCTCAAATGTGCTGTAACTAACTCAAAATATTTTCATATAAAAAAATGGCATTATTACAACCACGAAAAAACATAAAATTTCTGCTTAAAATAAATGTTTGATAAGAAAGGAACCAACCGTTTTTTATTTGTTGACTATTCAAGAATGAAATACAATAAAAATTAACTCCAGATATGAACATTGGATTTTTTTTTTCCTAGTTTGCACTAGGGATGCGACATCGATGTCGATGTTTTTAACATCGATGTTACGCAGCCGATGTTTTCCGACCATCGATGTTTTTGGACCGATGTTAACATCAATGTTTTTAATAGCTGGCCTTTTTTTTTTTTTTTTTTTTTTTTCTTTTTTTTTTTTAGGTATAAAAATAAATATGTTTTAACATCGATGGTTTAGGTATAACAATGATGTTTTTAACATAGATTTATTCGACAAATAAAAATATGTTTTAACATCGATGCTTTGGAAAAAAAGAAATATACTTTAACATCGATGTTTTGACAATAACATCGAAGTTTTTGAGAAAAACTAATATCTTTTAAGATCGATACTTTATCATTAACAAACTTGTTTTCAACATCGATGTTTTGGACAAAACCAAGTATACTGTAACATCTATGTTTTGACAATAACATCGATGTTTTTAACAGAAACAAAGCTGTTAATAACATCTATGTTTTTAACAAAAGCAAATTTGTTTTAACATCGATGTTTTTAACAAAAACAAGTATACTTTAAGATCTATGCTTTGACAATAACATCGATGTTTTGAAAATAACAACGATGTTTTTGACAGAAACAAAGCTGTAAATAACTTCGATGTTTTTAACAAAAACAAAACTGTTAAGAACATCGATGTTATAGACAAAAACAAATTTATTTTAACATCTATGTTTTGACAATAACATCGATGTTTTGACATTAACATCGATATTTTTAACAAAAACAAGTATACTTTAACATCTATGTTTTGACAATAACATCGCTTTTGTGGATAAATATATATTAAACTCGATGTTATGGACAAAAACAAATTTATTTTAACATCCATGTTTTAACAATAACATCGATGCTTTAGACAAAAAACAACAATATATATATATATTCTAAACATCGATGTTTTAGTTAAAACAAAGATGCTTTAACATTAACAAACTTGTTACAACAAACTTTCGACATCGATGTTTTGACAATAACATCGATATTTTTAACAAAAACAAGTATACTTTAAAATATATGTTTCGACAATAACATCGATGTTATAGACTAAAACAAATTTATTTTAACATCGATGTTTTTAACAAAAACAAGTATACTTTAACATCTATGTTTTGACAAGAACATCGATGTTTTGGATAAATATGTATTAACATCGATGTTATGGACAAAAACAAATTTTTTTTAACATCGATGTTTTTTAACAAAAACAAGGATACTTTAACATCTTTGTTTTGACAATAACATCGATGTTTTGGATAAATATTTATTAACATCGACGTTATGGACAAAAACAAGTATACTTTAACATCTTTGTTTTGACAATAACATCGATGTTGTGGATAAATATATATTAAACTCGATGTTATGGACAAAATAAATTTGTTTTAACATCAATGTTTTGACAATTACATCGATGCTTTAGACAAAAAAACAACAATATATATATATATATTCTTAACATCGATGTTTTAGTTAAAACAAAGATGCTTTAACATTAACAAACATGTTTTCGACATCGATGTTTTGACAATAACATCGATGTTTTCAACAAAAACAAGTATACTTTTACATATATGTTTTGACAATAACATCGATGTTTTGACAATAATATCGATGTTTTTAAGAGAAATAAAGCTGTTAATAACATCGATGTTTTAAACAAAAACAAATCTGTCAACAACATCGTTGTTATGGACAAAAAAAATTTTTTTTTAACATGTTTTAACAAAAACAAGGATACTTTACCATCTATATTTTGACAATAACATCGATGTTGTGGATAAATATATATTAAACTCGATGTTATGGACAAAATAAATTTGTTTTAACATCGATGTTTTGACAATAACATCGATGCTTTAGACAAAAAAACAACAATATATATATATATATATATTCTTAACATCGATGTTTTAGTTAAAATAAAGATGTTTTAACATTAACAAACTTGTTTTCGACATCGATGTTTTGACAATAACATCGATGTTTTGGATAAATATGTATTAACATCGATGTTATGGGCAAAAACAAATTTATTTTAACATCGATGTTTTTAATTAAAACAAGTATACTTTAACATCTATGTTTTGACAAAAACATCGATATTTTGGATAAATATGTATTTACATCGATGTTATGGACAAAAACAAATTTTTTTTAACATCGATGTTTTTTAACAAAAACAAGGATACTTTAACATCTTTGTTTTGACAATAACATCGATGTTTTGGATAAATATTTATTAACATCGACGTTATGGACAAAAACAAGTATACTTTAACATCTTTGTTTTGACAATAACATCGATGTTGTGGATAAATATATATTAAACTCGATGTTATGGACAAAATAAATTTGTTTTAACATCAATGTTTTGACAATTACATCGATGCTTTAGACAAAAAAACAACAATATATATATATATATTCTTAACATCGATGTTTTAGTTAAAACAAAGATGCTTTAACATTAACAAACTTGTTTTCGACATCGATGTTTTGACAATAACATCGATGTTTTCAACAAAAACAAGTATACTTTTACATATATGTTTTGACAATAACATCGATGTTTTGACAATAATATCGATGTTTTTAAGAGAAATAAAGCTGTTAATAACATCGATGTTTTAAACAAAAACAAATCTGTCAACAACATCGTTGTTATGGACAAAAACAATTTTTTTTTAACATGTTTTAACAAAAACAAGGATACTTTACCATCTATGTTTTGACAATAACATCGATGTTGTGGATAAATATATATTAAACTCGATGTTATGGACAAAATAAATTTGTTTTAACATCGATGTTTTGACAATAACATCGATGCTTTAGACAAAAAAACAACAATATATATATATATTCTTAACATCGATGTTTTAGTTAAAATAAAGATGTTTTAACATTAACAAACTTGTTTTCGACATCGATGTTTTGACAATAACATCGATGTTTTGGATAAATATGTATTAACATCGATGTTATGGGCAAAAACAAATTTATTTTAACATCGATGTTTTTAATTAAAACAAGTATATTTTGGATAAATATGTATTTACATCGATGTTTTTTAACAAAAACAAGGATACTTTAACATCTTTGTTTTGACAATAACATCGATGTTTTGGATAAATATTTATTAACATCGACGTTATGGACAAAAACAAGTATACTTTAACATCTTTGTTTTGACAATAACATCGATGTTGTGGATAAATATATATTAAACTCAATGTTATGGACAAAATAAATTTGTTTTAACATCAATGTTTTGACATCGATGCTTTAGACAAAACAAAGATGCTTTAACATTAACAAACTTGTTTTCGACATCGATGTTTTGACAATAACATCGATGTTTTTAACAAAAACAAGTATACTTTTACATATATGTTTTGACAATAACATCGATGTTTTGACAATAATATCGATGTTTTTAAGAGAAATAAAGCTGTTAATAACATCGATGTTTTAAACAAAAACAAATCTGTCAACAACATCGTTGTTATGGACAAAAACAATTTTTTTTAACATGTTTTAACAAAAACAAGGATACTTTACCATCTATGTTTTGACAATAACATCGATGTTTTGGATAAATATGTATTAACATCGATGTTATGGGCAAAAACAAATTTATTTTAACATCGATGTTTTTAATTAAAACAAGTATACTTTAACATCTATGTTTTGACAAAAACATCGATATTTTGGATAAATATGTATTTACATCGATGTTATGGACAAAAACAAGTATACTTTAACATCTTTGTTTTGACAATAACATCGATGTTGTGGATAAATATATATTAAACTCGATGTTATGGACAAAATAAATTTGTTTTAACATCGATGTTTTGACAATAACATCGATGCTTTAGACAAAAAAACAACAATATAGATATATATTCTTAACATCGATGTTTTAGTTAAAACAAAGATGCTTTAACATTAACAAACTTGTTTTCGACATCGATGTTTTGACAATAACATCGATGTTTTGGATAAATATGTATTAACATCGATGTTATGGGCAAAAACAAATTTATTTTAACATCGATGTTTTTAACAAAAACAAGTATACTTTAACATCTATGTTTTGACAATAACATCGCTGTTGTGGATAAATATATATTAAACTCGATGTTATGGACAAAAACAAATTTATTTTAACATCCATGTTTTAACAATAACAGCGATGCTTTAGACAAAAACAACAATATATATATATACTTAACATCGATGTTTTAGTTAAAACAAAGATGCTTTAACATTAACAAACTTGTTTTCGACATATATGTTTTGACAATAACACCGATGTTTTGACAATAATATCGATGTTTTTAACAGAAACAAAGCTGTTAATAACTTCGATGTTTTTAACAAAAACAAAGCTGTTGATAACATCGATGTTTTTAACAAAATCGAGTATACTTTAACATATATGATTCGACAATAATATCGATGTTTTTAACAGAAACAAAGCTGTTAATAACTTCGATACAAAGCTGTTAATAACATCGATGTTATGGACTAAAACAAAAACTTTTTAAAAACCAATGTTTTTAACAAAAACATAGCTGTTAATAACATCGATGTTATGGACAAAAACAATTTTTTTTTAACATCGATGTTTTTAACAAAAACAAGGATACTTTACCATCTATGTTTTGAAAATAACATCGATGTTTTGGATAAATATGTATTAACATCGATGTTATAAACAAAAACAAATTTTTTTTAACATCGATGTTTTTTAACAAAAACAAGGATACTTTAACATCTTTGTTTTGACAATAACATCGATGTTTTGGATAAATATGTATTAACATCGATGTTATGGACAAAAACAATTTTATTTTAACATCGATGTTGTCAACAAAAACAAGTATACTTTAACATTTATGTTTTCACAATAACATCGATGTTTTGACATTAACATCGATGTTTTTAACAAAAACAAAGCTGTTAATAACATCGAATTTTTTAACAAAAACAAGTATCATTTAACATCAATGTTATTGTCAAAACATCGATGTTAAATGATATTTGTTTTTGTTAAAAACATCGATGTTATTAACAGCTTTGTTTTTGTTAAAAACATCGATGCTTTAAAATATTTATTTTTGTTCATAACCAATTTGCTATGGTAAATGCATCGATGTCGAAAACAAGTTTGTTAATGTTAGAGCATCTTTGTTTTAACTAAAACATCGATGTTAAGCATATATATATATATATATATATATATATATATATATATATATATATATATATATATATATACACCCGAAATGATAGTTAGCCGCTCCACCACCGAGCGGCTAACTGCCCGATATATATCAGAACGGTTATCCGTCATTTTGAGCTAAAACGCCGCTGGATACTACAGCCCGCAATGCAGGGACGAGCGGTTAGTTGTCATTTTTTTCTAAACAACTTTTTCTACGACTATTTCCAGTAGAGCGGATAAAATACTTTTATATATACACATGATGTCTTTTATTTCTCACTTATTTGACCACCCTATAATATAAAGGGCTATAAAATAGTTAGAATTTCGGACTTCTTTCTCACTGGGGTCCAATTTTACGTGATATGGGACGATGTATTTTAAGAAAATATTCATTTCTTATTTTAGTGGGGGGGGGGGGCGCGCACTATAAAATAGTTAGAATTTCGGACTTCTTCCACACTGGGGTCCAATTTTACGTTATCAGGGACGATGTTTTTTAAGAAAATATTCATTTCTTATTTTCGAGTGGTAAAATACGACATTCTTTTTAAATTTCGAGTGGGGGGGGGGGCCCAAAAAAATTAATAATTTAAGTTTTTCAGATTTTATCGGTTTGATGGTAGATTCCAATATAATTGGGGTGGTACCTTTAAAATACGACATTCTTTTTAAATTTCGAGCGGGGGGGGGCCAAAAAAATTAATAATTCAAGTTTTTCAGATTTTATCGGTTTGATGGTGGATTCTAATATAATTGGGGTGGTACCTTTAAAATACGACATTCTTTTTAAATTTCGAGCGGGGGGGCCCAAAAAAATTAATAATTCAAGTTTTTCAGATTTTATCGGTTTGAGGGTGGATTCCAATATAATTGGGGTGGTACCTTTAAAATACGACATTCTTTTTAAATTTCGAGCGGGGGGGGGGGCCCAAAAAAAGTAATGATTCAAGTTTTTCAGATTTTATCGGTTTGATGGTGGATTCCAATATAATTAGGGTGGTACCTTTAAAATACGACATTCCTTTTAAATTTCGAGCGGTGGGGGGGGGCCAAAAAAATTAATAATTCAAGTTTTTCAGATTTTATCGGTTTGATGGTGGATTCAAATATAATTGGGGTGGGACCTTTAAAATACGACATTCTTTTTAAATTTCGAGCGGGGGGGTGGTGCCAAAAAAAGTAATAATTCAAGTTTTTAAAATTTTATATTATTTATTATTATTAATTTTATATTAATATTATATTATTTTATAGCTAATCTAAAAAATAACCGGATTCAAAATAAAACTTTAAGCCAAGTTTAAAATTGTCTGGTAAAGTTTAACAAAGTAGGGTTAAAGTTTTTATTTTTTACATTTCATATTTGACTATTAACTAGTATTTATTTAGCTGTTATTAACGCTCCATTTATTTAGCACTTATTGAATTTTTCAGCAGAGGTGAGATTAAATATAAGTAACAGATGTATAAGGAACTAATAGAGAACATAATTGGAATAAAAAGACAATAGACAGGTAACTAAAATGTACCAAATTAGTCTTTTGCCATAATACATATTAATTAAATTCAGAATATAACAAACACATGGTGGAATTAGATAACGTCTACTTGTTGAGGTTTCACCAGAAACAGGTTATGAAAAGCGAGCAACCTCAAACCAAGCTGGATGTTTTACAAGCTACTATTAAAAGATAAAAATTAAATTTTATAAATGAGATAGATAACGTTAATTTATAACTTTTTACAACAATGATGTACATTTTGTTTTTATTAGAATTCACAATTTCTATTTACTGTAGTGCTAGTAGGCGCACAATGATTTAATTTAACCTGTCTTTTGCTAAAACAATGGGAAAAACGGATTTTCTCCTAGTCCAAGCCGGAAAATAATTATTTCTGCTTATTCATCCTAAATATCGAAAGAAAATGAAGTGTTGTGCCAATTTATCAACTTACACCGCCATCTGTTGGAAATTTATAGAACTTACAAATAATCACACTGTAGTATAATAAGCCTTTAATTTGCAAAAAAAGAGAAATATTGAGGCCATTAATCGAGATAAATAACTACCCTATCTTTTAAGTTGGACGAAACTACAGACAAGAGCAAAATTTTATAAAAATCGGTTGAGTAGTTTCTGATTTTACCCCCCGGCAAACAACAAAAAGGTTATGAAATCGAAATATGACGCCATGTTAATACATCGAAACACGACCTACTGCATTTGCAATAATTCCTAATAAAAGAAATATTGTGGTCAATAATCAAGATAAAAAATGACAAACTATCCGAAGGAATTCATTTTTTCATTCGGGGACAAAAAATATTAGCTAATCTTTTGAAGAATCTTTGGCAGTGAAAAAACTTTTTGAAAAATCTAGGCTTGATTTCCCGCCACTCCGGGAGACACCGTTGGTCGCGCATGAGCAATTCCTTCACACCTCAGTTTTTGGCTATTCTATAATTTTTCAGCAGCGTTCTTCGCCATATTTTTGTTTCTTTTAATTTAGAATATGTTTATCATTAAATTATTAATCTATTTAAGGTGTTTTCATCAGTTTAACGCATTTATTATAATTTATTTATAGGAGTGGAATGAATAGATGAGACTGAACAAGAATTTAAGTTTAAACATGGCGCCAGTTTTAAGCATGGCGTAAAGTTCTATTTTAAATCCGCTTGGTTTTTAGATTAGCTGAAACGTTCTCTTTATCATTGAATTTTGATTTGATTGTATTGAAAAGAATAGTATATAATTAATTCCACGCTTTATAGCTACTGAGCCACAGCAACGCGTGGCTCGGACTGCTCCTATTTAATAAGGAAAACGTATTAAATAGATACGTTCATATCACAATAAGATATTGTAGCTAATTACGTGCAGCTCAATTACACTTCCGTTAAGATCTTAGATAATTCTTAAAATATTTTAGAATGAACTATGCAGTATATTATATCTTTCCCGCAAACCTAAAACCCCTATTATATTGGAATCCACCCTCAAACCGATAAAATCTGAAAAAAACTTGAATTATTACTTTCTTTGCCTGCAAAATTTGTTAAGTAAATTGTAAATGTTTGTAAACAAAATGATTCGAATAGAAATTAAAGCTATTAGAATGTCAATACATGTTATTTAAATAATTCCAGTCATCGAAAGAGCTAAAATGGAATTATTCTACTTGACATAGTATTTCCTAACTTTGTCATTTCATTTTAGAAATATTGCTTAAACATTAAATTAACGAAAACACAATAAATGAAAGTAAATGAAGGGTTTCATAAATTACCTATTTATGAAATATAATAACATTTAAAATTGAAATAATAAAGTAGTTGCTGACCCGTGCGAAGCATTCGTCCCTTGCTAGTAACTCGCAAAGGACGGGGACAATCGGATAAGTGTATACATATAACCAAAAATGTTCGTCTCGACAAACTGAAAAAAGCGACACCTTCGAAAAAGCCCTGCAACCATTTTCGCTGAGAATTACAGTTTTTCGCTTACACCTCTCAAACAATAGGGTTAATCGAAAAAAAATTCATGACCGAAAATGATCTCCTTGAAAATCTGAAATTATTGAGACCATTTAGAAACTTCTAAGACCATTTTGATTTCCAATAACCGCGGTTTTACCCTTATAACTCTTAATGGAAAATGAAATGAGTGATTTGTATATTTTTCCGGAGTAGGTAGTGGTTAAGGAAAGCTTTGAAATGATGCTTCGTTCATAAAATTTGATGTAGTATTAAGGAAGTTAATTTTTTTTTTAGTTTCTCGCATATAATTCGGCAAATACAGATCAAAAAGTATTGCTTTCTTCTTACTTTAAGTGGCTAAAGTATTGCAAATAGAATGATCTATCTGAAGATTAAATCGGTTCAGTGGTTTAGCCGTGTTTCGTACATCATAAATCTGAAATGTTTACGATTTTTGTGGAAACCGTGTTCCAACGCCTCTAATTCAAAAACACCTAGTTTAAATGAAAAATGTTTTAGATAAAAGTTGCAGAGCATCAAATTTAGCATGAAACAAGCTAACTACACACAACATTAGCTAAACCCTGCGTGGAAGTACAAATGAAAACGTGAAAGAATTCGGAGTGGTAACTTCCTGCGAAGACTTCGGTTTTTGAAGTATTAACCATCTTGAACTAATTAAACAACCATTTTCCATGTGTTGAAATAAAAGATATATTTGCCAAGTACCTACCTTTCTAAGTAGTTATTCTTATGGATATTTTATCAAATCCCCTGATACTTCAAAAACCGAAGTCGTTCATCGTTACCAGTGAATATTTTTGTTGTACTCATCCTAGCTTTTCTTATTATTCTGTTTTCCTTTTTAAACGGTAAATAATATGTTGAACGGTTGCACAACTCTCATCGTTAATAAAAACGATTTCTCGCAGTGTTTTGGTAAATTGGTAATCACTATTTCTTGTCCAGGAATAGCTGTATGCGCACTCATTTTGAGCTAAAGCTCGAAATGGACTGGTTACTTATATTTAAATTGTTTATTTTTGTTTTCATTGAAAGAATGAAAAGGTTAGCCCCCCACTCGAAATTTGATTCATTCATTTGTTTTGTACTTTAAATTAACAGATTACAATTATAATACACAGTAATTATAACACACAACACATTAAAATTAAACAATGGAAATCAAGCCTTTTTCAAAAAGTTGTTTCACTGCCAAAGATTCTTCAAAAGATTAGCCAATTTTGTCTGTCCTCAAATGAAAAATGAATATCTTTGGATAGTTTAATTGCAATTTTTAACGTTTATATGTAGTAATAATCCAAATTACTCATGATTATTTCAAATTACTTCATGACTGATCAAATCGAGAAATAAAAACGCGATAAAGAAAAAAAATACCATGACCTCTTTTAAATTTATGCTAATTATTCCCTGCATATCAACATCATTTAATACCGATGTGGGAGTAACTGTGACATCAATTATGATGTTATTGATGCAAACCTCATCTACACAAAAATATAGCTTGTTTGGTACAACTCAATTGAAATTAGTGATAGAAAATACATGCAAACTATTTCCTAAATGTAATACTTTATTGATGGTGTCGGCACCCCAATATAATATATTTTTGACCGATGAGAAACAAATTGCCATCATCGACATTGATGTGCACTGGGTATTACGTAATTCAACTAATATAATATACCTTTTGTGATATTTCCAGAAATATCACTAACATTTCTTTTTGACTAATATTTTCAGAAATGACCTAATCTGAAGGTATAGCTCCAATATTACTGACACATTCCTTTTTAATATTAAAATTGTATTGCTTTTTATTTATCGAACTTTTACCACACATTTTCAATTTAATCTTATATAATAAATCTTATATTACTTCAATTATAACTGAAAACTTCACTGTTCAAAATCAAAATAAGTAAAGATAGAAATAAAGTTATAACAAACTCTTTTACTATAATTAATAATAGCTGTACAGATGAAATAAAATGGTTAATTAAACAATTAGAAAAAACAAAACAATAACAACTGTAAACAATGACATTGACTTTTTGAAGACGGAGCTAAAAAACATGTAGTGAAACAACAATAGGAAATTTTCCAGGAATTCGAGTCATCAACGAGGATGAGTGAAGATCCTTACGGACTTTTTGGCCAGAAGTAATAAGACAAATGAATTAATGGAACATGTGATTGTATCCAGCACCTTATAATAATTCTTTTTCGTTATTGTAAACATTTTAGATATAAAGTATTTTACAAATATTTAATTAATCCAAATTGCAACATTTTAGGTCATTACACCCAGCAAAGTACTTGTTAATTTCTGTTGCTTCATCATCTAGATTGATGATGCATTGCACATCAATGTCGATGATGGCAATTTGTTTCTCATCGGTCAAAAATATATTATATTGGGGTGCCGACACCATCAATAAAGTATTACATTTAGGAAATAGTTTGCATGTATTTTCTATCACTAATTTCAATTGAGTTGTACCAAACAAGCTATATTTTTGTGTAGATGAGGTTTGCATCAATAACATCATAATTGATGTCACAGTTACTCCCACATCGGTATTAAATGATGTTGATATGCAGGGAATAATTAGCATAAATTTAAAAGAGGTCATGGTATTTTTTTTTCTTTATCGCGTTTTTATTTCTCGATTTGATCAGTCATGAAGTAATTTGAAATAATCATGAGTAATTTGGATTATTACTACATATAAACGTTAAAAATTGCAATTAAACTATCCAAAGATATTCATTTTTCATTTGAGGACAGACAAAATTGGCTAATCTTTTGAAGAATCTTTGGCAGTGAAACAACTTTTTGAAAAAGGCTTGATTTCCATTGTTTAATTTTAATGTGTTGTGTGTTATAATTACTGTGTATTATAATTGTAATCTGTTAATTTAAAGTACAAAACAAATGAATGAATCAAATTTCGAGTGGGGGGCTAACCTTTTCATTCTTTCAATGAAAACAAAAATAAACAATTTAAATATAAGTAACCAGTCCATTTCGAGCTTTAGCTCAAAATGAGTGCGCATACAGCTATTCCTGGACAAGAAATAGTGATTACCAATTTACCAAAACACTGCGAGAAATCGTTTTTATTAACGATGAGAGTTGTGCAACCGTTCAACATATTATTTACTGTTTAAAAAGGAAAACAGAATAATAAGAAAAGCTAGGATGAGTACAACAAAAATATTCACTGGTAACGATGAACGACTTCGGTTTTTGAAGTATCAGGGGATTTGATAAAATATCCATAAGAATAACTACTTAGACAGGTAGGTACTTGGCAAATATATCTTTTATTTCAACACATGGAAAATGGTTGTTTAATTAGTTCAAGATGGTTAATACTTCAAAAACCGAAGTCTTCGCAGGAAGTTACCACTCCGAATTCTTTCACGTTTTCATTTGTACTTCCACGCAGGGTTTAGCTAATGTTGTGTGTAGTTAGCTTGTTTCATGCTAAATTTGATGCTCTGCAACTTTTATCTAAAACATTTTTCATTTAAACTAGGTGTTTTTGAATTAGAGGCGTTGGAACACGGTTTCCACAAAAATCGTAAACATTTCAGTTTATGATGTACGAAACACGGCTAAACCACTGAACCGATTTAATCTTCAGATAGATCATTCTATTTGCAATACTTTAGCCACTTAAAGTAAGAAGAAAGCAATACTTTTTGATCTGTATTTGCCGAATTATATGCGAGAAACTAAAAAAAAATTAACCTCCTTAATACTACATCAAATTTTATGAACGAAGCATCATTTCAAAGCTTTCCTTAACCATTACCTACTCCGGAAAAATATACAAATCACTCATTTCATTTTCCATTAAGAGTTATAAGGGTAAAACCGCGGTTATTGGAAATCAAAATGGTCTTAGAAGTTTCTAAATGGTCTCAATAATTTCAGATTTTCAAGGAGATCATTTTCGGTCATGAATTTTTTTTCGATTAACCCTATTGTTTGAGAGGTGTAAGCGAAAAACTGTAATTCTCAGCGAAAATGGTTGCAGGGCTTTTTCGAAGGTGTCGCTTTTTTCAGTTTGTCGAGACGAACATTTTTGGTTATATGTATACACTTATCCGATTGTCCCCGTCCTTTGCGAGTTACTAGCAAGGGACGAATGCTTCGCACGGGTCAGCTACTACTTTATTATTTCAATTTTAAATGTTATTATATTTCATAAATAGGTAATTTATGAAACCCTTCATTTACTTTCATTTATTGTGTTTTCGTTAATTTAATGTTTAAGCAATATTTCTAAAATGAAATGACAAAGTTTAGGAAATACTATGTCAAGTAGAATAATTCCATTTTAGCTCTTTCGATGACTGGAATTATTTAAATAACATGTATTGACATTCTAATAGCTTTAATTTCTATTCGAATCATTTTGTTTACAAACATTTACAATTTACTTAACAAATTTTGCAGGCAAAGAAAGTAATAATTCAAGTTTTTTTCAGATTTTATCGGTTTGAGGGTGGATTCCAATATAATAGGGGTTTTAGGTTTGCGGGAAAGATATAATATACTGCATAGTTCATTCTAAAATATTTTAAGAATTATCTAAGATCTTAACGGAAGTGTAATTGAGCTGCACGTAATTAGCTACAATATCTTATTGTGATATGAACGTATCTATTTAATACGTTTTCCTTATTAAATAGGAGCAGTCCGAGCCACGCGTTGCTGTGGCTCAGTAGCTATAAAGCGTCGAATTAATTATATACTATTCTTTTCAATACAATCAAATCAAAATTCAATGATAAAGAGAACGTTTCAGCTAATCTAAAAACCAAGCGGATTTAAAATAGAACTTTACGCCATGCTTAAAACTGGCGCCATGTTTAAACTTAAATTCTTGTTCAGTCTCATCTATTCATTCCACTCCTATAAATAAATTATAATAAATGCGTTAAACTGATGAAAACACCTTAAATAGATTAATAATTTAATGATAAACATATTCTAAATTAAAAGAAACAAAAATATGGCGAAGAACGCTGCTGAAAAATTATAGAATAGCCAAAAACTGAGGTGTGAAGGAATTGCTCACGCGCGACCAACGGTGTATCCTTGAGTGGCGGGAAATCAAGCCTAGATTTTTCAAAAAGTTTTTTCACTGCCAAAGATTCTTCAAAAGATTAGCTAATATTTTTTGTCCTCGAATGAAAAAATGAATTCCTTCGGATAGTTTGTCATTTTTTATCTTGATTATTGACCACAATATTTCTTTTATTAGGAATTATTGCAAATGCAGTAGGTCGTGTTTCGATGTATTAACATGGCGTCATATTTCGATTTCATAACCTTTTTGTTGTTTGCCGGGGGGTAAAATCAGAAACTACTCAACCGATTTTTATAAAATTTTGCTCTTGTCTGTAGTTTCGTCCAACTTAAAAGATAGGGTAGTTATTTATCTCGATTAATGGCCTCAATATTTCTCTTTTTTTGCAAATTAAAGGCTTATTATACTACAGTGTGATTATTTGTAAGTTCTATAAATTTCCAACAGATGGCGGTGTAAGTTGATAAATTGGCACAACACTTCATTTTCTTTCGATATTTAGGATGAATAAGCAGAAATAATTATTTTCCGGCTTGGACTAGGAGAAAATCCGTTTTTCCCATTGTTTTAGCAAAAGACAGGTTAAATTAAATCATTGTGCGCCTACTAGCACTACAGTAAATAGAAATTGTGAATTCTAATAAAAACAAAATGTACATCATTGTTGTAAAAAGTTATAAATTAACGTTATCTATCTCATTTATAAAATTTAATTTTTATCTTTTAATAGTAGCTTGTAAAACATCCAGCTTGGTTTGAGGTTGCTCGCTTTTCATAACCTGTTTCTGGTGAAACCTCAACAAGTAGACGTTATCTAATTCCACCATGTGTTTGTTATATTCTGAATTTAATTAATATGTATTATGGCAAAAGACTAATTTGGTACATTTTAGTTACCTGTCTATTGTCTTTTTATTCCAATTATGTTCTCTATTAGTTCCTTTTACATCTGTTACTTATATTTAATCTCACCTCTGCTGAAAAATTCAATAAGTGCTAAATAAATGAAGCGTTAATAACAGCTAAATAAATACTAGTTAATAGTCAAATATGAAATGTAAAAAATAAAAACTTTAACCCTACTTTGTTAAACTTTACCAGACAATTTTAAACTTGGCTTAAAGTTTTATTTTGAATCCGGTTATTTTTTAGATTAGCTATAAAATAATATAATATTAATATAAAATTAATAATAATAAATAATATAAAATTTTAAAAACTTGAATTATTACTTTTTTTGGCACCACCCCCCGCTCGAAATTTAAAAAGAATGTCGTATTTTAAAGGTCCCACCCCAATTATATTGGAATCCACCATCAAACCGATAAAATCTGAAAAACTTGAATTATTAATTTTTTTGGCCCCCCCCCGCTCGAAATTTAAAAGGAATGTCGTATTTTAAAGGTACCACCCTAATTATATTGGAATCCACCATCAAACCGATAAATTTGGGCCCCCCCACTCGAAATTTAAAAAGAATGTCGTATTTTACCACTCGGAAATAAGAAATGAATATTTTCTTAAAAAACATCGTCCCTGATAACGTAAAATTGGACCCCAGTGTGGAAGAAGTCCGAAATTCTAACTATTTTATAGTGCGCGCCCCCCCCCCCCCCCCCACTAAAATAAGAAATGAATATTTTCTTAAAATACATCGTCCCATATCACGTAAAATTGGACCCCAGTGAGAAAGAAGTCCGAAATTCTAACTATTTTATAGCCCTTTATATTATAGGGTGGTCAAATAAGTGAGAAATAAAAGACATCATGTGTATATATAAAAGTATTTTATCCGCTCTACTGGAAATAGTCGTAGAAAAAGTTGTTTAGAAAAAAATGACAACTAACCGCTCGTCCCTGCATTGCGGGCTGTAGTATCCAGCGGCGTTTTAGCTCAAAATGACGGATAACCGTTCTGATATATATCGGGCAGTTAGCCGCTCGGTGGTGGAGCGGCTAACTATCATTTCGGGTATATATATATATATATATATATATATATATATATATATATATATATATATATATATAAGATATATTATTGAGGATTTTCAAAATAAACCACAAATTGTTTCTCTGAAAATACAAAGTTTTGTTTTATTTAACACGCCTTAACAATATTACAACAATTATCGTTTAACTATGACAATTACACTTTTATCTCACCTGAAAATACAAAGAAACGACATTTAAAGTTCACTAATATCGCCTCCTCAATTATATCCCTTCATTTATCTCTCTACAAGTTTTTATAATAATTATCTTAACAACAAATCATCTGACTATCATCCGCCATTGAATCCCCGTATCACTCCGACCGCTGTGCCCTCTACCAACTTTCACTGACAACTTATGAACGCGCGAAGCGCGGCAATTTTGAATTAATGAAATGTCATTTCATTACATCTCCCTCCCTAAGAGCGAAAATCCTAAATAATATATTTATACACTGCGCCTACAAGTTATCTTCGTATTCGTTTTCCTCTACTTCATCTTCTCTTGTTACGGGTTGTAGTTTTGTTATGTGGAATAAAGTTGATTCTGTTTTTCTGTTGCCAGTGTCAATCTTATAAATGGAGTTCGATAATTTCTCTATTATCTTGAAAGGGCCTATTTTTAATTCGTCTAATTTCTTCCTATTCAGTCTATTTCCGTGTTCTACATATACCCTGTCTCCTATCTCGAACTCTTGCATTTTCCTATTTCTATCAAATATCTTTTTGTTGTACTTGTGGGATTTTATTGTATTCTCTAATGCTAATCTTCTATCAGCAATCCACTTGTCTTCCTTTTCTATTGTTTTAATTTCATTTGGTAGAATACTGACGTTTGTACCATCCAGTAAATATTTTGGTGCAAAACCTGTAACCGAGTGTTCTGTTTCATTATATTTCTGTATACATTCTCTTGCTACTGTTGTCCATGTTCTCTTATTATCTTTCTCATTTATCTTACATCTTATTTTATTTACTATTGTTTGATTTAATCTTTCGTTTAAGCCGTTGGAGAATGGTGTATTCACAGCTGTAAAAATTAGTTTAATGTTATTCTCTTGCAAATATTGTTTAAATTCTCTTGAATTGATGCCCGGATATTGATCTGTCAGAATTATTCCAATCTCATCTGTCTCTAGTACTTTCTTTGTTAGTTTTATAAAATCACTTGCGTTTTGTGTTTTCGATGTCTCAATAAATGCATATCTTGTGTAGTGGTCTACTAAAAGGTGTAGGTATTTTTTTGTTGACCTAGATCCTCCAAAGCCACCTATAGTATCCATTGACATTATCTCAAATGGTTTTGTTGCTGGTCCCAGTTGTGACATTAATCCAAATTTTCCTTGACATCGTGATTTATTTTTTATGCATATTTCACATGTTTTACAAATATTTATGATATTTTTAGTTAGGTTTTTAGCGGTATATATTGGACTTATTTTTTTCTGCAATTGTCTGATCCCAATATGGCATAAATCTTCATGTACCCTTTTTATAAATTTTTTACTAAATTCTTCTGAGAGGATAATCTTTTCATGTTTCTTCATTTTTTTATAATAGATCTTATTTTTATATAGTAGATTTTGTTTCTTTGCTTTTATCGTTTCATTTTTCTCTTGGTCTTCAACTATATCTTTTATTTGTATTAAATTAACTATTTTCAATAGTTCCTCTTTGTTATCTTCTGATTCTAATACAGGGTTTCGGCTCAAACAGTCCGCTTCTACATTTTCTTTACCAGGTATATATTTTACTGTAAAGTCATATTGAGATAGGTAATATGCGAGGTCACCTAATTCTTCATCTGTCCTGCATTTAATATTCATGTTCTCTAGAGGTTTGTGGTCTGAGTAAATAGTGAATTGTTTTCCAATTAGCCAGTGTTGCCAATATTTAACCGCTTCTTTCATAGCGAAACATTCCAAATATATAGCCTTTTTCCGTTTTTGAGATTCATTTAGTTTTTTTGAAAAATATGCCACCGGTTTGTCTTTACCGTCTAGTTGTGTCTGTTTTAATATTGCCCCAATACCCTCTAAAGATGCATCTGTAAAGATTTTTATTGGTAAATCTTTGTCGAATATTTCCAACACAGGTTGAGAACATAAATATCTTTTTATTTGATTAAATGATTCTTCACACTTCTCTGACCACACAAATTTTTCATTTTTTCTTAATAAATTGTGTAATGGGTCTAAAATAATTGCGCTTCTTGGTATGTACTCATGGTAGAAGTTGATTTTTCCCAAAAATTGTCTGATATTTTTTTGCGTCTTAGGAGTTGGAAACTGTCTTATTGAGATCAAATTGTCCTTAAGTGGTCTTATCGAATTGTTCTGAATTACATGGCCGAGGTACTTTACTGAGTTTGAAGCAAAGGTACATTTCTTAAACTTCAATCTAAGGCCTTCTTTTATTATTGCCTCTAATACATTTCTTATGTGTCTTATATGTTCTTCAAAGGTGGTCGAGTATATCAAAATATCATCTATGTAGTTTACGGTGTATCCTGTGAGATTGTACTTTCTTAGAATATTGCTTAAAATTCTTTGGAAAATTGCTGGTGATGTTTTCAAGCCAAAAGGGAGGCAGGTCCACTGAAAGTGGCCCTCTTGCGTGACAAATCCTGTTTTACTTCTGTCTTCCACCCGTAGTGGTATTGCCCAAAATGCTGAGTTTATATCCAGTGTTGTAAAATACTTACAATTTCTAGTTTTAATAATCAAATCATCTATTAGCGGGAAAGGTTGAGCTTGTGGAACAACAATTTTGTTTAATTCCCTGAAATCTACACATAAGCGTGATCTTCTATTTTCATCTTTTTTAAATGCCACTGTCACTGGAGCAGCGAAAGGACTGTAGGATTCTTCTATTAAATTATTCTTTAGTAACATGGATATTTGCTTTTCAATTTCTAATTTATCTTCTATTGTACATCTATATGGTCTTTTACTACAGTATCTGTTTACTAGTAAATCTATGTGAGCTTCATAATCTCTAACTGATCCTATATCATACTTGTCCTTAGCAAAAATTGTTTTATATTCCTTTATAATTTTCTCTATTTCAATTTTCTTTTCATTATCTAAATGGTCTGTCAAACTTACAAATTCTTCTGTTTCAATGTGTTCATTGAAATTTATTGCAAATGTTTTTATATTCTTTCCTTCATGTCTGTTATCTTTAGACCTTTCGTCTATTTTATTTGTTATTTTCTTTTGCTCTATCTGCAAGTCTTCATTTTGGGTTAATTTGAATTTCTTTATCATATCCAATCCGATTATAAAATCATCAAAATCTTCATTTTCTACTATATATACATCCACCTCTCCTTCTAAATCAAATATTTTTATTTTTATTGTTATCAAGCCATCTGTCTTCTTCACACCATTAACCGTTTTCATATATGCTATATTCACATTATCCTTTTTTTCTTTTACTTTAATCAGTCTTGAATTTATTAAAGAGACCTGTGAGCCTGAATCATAAATGCCGCTCACTTCTAGTTCATTTTCTAATAAAAGCTTGACTTTGATTAATGGTGTACTTACTCGTTTTTTTTCTCAGTATTTATATCTACTTCAATAATTGAGTTGTTATTTACATTTCTGGCTTTAAAAACCTTTTCAGATTCATTTTTATTTTTCTTGAACCAACACGACTCCTCCGGATGATATCTAATTCCTTTGTCCAAAGATTCACAAGTCTTACATGGCTTCTTCTCATTAATTTTATTTTTATAAAGTAATGTACCACTCTTTATTATAGTTGAGTTTTTCTTGTACACCATACTTTCATATTTTCTTATCTCGTTGAACAAATCAGTAGTGTCGTTGAGTTCATCCCTGTTTAACTTATATAAGATAAACCCAGGTAAACCTGTTGCAATAAGATCTATCATTGTTTTGGGGTCTATCGATTTGTTTACATCTAGTATAAGCCGTTCTTTTTTTATAGCATAATCAATTAATAGTCCTTCTTTATACCTGAATCCAAGAGCATATGTGACTACATCCCATCCACGGTTTTTAAAAGTTTCTAAAAATTTGTTTTTCCATTCATTCCATTCTGAATTTATTGTTAGTTTTATGGCCATCGAGCTATACCAATCCAAACAAGATTTTTCTAAAAATAACCTCAATATTTCTATTTTTGTTTCATCTTTTGATATATTAAAGCGCTCACACTCTTTTTCAAAATTCTCTATCCATTGCGTTGCATTAGGGTTCTTGCTTGTGAATTTTTCAATAATAAATTTCTCTGAAATATGTTTTAGGGTGTGTTGATTTTCTTTCTTTGTTGTAGTTTCTATTAATTTTTCCAAGATAAGTTGCAAATTGTCATCTTTGTCTCCTGGTTGTTTTGTGCTAATTTCTTCTAAATACTGATCTAAAAATTGCATATTACCTTTCTCATCTATATATGTTTTCTTAAGATCTTCATTTAATTTTATCCATATTTTTCTACTTTGATGCCTTTTCTTTATGCTATTTTTTATTTTTGAGAAAGTGTTCGTTTTGACAATATCTGTATGATGACTTACCGGTTTCAGCTCATCAGGTAGAACATAACATTTTCCTTCTTCTGTAGATATTGAGTTGATAACTAATACATTAGATTTTCCATCATTTGAGGCTGACATCGTAAATTCAAATTGCAACCGGTCCATCTTCTTTTAGTTGACAAAAATGTCGTTTTATAAGATATATTATTGAGGATTTTCAAAATAAACCACAAATTGTTTCTCTGAAAATACAAAGTTTTGTTTTATTTAACACGCCTTAACAATATTACAACAATTATCGTTTAACTATGACAATTACACTTTTATCTCACCTGAAAATACAAAGAAACGACATTTAAAGTTCACTAATATCGCCTCCTCAATTATATCCCTTCATTTATCTCTCAACAAGTTTTTATAATAATTATCTTAACAACAAATCATCTGACTATCATCCGCCATTGAATCCCCGTATCACTCCGACCGCTGTGCCCTCTACCAACTTTCACTGACAACTTATGAACGCGCGAAGCGCGGCAATTTTGAATTAATGAAATGTCATTTCATTACATATATATATATATATATATATATATATTCTTAACATCGATGTTTTAGTTAAAACAAAGATGCTCTAACATTAACAAACTTGTTTTCGACATCGATGCATTTACCATAGCAAATTGGTTATGAACAAAAATAAATATTTTAAAACATCGATGTTTTTAACAAAAACAAAGCTGTTAATAACATCGATGTTTTTGTTCAAAACTTCGATGTTATTAACAGCTTTGTTTTTGTTAAAAACATCGATGTTAATGTCAAAACATCAAACCGATAAAATCTGAAAAACTTGAATTATTAATTTCTTTGCCCCCCCCCCCGCTCGAAATTTAAAAAGAATGTCGTATTTTAAAGGTACCACCCCAATTATATTGGAATCCACCATCAAACCGATAAAATCTGAAAAACTTGAATTATTACTTTCTTTGGCCCCCCCCCGCTCGAAATTTAAAAAGAATGTCGTATTTTAAAGGTACCACCCCAATTATATTGGAATCCACCATCAAACCGATGAAATCTGAGAAACATGAATTATTACTTTTTTTGCCCCCCCCCACTCGAAATTTATTATGAATATCATATGTTTAATGTACCACCCCCATTATAATGGAATCCACCATCAAACCGATAAAATCTGAAAAACTTCAATTATTACTTTTTTTGGCCCCCCCACTCGAAATTTAAAATGAATATCATATGTTTAATGTACCACCCCCATTATAATGGAATCCACCATCAAACCGATAAAATCTGAAAAACTTGAATTATTACTTTCTTTGGCCCCCCCCCCCCCCGCTCGAAATTAAAAAAGAATGTCGTATTTTAAAGGTACCACCCCAATTATATTGGAATCCACCATCAAACCGATGAAATCTGAGAAACATGAATTATTACTTTTTTTGGCCCCCCCCCACTCGAAATATTTTATGAATATCATATGTTTAATGTACCACCCCCATTATAATGGAATCCACCATCAAACCGATAAAATCTGAAAAACTTGAATTATTACTTTTTTTGGCCCCCTACTCGAAATTTAAAATGAATATCATATTTTAAATGTGCCACCGCCATTATAATAGAATCCGCCATCAAACCGATAAAATCTGAAAAACTTGAATTATTACTTTTTTTTGCCCCCCCCCCCCACTCGAAATTTTAAATTAATACTATATTTTAAATGTACCACCCCAATTATATCGGAATCCACCCTGAAACCGATGAAATCTGAGAAACTTGAATTATAATTAAAGAGATATAATCCAACAAAAATTAGAGAGCGATGAGAATATATCAGTTCAGCGCACCTACAGGAGAAAGCCAAGATTAATAATAAAGGATATCGACGAGGAAATCACACAGGAAAACTTGATAGAACACCTGGTGAAACAAAACGAAGCACTGGATATAGATCCAACCGCGATTAGGCCGGTAATCTTTTTGAAGAACCGGCACAACGACAGGACTCACGCCGTAATCGAAACAGACGCCGATAATAGGAGAAAACTGTTGTACAACAAGGTAGGACTAGGCCACAAGAAGCACTGGGCCGAAGACTACTTCAGGATTCGCAGGTGCACCAAGTGCTGCAAGTACCATCACTCCAAGGAGCGCTGCCAAGGAGCGATCACCTGTCCGAACTGTAGCGGCAACCACGAGCTGAAGGACTGCAACCAACCTAATCGTAAGTGCCCCAACTGTACAACTTTTAACCGACATGTGGGACAAGACAAAAACAAAATAGAAGTATGCCATTCAGCATTAGACCGAAAATGTCCCTCATACATTAGAGAAATTAAAAAACTAGCACAAAACACAGACTACTAATTTTACTACGACATGGACGGTTTTCTTAAGATAATTCAATTAAACACACATCACTGCAAAACATCGGCTGCATACTTAAATCACTTTATACAAAGCGAAAACATAGACATTACCTTCGTACAAGAACCTTACACTAGACACAACAAATTATCAGGTTATTCTCACAGCCTACAAGTATACCAAGCAAAAGACATCAAACCAAGAGCCGCCATCATACTAAACAACAAATACATCGACGCGATCTTACTAACCCAACACACTGACCCAGACTTCTGTACTGTCGAAATTACAATCAACTCATCCAAATTCATTATGATAAGTTCATATTTTGACGAAAAAACAGACATTAACAAAGACTTACAAAAAATCGATTCAATAATGAAACAATACGATAATTATAAAATAATTTTATGTTTTGATTCTAACTGTCGATCACTTTTTTGGCATGACAACAAAACCACCCCAAGAGGACGATCCTTAGAAACATATATTATATCAAGTAATTTAATATTAATCAATACACCATCAACAATGACTACTTTTGAGGGAGCAAGAGGGAAAAGCAATATAGACTTAACCGTATGCTCACATCATGCATTAAGATTTATGCGAAATTGGAAAATCCTGGACGACTGCAACTTTTCAGATCGCAATACTATTTACTTCGAAATAGCTATAACCGCGCTACACACCAAGCACAAATACAATAAAAGTTACTACATTACCAAATCAGGCAACTGGACTAAATTCGAAGACAATCTAAATACTCAATTTAAAAAGCATTTTGAAATTAACGAAACATACACAACCCCTCAGATTGAAAACAAAATCATGGAAACTTTTGAAAAACACAATATTAACACGACTACTGACCGTTTCAACAAAGCAGTAATCAAGACATGCAATTTAACATTTAAAATGACAAAGACGAACGTTAACAGAGGTACCAGGTCTGCAAGTTTAAAATGTCGTTTATTTCTTAAAATATATACACAGTAATTTAAAAAAAAAGTATAATATATTTTATTCAAAGTACTGGCCCTCGCTTTCTATACATTTTGTCCATCTCTCGGGCAATTTATGGATACCATTCCAAAAGAATGCTTCATCTTTATTTGAAATCCATTCATCGAGCCATTTTCTTACATCCTCCAAATTGTTAAAGTGTTGCTCAGCCAATGAGTGTCCCATCGATGAGAAGAGATGATAATCAGAAGGCGCCAGGTCAGGTGAATACGGCGGGTGGGGTAGGAGTTCCCAACCAAGCGAAGAAATCGTTTCCTTAGTCAATCTGGCTGAATGTGCAGGAGCGTTATCATGCTGAAGAATGACTTTGGCGTGCCTGTGAGCCCATTCTGGGCGTTTTTCGATCAATGCGTGACTCAAATTGATCATTTGTTGTCGGTAGCGGTCAGTATTGACTGTTTCGTCGGGTTTGAGAAGCTCATAGTAGACTACTCCCTTCTGATCCCACCACACACACAGCATTGTCTTCTTCCCAAAACGATCCGGTCTTGCACTCGATGTGGATGGTTGTCCTGGCGTTACCCATGATTTTATTCGTTTGGGATTCTGAAAATAAATCCATTTTTCATCGCCAGTTACAACTCGATGCAAAAAACCCTTTCTTTCGTGGCGTAAAAGCAGCATTTCGCACAAAGTTTTTCGTTTTTCCATCTGTCGTTCGTCCAATTCATGTGGAACCCATTTTCCAACCTTTTGAATTTTTCCCATAGCTCTCAGGCGATCGGAAATGGCTTGCCTAGTGACATTCAACTGTTCTGCCATCATTTGTTGGGTTTGGGTATTGTCTTCGTCTAATAAAGATTGCAATTCGACGTCCTCAAACTTTTTTGGTCGATTTTCTCGTTTTTTATCAGTAACATCAAAATCACCACGTTTGAAACTTTGAAACCAACGTTCACATGTCTTGACGGTTGGAGCAAGATCGCCATAAGTCTCAACAAGAATTCGATGACATTCAGATGCCTTTTTCTTTTGATTGAATAAGAAAATCATGACATGCCGCAAATGCTCTTTATTTGGCTTGAAATTAGACATTTTTAACACCAAAGAAAGGTATGATACGTCCACGTAAACGACTTAAAAACAACTGACTTTTGTAAACAAATGACTAACAAACAAAATAGCGTTTAGAGATAAGCAAATCCTTCAATAGGCTAAGAGCGCATTCTATTGGAATTAAAACGACATTTTAAACTTGCAGACCTGGGTAAACAGCACCGGACCGTACCTTGGTGGAACCATGAATTAACTCACTTGAGGAAAACAACTAACAAACTTAGAAAGTTATACCAAAAGACTAAAACAGACTCCCTGTTAAGAGAACAACGAAAACAAGATTACCTGACCAGCCGACACAAATACCAAGCCCTCATAAAGAAATCAAAGACTACATCTTGGGAAAAATTCTGTACAGAAGAAACAAATCCATGGAGTTGGTCCTACAAACATGCATCAAATACCATCAAAAACCAAGATGTCCTAAGAACCATACAGACGGGAGAAAACAATCACACACCCGATTTCAAGCAAACTTTAGAACACGTGCTAAACACCTTAGTCAAACAGGACGATCCCTCAAATGAAACAGTAGAACAAACATACTTGATAACAAGATGCATAACCCCACCTAATACGGACAATGACAGACCTCTGGAAAAAACAGAAATTATGTATATAATCAACACTTTGAATAAAAATAAAACACCAGGACACGACAAAATCAATACCGACATTTTGCAACACATGGCAGAGATCTATCCTAATTTAATTACATTCATGTATCAACTAATATGGCAGCAAACAACTATACCGATATCATGGAAAAAAGGATTACTACACTTAATACCAAAACGTGACTCTAACAAACTGCGACCAATTACAATCCTACCGATAATGAGTAAGGTTATCGAAAAGGTATAATTTATTATTGTAATTATAACTTTCACTGTAAATATTACACACTTTAATTAACTATATTTTATTATTATATATTAATTAATAAACTAAATATCTATAAATTACTTTAATTTATGTTTTTATATATTATTTTCACTTAAAGAATTATTTAGGATATATTTGTATTAGGATATGTTAATTATTATTAATTTATTAAGCTTTTATTATTCAGTTAGGTAATTTTGTTCTTCTTTTTGTACTTTATTTTGTTCCTATTTTTATTTTTATTTATGTATCTTTCTTGGTAAACATTTAATTTACTGCTATTAAATTTTACATTGTTCAGAGAAAATTTTAACTGTACATTGTATGCGTATAATATGTAGTTTTACATGGAGTACGCACAATTATTCAATAAACTCCTCTTGCATACGGCGTACTATGCAAGAGAAAAAAAAAAAAAAAAAATATTAAAGTATACTTGTTTTTCTTAAAAACATCGATGTTATTAACAGCTTTGTTTTTGTTAAAGACATCGATGTTATTGTCAAAACATCGATGTTAAATGATATTTGTTTTTGTTAAAAACATCGATGTTAAAAAAAGTTTGTTTTTCTCCAAAACATCGATGTTTTAAAATATTTATTTTTGTTCAAAACCAATTTGCTATGGTAAATGCATCGATGTCGAAAACAAGTTTGTTAATGTTAGAGCATCTTTGTTTTAACTAAAACATCGATGTTAAGAATATATATATATATATATATATATATATATATATATATATTGTTGTTTTTATCTAAAGCATCGATGTTATTGTTAAAACATCGATGTTAAAACAAATTTGTTTTTGTCCATAACATAGAGTTTAATATATATTTATCCACAACATCGATGTTATTGTATATTAAAGTATACTTGTTTTTCTTAAAAACATCGATGTTATTAACAGCTTTGTTTTTGTTAAAAACATCGATGTTATTGTCAAAACATCGATGTTAAATGATACTTGTTTTTGTTAAAAACATCGATGTTATTAACAGCTTTGTTTTTGTTAAAAACATCGATGTTATTAACAGCTTTGTTTTTGTTAAAAACATCGATGTTAAAAAAAGTTTGTTTTTCTCCAAAACATCGATGTTTTAAAATATTTATTTTTGTTCAAAACCAATTTGCTATGGTAAATGCATCGATGTCGAAAACAAGTTTGTTAATGTTAGAGCATCTTTGTTTTAACTAAAACATCGATGTTAAGAATATATATATATATATATATATATATATATATATATATATATATATATATATATATATATTGTTGTTTTTATCTAAAGCATCGATGTTATTGTTAAAACATCGATGTTAAAACAAATTTGTTTTTGTCCATAACATAGAGTTTAATATATATTTATCCACAACATCGATGTTATTGTATATTAAAGTATACTTGTTTTTCTTAAAAACATCGATGTTATTAACAGCTTTGTTTTTGTTAAAAACATCGATGTTATTGTCAAAACATCGATGTTAAATGATACTTGTTTTTGTTAAAAACATCGATGTTATTAACAGCTTTGTTTTTGTTAAAAACATCGATGTTAAAAAAAATTTGTTTTTGTCCATAACATCGATGTTAATAAATATTTATCCAAAACATCGATGTTATTGTCAAAACATAGATGTTAAAGTATACATCTTTTGATAAAAACATCGATGTTAAAAAAAATTTGTTTTAGTCCATAACATCGATGTTATTAACAGCTTTGTTTTTGTCCATAACATCGATGTTAATACACATTTATCCAAAACATCGATGTTATTGTCAAAACATAGATGTTTAAGTATACTTGTTTTTGATAAAAACATCGATGTTAAAAAAAATTAGTTTTAGTCCTTAACATCGATGTTATTAACAGCTTTGTTTTTCTCCAAAACATCGATGTTTTAAAATATTTATTTTTGTTCAAAACCAATTTGTTATGGTAAAAGCATCGATGTTTAAAACAACATATATGATGTAATTGTCAAAACATGTCGGAATAAACGAATTTTTTATACATTAAATATGAATTATAAAATGCTTTACACTTTAACATCGATTTAATTACGTTTGGGCATTAATATGTTAATGTTTAAAGACTGTATAAATTAAAAAACATCGATGTTCTTGAACATCGATGTTTTGTGGTCGATGTTTAATCGACATCGATGTTTCGATTGCAAAAACATCGATGTTTTGCCTTCGATGTCGCATCTCTAGTTTGCACCACTGTGCGCCGGTCCCCGGTTGCTGATGGCTGTTATATGAGCTATCCTGTATTTCTGCTTAACTGCTCCAGACTTATTTACGAGCCGGATAACTAGCGCTTTCTTTTAACTTTTTTTTGGAATCTATAATATTTCCCAATACCACTAGAGGGCATTTGATTGTTCTTTTCCTTACTATATTGCCTTGATACACGGTTGCTTTTCAGCTTTCTATAAATAACATAACCTTTTGCCTGATATCAAACCATTCCATACCTGCCTATTTAACCTTTGTTTAATTTTAGTTTATTTGCAACTATTGTGGCATAAACTTGTGTTGTGAAATAGTTGTGATGGCGAAAAAAGTATATAGTGAGGAAGAGTTTTTGGAGCTCGTAACGGGTGCTAGTGATGGGGGAAGCTTTTTAAATTTAAAAAAAGTTTTTAAGTTTTACTTTGTGTAGGATTAATTAAGCTCACAAAAGATATAAGATGCGAGTGCTTGAATGCTGTAAAAGTACTCCGCACAGCGGAACCGCTCGGTGTGTCTACTAACCCGCAACGAAGGACCCCCTCATGCCCCGCTACCTCCGCAGTTAAAGAGTTCAGAGAGGTTTTTTTGGTTTGGGGGAGGGGATATGTATAATATACATACATTGTATATGTACGCCTCCAAGGACGTAAACATTTCATTTCACCCCTCCCTTCATAAAAGCATTATTAAGCTAAACAATAGTAAATATTAGCTTTTTTTACAGGATATATATATATATATATATATATATATATATATATATATATATATATATATATATATATATATATAGATAAGTTATATATTATTTACATATTGTATTTTTCTTTAGCTTAACATTTTGTACTCCTTCTATCCTAGCTTTTGCAAAGCATTGTAATCTATTTTTTAGAATCCCGTCCTGGGAACCAGCATCCTACCACGCGCTAGGCGTGTTCCCACGAATGTAAGCACTTCTAATCCTTTAAATACCCTGGTAAATATTCCTTCTTGCTTCCAGTTGTAGCTGTAGCCCGTCTCTATGCCAGTCTTCTTTCTGATATTGTAAATTTGTGTTTTTGATGTAAAATAAATCTTTTTAAAAAAGTATTTACATTTCTATACAATCTAACTGGCGCAGTCGGTAGGACATCGTCAAGTCTTGAGGGCATATCAAGATTTCAGTATCAACTGTTCATTGGCGAGTCCAGATTTCAGAAGAAGAGACGTTAAATGGCAATCCTGACTATCGGAGTCATCCTACTGTGAGTTATTCTTTATTTAAGAGATATACCTTTTTTTTAATCAATTTTAGTATTTAAAATAATTTTTTTTTCTGAAGGTTATGATTTCATACCTATTTTTTTTAACATATTTTATATTTTATATTATACATCATATTTTTTATTATATAACATATTTTATATATTAGATTTAATTCTAAGGATAAACTTAAATTACCATTATTATATTATTTTCATTTATTTGTATTCATAATTCATAATGGCACCACCCACTTTAAAAAAGGAATATTTAGAAATGGTCCCCGAATTCCACGGAGACCCAATGTCTCTCACTCGATTCCTCGAAATTTCAGAAAAATTAATTAATAAATTTTATAACCATGAAAATACGTCGGATTTTCAGAATGATTATTTAATAAATTCCATTCGCGCTAAAATAAAAGGTAATGCCGCCGATATGGTCAATTGTAAATATGTTAATACATGGGACGACATAAAAAACGCTTTAAAACAGGGGTACGCCGACAAACGCGATGCTTTCACGTTAAACATAGAAATGAGCAATATGAAGCAGGGAAACGAGTCACCGTTCGAATTTTATAATAAAATTCAAAAAAATTTACAACTACAAATTAGTTATCTAAGGAGCGAGATGCCGTTAGAGGCGTTAGTTCTCACAAAGTACATAGAAAAATTAGCGTTATGTGTTTTATTAAAAGGATTAAAAGAACCTCTTGGTTCTTTCATGAGAACGAAAAATCCGCCCGACCTAAATCAGGCTATAAACATGTTAACCAATGATTTCCAGTTTGTCATTGACTCCTATCGCCCACAACAAAAATTCAACAAACCAAATAAAAACGGACAACAGTTTGTAAATTATTTTCCAGTAAATCAAAACAATCAATTTAAAGCAATTCAACCCGCTAAACCATTTATTTCAAATCAATTTAGGCCCCAACAAACTAATCAATATAAACCTCAACAATATAGTCAATTTAGACCACAACAACCTTATCAATATAAACCCCAACAATATAACCTATATAGATCACAACAACCTGATTAATCAACTCCTATGAGTGTCAACAGCAATTACAAAAGTAATCCCCAAAATCAAAGATATAAATCTTTTCTCAACAACCCAGTTCGGAAAAATCCAAATTTAGATATAGAGGAATTAAACAATATAAATTCTGAAAACTTTCAAAACAATTTTCAAATTACCGAACAAACAGATGCTCAACCACATTATGATCCCACCGTATCATTCCTTGATGATAATCAAGAAATTCAGAATGATCCCAATAATGATCCAAATAATTTTTTAGACCCCAGCACGTCACAAGAACCATGGACGTAGTCGATATTCTTAATTTAACCCGTTTCAGTGCCCTTCCGTATATAATCCCTCCAAACTCAAATTTAAAAATTCTAATAGAAACCGCGTGTACCAAATCACTTGTATCCAACCATGTAGCAAATAAATATTTTCATGATAATATTACCTGCGAACCATTTAAACTTACTAGCGCGCACGGTTCTTCTGTACAAAATTTTAATGGGAATGTAGATTCATCAAAATTATTTCCCAACACTAAAACCCTCCTAAAATTTGGCATTTTCAATTTCCACCCTAAATTTGATTTATTATTTGGGACAGACAGTCTTAAATTGTTAGGCGCAAAAATTGATTTAGTAAACGATGTATTAATCACACCTTTTGGAAACATAAAAATTCATTATGACAATAGACCCCCTCAATCTGAATACACCTACATATTAAACAACGATTCCGAAACCATAATAAAAATTCCAATCAAAAATATTTTAAACGGAGAAGGTATCATTCCCCACACAATTTTCAATGATTGTCTCGAAATTCACGAAGGTTTAATTTCAATTAAAAATAACGAAGCCATCTGTTCAGTGAAAAATAATTCAGATAAGTCATTTAAAATTACTATTAAATCCCCAATTCTTTTAGAACCATTAAACATCTTTAAATTTAATGAATCCCAAAACATAAGTTTAATTAAAGCTGAAAAATCAAATTTCGATGAAGTTAAAAATCTTATTCGTACGGAACAACTAAATGAACAGGAAAAGAAAGAAATTCAAAATTTAATAAAACAATATTCTGAATTATTTTATTTGAAAGGCACTCCATTAACGGCGAATACGCGAATCAAACATAAAATCCTAACCAAAGATGAAATACCGGTCTATACTAAAAATTACCGATACCCCCAAATATTTCAGAAAGAAGTAAAAAGACAAATCGATGAAATGCTTCAACAACAAATCATCCGTCCTTCTTTTTCGCCTTACAATAGTCCTATTTGGATAGTTCCTAAAAAATTAGATCAATCCGGAACACAAAAATGGAGAATAGTAATAGATTACAGGAAATTAAATGAAAAACAATTGATGATAAGTACCCTATCCCGCATATAACCGACCTTTTAGATAAGTTAGGTAAAAGTAATTATTTTTCAACAATAGATTTAACGAGTTCCTTCCACCAAATTTTGCTAGACGAAGAAAGTATCCCCAAAACCGCTTTTTCGACCGAGAATGGACATTATGAATTCTTAAGATTACCTTTTGGCTTAAAAAATAGTCCCCCAACTTTTATGAGAGTAATTAATGACATACTCATGGGCATTCCAAATTGTGTCGCGTATTTAGATGATATAATAGTTTATAGCACATCCCTTCAGGAACATTTAATAGTTTTAAAAAAGGTTTTCGAAAGACTAAGAGAAGCAAACTTAAAAATTCAGCCCGATAAAACCGAATTTCTAAAAAAAGAGATAGAATACTTAGGACATCTTGTTACACCAAACGGAGTAAAACCTAATCCAAACAAAATCTTCGCTATAAAAAATTATCCTTTACCCAAAACCACCAAACAGATAAAGGCTTTTCTCGGACTATTAGGATATTACCGCCGATTCATTCCAAATTTCGCACATTTAACAAAACCTCTCACCCGATGTTTACGAAAAGGAGCAAAAATTAACGTCACGAATAAAAATTATTTAGACAGTTTCGAAACATGTAAAAACATTTTAATGAACAATCCCGTATTGCAATACCCTGATTTTAATAAAACATTTATCTTAACCACTGATGCTTCCCGGGTGGCCTTGGGGTGTATTCTTAGTCAAACACACGGCGGACGAGATTTACCTGTAGCTTATGCAAGTCGTACGCTAAATGAAAGTGAATCAAAATTATCGACAATTGAACGCGAACTTTTGGCTATTGTATGGGCAACCAAATATTTTCGACCCTATCTTTTTGGTAGAAAATTTATAATTTACACTGACCACAAACCACTTCAATGGTTACAATCCCTAAAAGATCCAAATTCAAAATTATATCGTTGGAAATTAAAGTTAGAAGAGTTTAATTTCGAAATCAAATATAAGAAAGGCCATGAAAACAAAGTCGCCGATGCACTTTCGCGTGTAGAAATAAATTTAACAGAATCCGAAAATGCCGACCAAATTATTAGCGATCTAATTCAACAATTTTACAGAGAAAATGAAAGTTCAGAAAACGAATCCTTAATAGTCAATCTAGATGAAAATGAAAATTTAAACGCAAATGAAAATTTAGTCGAAAATCAAAATTCCGAGGAAATCTTAGAAAGATCAGAAGCTAGTTCAGTTCATTCAAATGTTTTAGGCAACACAGTAATTGAAATACCAATTGCAAACAATCCGGTTAATTTTGGGAACAAACAGATAATTTTAGATTTAGTCGATGTCAACCCCGCGAAACCTAAAATCGAGAAACTTTTCGAAAATTCTAAAACAAGAGTTATCGCTCAAATTTCAAAAGCAAATTTTGAGAAAGATATAATCAATTTAATTAAAGAATATGTGGAACCTAGAGTTAAATACTATTTATATTTTGAAAAGGATTTTTATACTCAGTTCTATAACGCGATGGTCAAATATTTCAAACATTCCGAGCTAATTTTAGTAAAAAATACTATTAGGTTAATCGATGTCCAGGATCCTGATGAACAAACAAATTTAATAAACGATTATCATATTGGAAAAACCAACCATAGAGGTTTAGATGAAACACTTAATAGAATTAAAAGATTGTACTATTGGCCCAATATGAAAAATTCAATTCAAAATTATATTAATGACTGTGAAATTTGCGCTGTATCCAAATACGATCGTAATCCTTTAAAACCCCAATTTAACATTACAGCAACTCCGTCTAAGCCTTTCGAAATAGTTCATATGGACACCATAACTTTAGAAAACAAAAAATATTTAACATTAATTGACACTTTTTCCAAATTCGCCCAAATTTACAAATTAAAAAACGGCCAAGCAACAGAAGTAGTAAACAAGTTAATTTCGCATTTTTCCCATCACGGTCTACCTAAACAAATAGTAACCGATAACGGTTTAGAATTTAGAAATTCATTAATTTCAGATCTATTAAAATTACATAAAATTCAGTTACATTATACGGCTACTCAATCACCCCAATCAAACGGACCCATCGAAAGATTCCATAGTACATTAATAGAACACGTACGGTTATTAAACAATAGAGATGAATTCAAAAAAGATACATTAGAGAAAAAAATTAAATATGCTGTTCTCACGTACAACAACACTATCCATTCTATCACGCAGCTAAAGCCAATTGAAATAATTTCCGGACATTTAGATGTAGATTCACCCATTTCAATAGACTTTGATAACCAAATTATAAATGATTATGTTACTAAACATAAAGAAAGAGTAAAAATTTTGCACGATCAAATAAATCAGAGGAATCAAGAAACAAAAGAAAAATATATATCTCGTTTAAACAAAAATCGCGAACCAATTCCAGAAAATATACCCGACGAAGTTTTTGTTGCTAACAAACAGAAACAATCCAAATTAAAAAATAAATTCAAAAAGGAAAGAATTAAAGAACTAAATAAAAGTAATAAAACTGCTGTAATCGATAAAAAACATTACAACACCAGAGAAAAGATCCATATTAAAAACATCAAAAGACCGCGTAAAAAGCCTCGTCCAAGTAAGAGTCCAACAAAGAATCCGCAACCTAGTAATCGTTCTTAGAAAAAGATAAGACCCCAAGCTTGTTTACAATGGTATATTACGTCGTAACTCAACTCGGATATTCTATACGTCTATTCTAATACTAGAATAATTAACCTGTGATTTAAGTAATTATTTTTTTTTTTAAAATATAAATAATGATATTATTATAACTAATAAGTTCAGGGAATATGAACTCATATTAGTTCAAAAGATGGCAAATAAATGCCGAAAATATTTTTTTTTAAATATAAATAATGTTATAATTATAACTAATAAGTTCAGGGAATATGAACTCATATTAGTTCAAAAGATGGCAAGTAAAGCCCAAAATATTTTTTTAAAATATAAATAATGATACAATTATAACTAATAAGTTTATTTTTTTTTCTTTTTTTTTTTTTTCTTTTGCATAGTAACCCTATGCAAGAGGAGTTTATTTGAAAAAAAAACAATGTGCGTATTCCATGCGATTAGGCATATTATACGCATAAATGTACATAAGATAGTTAGCAGTATTATTAAAAATTTTAAGATGGATTAAGAAGATAATACAAGAGAACAAAAAAAAAAAAAAAAAAATTACAATACATTCAGATCATAATAAACAGAATTTTGAAAGCTCTTATAAAACAGGAAGGTATTTAATGGTTAAGTTAAAAGTTAGGAAAAACTAATAGGTGGACAAACTAATAAGTTCAGGGAATATGAACGCATATTAGTTCAAAAGATGGCAAGTAAATGCCCAAAATATTTTTTTTAAATATAAATAATGATACTACTATAACTATTTAGTTCAAGGAATTTGAACTCTTATTAGTTTAAAAGATGGCAAGTAAATGTCCAAACTATTTTTTAAAAAAATATAAATATTAACTAAAGAGTTTAGAGAATATGAACTCTTGTTAGTTTAAAAGATGGCGTTATAAGCCCAATCGATACGAATATTTTATAAGATAAAATACTATAACCTTTTTCTTTATAATTAAATATTATTTACTATTTTACATTCAAATATTATAAATTAATATCTTAAATCTCTATTATAATTTTTTTTTATAAAATTATTTAATTGTTGGATATAGATGAGATCAACTCTCCCTGGTTTCATACCATAGCAAAGATATATGTGATAAAATAAAATTCTATAAATTGATCAAAAATTTAAAAGAAAAATAGAATCATATTGTTGGTGAGGTACACAACCAATATTCGATTAAATATTGTTTAATTTCTTAATTCAATAAAACCATTAAACCCGATCTGCATACGAGTATTGCACTAATAATGAATCATTTAGAGACTTTAGTTAACTAGCTAAAATCATTTCTAATATAGAAACCACTTTAACCTTTTGTATATTAAATATTCTATATCCATTTCAATTTAAATTTATCCTAGATATAATATCTGTAGAATGTACTTTGTAAGAAAATGATATCACTTATACTTTATCACTCTCACAATCGTGTTAAGAAACTATGTATAGTTTGTATAATTTATACCCCATCCCATATATTGTAAAGGATGAAATCATAACAATAATTCCAAGATTCAAATATCTCTTAAATATTAATAACAACATAAAATTTCTTAATCAACATTGTATAAAAAGAAATAGCATTCACCACTGTCATGCAGCTGACATATCTCATCATAGCGATTCCTGTATTCAAGAAATTTTACAAAAGTCATCCAGTACAAATTGTCTCTATACACGTTTACACCAAGAAGAAAACCATATAGAGGAAGTTGAAACACCCTACATTCTCATAGCGTTCTACAACCCAGATGATCTTCAAATTCAACAAGAAAAAGACACTGTAAATTATCATATAAAAGGGATATATTTAATTAAAACAAATTTTAATTCAATCATGTATCATAATAACACTGTACTTTCATCCAGTAAAACCCATGGTTCTGTAACATTATTTGATAAGCAAACTTTAAATATTCAAGCCTCACAACGTTTAAATACAACTCTAGAGATTAAAAATTTAAAATTTCATGAATTACAAACATCACATCTTTCACATCTTGTATCAACAAAAATTACACATGACTCCAACAGTTTACATATTTTAATTTTATGGTTAGTTTTTATTTTTATTATAATGTTTATAATTTCACTTTTAATTTTCATTTATTATTTTTATATAACTAAAATTGTAACTAATTTCACCCGAACTGGTGAAATTCGTGTCTAAGGGGGGAGGAGTTATATATTAGTTACATATTGTATTTTTCTTTAGCTTAACATTTGTACTCCTTCTATCCTAGCTTTTGCAAAGCATTGTAATCTATTTCTTAGAATCCCGTCCTGGGAACCAGCATCCTACCACGCGCTAGGCGTGTTCCCACGAATGTAAGCACTTCTAATCCTTTAAATACCCTGGTAAATATTCCTTCTTGCTTCCAGTTGTAGCTGTAGCCCGTCTCTATGCCAGTCTTCTTTCTGATATTGTAAATTTGTGTTTTTGATGTAAAATAAATCTTTTTAAAAAAGTATTTACATTTCTATACAATCTAACTTATATATATATATATATATATTTAAAAACCTTCTTAAGAAATTCTATTACAAACACACCCGCATTATATATATAGATAGATAAAGGTGCGAAATGAAATTTTATAAGAGGTTTTTTTGGAGGGGATGGGTCATGTTCGGCTCTTTGTGTGACTGGCTCCATTGATGCTTTGAAAACCCATAAAAAATTGAGAATCAAACAAATATTGATTTTGCCGGGCTTACAATGGTGGTAGATCTAATAATAAACAAATAATTGCAAAATGTAATTTTTTTTTTGTTTTTTTAAAATCGGTCCCGATTAGCTGATGTTAACCAAGAAAATTAGCGGAATAGAGGAAAGTTTGAGAGGGTGGTTTTGCCAATGCTGGCCGGAGAGTTGGCGCTTATTAAACCGGTTTAAATTGCGGTTCATTCTCGCCGGTAATATATTCGAAGCGTTCTTGATGGAATTCACCCCTAGCTGGCCTGGATATCTGTGGCCCCCTCCCCTAGGCTCATTTACATTCCTTCCCTTTACTAATGAGCGGCTCCTCATATGGCTGTCCAGTTATCGTAGGCAGGGGGAGGGGGTGTGGCGGTCCACCTCTTCCAGTAATCACCGTTTTACACTTAAACAAAGTAAAAATTTCTAGTGGCAATATTGGTATGGAGAAAAAATTCTATCTCTATTATACCTATGAAGTATATATAGTCTATCGTATAAGGGGTGAAAGTAATCTGTTATACTTAGTTAGTAATTAATACTTATAAGTAACCGATAACTTTTTTTTTTTTCCATTGAAACTCTGAAATAATAACAATAAATTCTTTATTTATTTGTCCCGGGAACCAGGAAAAAAATATACAGCCTTAGAGTAATATAACAAAAACCAAGCAAATTAAAATGAATGAAAAAAAAAAAAAAACTGAGAAAATAATGATAGATAATATAGTAAACTTCTTGTGATGGAAAAATTAAAAATAAATTAAATATTCTTTTTGACATAAAATGAAAATAACTAAGAGTGTGTACCTTATAACATATAAATAAAATAAACTTAACTTATATTTTAAAAAATAAATCAATAATAATAGACTCTATCAGTTTAAAATTAAAATTGAGAATTGGTAGAGACTATTTACAATTTTTCGGGAAACTGGATGGATAGGAAGTGATTAAACAGGCGGGATTGAAAGGTAGGGAGAGTGTTGGAGTGACGGATAACATGGGAAATAGAGTTCCATAGGGATGAGGAACGTATAATAATAGATCGTTGGAATGGTGACGTTCGGTGGGCCGGAATATATAGATCTGAAGACCAAGAACGGGTATAGCGGGAATTGACAGAGGATTTGAACTGAAGAAGTTTGGAAATATATGAAGGACGCCGGGATCCGATAACTTGAAAAAGGAAAGATGCCAGGAAATACTTACGGCGTGAGGCCAGGCGTAAGTTGAAACGCAGCTACGTGACGTGAGGTGAGGTGACGCGAGTTTTTGTGTACAGTAGAATAGAAAGGAGGAGCGAGTGTTAAGCCGTGAGGTGAGGTGGCGCAGATTTAGAGTCACCGTGAGCTGCGGAGGTTTGTGTTCCTGACGCAGTTTGTCACGGCCTGCGCCATGCAGGTGAAGTGAAAAATGGAAGACAAATTAATTGAGGCAGTTAGGACCACTCGCGAGCAGTCAGTCGGCTTAATCCCTGGTTTCCTGGGTCACCTCACGTCACGTCACGGCCCCAAATTACGTCTGGCCTTAGGAAGGATATAACCACTTTAACTTTTCATGAAAAAGCGAAATGGAGACGTCTCTTGGGGCCCAAAGATAAATCGCACGAAACAATTAATTCAACGTTTTAGTTATGCTTCGAGATCCCCAGAGATATCCCCATATACCTCACAACAATAGTCAAAGTGGGGAAATATCAGGGAAGTGACCAGAAGCCTACCTGTTTTGAATGGAAAAAGGTTACGGAGATTATTTAATTGCTTTAAGTTGGGAAAGGTACGAGGAGAAATATTGGAGATGATGTTTTTCCGAAAAAGGGTTTGGTCGAAGATTACTCCGAGATTTTTGACAGTAGGATAGAATTTAGGGGGATTATTACTTAGGAATATTCCGAACGGTTTTAATAATAATACGGGTAAAAAAAGTACCTTTTTTTTAGATTGACCACTCCAAAAATAAATATTGTTTTGGTTTTATGTTTGGGCTTTAAGCCTTTTTGAAGGCTACTGATAATACACATAATACACCGTCCCTTGGTTAATACATACAAATATTTGATATAATGTACTGAATGATTATTACTTAATTTAAAATTAATTTATTTCTGCTTCATGTGGTAAGTACATTATTGCGATGCTCGCACCACACCATATCTTTTGCTAACAAATTTTTCAGTGCTATGGATGGAACAAATATCATTAGCGCAGGCAGATTGAATAGCAAGAGCTTGGGGGGGGGGTATGGGATCCAACAGGGTATTTCAATATGAGGATGAAGACCCCATCCGCAGATCCAGTATTGCAATTGGATAAACAGTCCAAGCCAGCAACTGAGATTGCCATTCTAATTAATTGCAATTTAACAGCTACTAGCTATTTGTGGTTTAGATTGAATAGACATTGCGTTTCAGTGTTTGCATGAAAACAAATATAAATAATCCAGCAGCACTTGATTATAATACGAATAAAGTAAACATTGAAAATATAACTAAATATATTCATTAACTGTGTTAAATCGAAAAATTTAAATTGTATCAAAATATAAACAACAATAATGACATGAAAAGGCTTTTAAATAATGTACTCAATGGTGGCGCTCCGAAGATTCTAAATTAATAGGTCCCAAATCCAACTTCTATTCGAAGGTCTCGGATGATTTCCAGGAATGAAGGAGAAAGCTTCAACGTCTTGCTCTAGCACAGATAAAGGGATCTCCTACTTGTTACCGGTGCTAACCGGACCACACTGACTTAACTTAGGCTTTGCAGGTCATCACTGGAAAATTACTATTTGACCTGGAAACTACAATTGCAATGGCCAAGTCCAAGGTCAGGAGAGGATTGCCAAATTATACAGAATTAAAGAAATCGTCCTTTGCAGAATGGCAAAATAAGATTTTTACGAAACAGGTAAATTGACCCACGAATTCCTTCCAGATAATTAATAAAAGATCGGGTAAGGATCAAGAATGACTGTTTTCAAACGGACTTCTGGGCAGTAAAACTCCAACCGTGCCATAGCATAGGATCAAGTTATAGGGCGATCAACTGCCAAGGTTATTACACCCTAAATAACATTCTTAAATACTAATATAATATAATCGTAAATGCGTCTTAATTTTGTTTTTCTTCGTTTTTTTCAAGACACTATCCAAAGGTATAACTGAAAGGTGAAGAGAGTACTTAAAGTAGTCACAACAAGAGCACAACGTTAACGTAAATAGGATTCAGAGGACGGTGGGCTTTATTCTTATGAAGACAAATTTACTAGTGATCACGAATGAATGAATCCTGCAACGAGTGTTGAATGTTCGACAACCCCACGGTTGATCTTTGGCGTTGTAATCTCCACCAGCAATGAAGCTCTGGAACCAAAGCCAAAGGAACGAAATAGGGGATCTAGGTGACTATAGGAAAGTGAGTTCCAGGAGGGCAATCGACAGCTGATAATGTTAAACCTTCATTTTACGTCCTATCCGAGGGACGGCATAGCGAAGGATTTTTTACTCCCTTTAAAAAATCCTAGGGCCACCGCGGGACGCTAGGGAATGCTAACCACTATACCACAGGTGACCCCTATTTCACGCTGTATAAAAAAATTCGCTAGCGCAAAAAAGTTTTGCGATAAATTTTCATTTTAAATGGAGTATAAAGAAAGCCTTCTTTATTAAGGATAAAGAATGAGATGAAAATCTGGATATGACGTTTTGTTGTTTTTTAATGGCGGGGATAAATACATCACGTAACCACCTGAGGAAAACTCTAGATGAAGAATTCTATCCGTTAAATGGAAAAGTTTTATTATTTTCCTTGGGTTACTTTTATTTCTGTTAGAGCTCACCTTGTGTAACATTAAGACTGTATAAGATTGTAAACCGAATAGTAATTCAATATTACTTTACTTGTTTTTTGTCTTTGATTACAAAAAAAAATATTTTGTTATTGGTTTTTTCTATTCCAGTTACCTTCATATTTTATATTAAATTAAAATGTATCCTAGTTACTTCTAAAAAAACATATTTCTTTCAGTTTATTAGCCGAGGATAAGACGAATAAAAATTTTGTGCCAACTCCAACACATTTTCAATAAGTTTTTTTTTTTTTTTTTATAGTTGATAACGGACGAAGAATAAAAATAAATTCTTAGGACAAATTTTTACATGGCATCCGCCGTCTGCCTGGACTCATACACAGTATTGACACAGGAACACAGTATGGACATATAAAAGTATTACATACAATAAATAATAATAATCATTCCACGTCAAATCATCCAGCCGAAGTTCAAAATTTTACCTTCCCCCTTCAGATTTTTTTAAAAATTTTTAGGCATTACGTACATACAGACACAAGAAAAAATGCAAAATTTTACCCAATTCCAACTAGTAGTTTCCGAATTATGGTCATTTGAACTTTTGAGATGGAGGAAAAAAGATGGAGTTGAAAGGCAGCCAACATTTTTACTTTCACTTACCTATATATGAAATATATAGTAAGTGGAAGTATTGCGATCGTGAAAAAATTCGACTTCCGGTTTTCAACGGAAATACACGTTTTGAGGTCCCCTGAGTCGAAATGACCAAGTCCCGCGAAATGGTCTGTGTGTGTGTGTGTCTGTGTGTGTGTCTGTGTGTGTGTGTGTGTGTGTGTGTGTGTGTGTGAACAGACTAGCTCAAAAACTATAAACCGTGCGATCCTGAAATTGGGTATTTAGTGTAGGTATATGCCCGCGATGTGACAGCATAAATTTCATCAAAATTATTTAAAGGGAGGGGGTACTTTACTTAATAACTTTTTAGGTTTTTTTCGATTTTCTCAAAAACGGCTCTAACGATTTTGATTAAACTGAGTATTTCATCTATTTATATGCCCGAAATATGACTATAAAAATTTCATCAAAATTGATTAACCGGAGGGGGGACTTTACTTAATAAATTTTGTAACATTTTCACGTGTTTTTTTTTATTTACTCTAAATCGGCTTTACCGATTTTGATCAAACTTGGTATTTGATGTATGTATATGCCCGAGATATGACTGTTAAAATTTCATTAAAATTGATTAACCGGAAGGGGGACTTTACTTAATAAATTTTGTATCATTTTCACGGGTTTTTTTATTTACTCAAAAACGGCTTTAACGATTAACAAAAATAAGATATGGATGTAGAAAAATGTGTGACTTTGGGAAATTATATTTAACAAAACAAATCAATTTCTTATCTAAGTAAGTTGGTAAGTGAAAGTTGTGTGTTGCGCGCACGCACCAGATTTTTTATTTATTGTATGTAAGGAGACAGAAATATGGTACAGGGAATATACTTACGACAGATACTAATTTAACGACTAAAGCGACATTCCTTTTAGGTGATATAAGTTCAAAATTTGACCTTCCCCCTCAGATTTTGATAAAACTTTGTTGGTATTAAGTACATATGGAAATAAGAAAAATGCCCATTTTTTGAAAAATTGTACATTAAAGATGAGATAGTGGCCTGTAAAAAATTAATGATAATTTATGGTTTTCTAAAAAAGGCATTATTTAATGCATTAAGTAAATATTATTCATAAGGAGATTATTATCAGAAGTCACAGAAATTTTTAAATTATATTTGTTTTATTTAATATCTAGAAGTATTGTATGTCCGGGCCATTCTACGTCAAATCATCCAGCTAAAGTTTAAAATTTTACCTTTCCCCCCTCAGATTTTGTTAAAAATTTTTAGGCATTAAGTACATACAGACACAAGAAAAAATGCCAAATTTTACCCAAATCCAACTTTAGTCATTTGAACCTTTGATATATTTGGAGTTCCGATGATGTGTTGAAGCGCATACAAATTAACACAGCTGAAATCTCTCTAAAATATCCTCATACTAGGGTATATTATCGAAAAGGGCATCTAATTTCCCTTTGAATGATATATTAATATTGGTGGGCTTTTGAGCTGAAAGTATTTTTTTTACAATATAAATCTAATAAAATTAATTCAACTCAGTGTGATTTTTACATTTCTGTATGGCTCAAATCTCTCTCCAAGCCTATTGAAATATTATATATCACTGAAAAGAGGATGAAATTTTCTATCTGATGATGAAATAATATTAGTGGTTTATTGAGTTATAAGAGTTTTATTTAGATTTAAATGTAATTTAGTAAAAATAACTTTTAAAGTAGCACATACAAATTAATACAGCTTAAATCTACTTTCACTTGAAGATTCACTTTGAGAATCGTCTAATTTTCAATAATAATCGTTGTTAACAAATGTCTTTTTTTTACCTGTGCTTTAGCCTGTTGAAGCTTCTTATCAATACTTTTGCTTTGTTTTTGCATAAAATGATAAAATGATTTGATTTTGATAAAATGATGATGATGAAAGGGGGTGTGGGCTGGCTGGTTATATTTGTCTAGGGGGGGGGGGGAGAAGGCTGATTAACTTCTTATTTTTTCGCATGCACAGTACTTACTAACAGCCCATTGTTAACAAGTAAGTGGTAATGCGGATGCGAAAGAGTTACAGAGGTGCTTTAAGTGCTTGTTGGAGCATACCTATTCTTTGTTTCCATGGTAACTAAATTAAATGTTCATGAAAACTAAATAGAGAAATAAATAGACGAATGATGTAATATGCCTTGCATTGTCACATAGTCAAATATAAAAATAAAAACTATTTTATTAGTTGTTCAGTGAGTAAATGAGTAAAAAAGAACATAATGCTCAAAATATTTAAAGCTTTTTTTCTTTTTTTTAACAAAGGTACAATATAATCCTAAAATACAATAAATAATAATGAACTGAAAATTACTGAAGCATTTGAAGTTTTGCAATATTTATAATAATCTATACTTTATGAAGAATAAAAAAAAAAAAAAAAAGTAAATAAATAATAATAAAGCTTTTTTCTGTGAATTTTCTAAATTGCGTAAATACAATTATCAAAACACGTTGGTTTCTACTCCAAGTAGGTTGGTAATTGAAGTTTTGTGTTGTGCGCATCGCACCGGATTTTTAGTATTTACATTTACAAAAAGTTTTTAATTAAAAAAACATAGGTATAGTGGCTGTTAACCGTATTGGAGCAATCAACAGGACAATCTCAACTTTACCATTTATTGCTTATTTTCAACGTTTCGGCTATGTCACCATTTTCAAGTCTAAAAATTAGTTTTAATCCATTAAACATTATTAAATAATAAACTTCAAATATAATGAATAACAATATTAAAATTGTAAAAATCTTAATAATAATAGTGAAAAAACTGCCCTAGCCAAGCACTGCTTTACATCTAAACATAAATTTGATTTTGACGAGGTCTCTATTGTGCATAAAGAAAGTAATAACCAAAAAAGAAAATTGATGGAGGCGATACATATTACCCAAAATATTAATAAAGCGGTAAATTTTAAAACAGATACCAAAAATCTAGGAAAATGTTATACAGAAATATTAAACAAAATACAATAGTATATAACAAAAAATGTAAAAAACAAGTTTTATAGGTTTTTTATTTTTTTTTTTTTTTTTTTTTTTTTAATAATTCTGTCATTTTGATATTTGTATTTGTACTATTTTGAAAAATAGAAACACCAGTAAGGAAACTTTATTAAAATGATAGTTACATACATATTCCTAGTTTATTTACAATAAGGGAGGTATTAAGAAATAAGGGTTAACTTTTTAAATGACGACACCAGTTAATGGTTTATATATATTTAATTTATAAAAAAACAAGTTTTATGTTGAATTGATGAAGGCATTGTTTAAAGCTGGATTAATTACATCTTTGTTCAGATTGAGGTATTTTAATTTTTAATTTGTTGTATTTTAATGTAATTATTTATTATGTGAACCTAATAATTTTTTAAATTACATTTTTGAAGTATATTTTTAAAAAAGATTTAATTAAAAATACATTCTTAAAAATTTTGCTAGTAAATGGTTAAATTATTGGATAGTGCTTCCTTCTTTAAGGAAAAAGATTTTTACAATTTTAATATTGTTATTCATTATATTTGAAGTTTATTATTTAATAATGTTTAATGGATTAAAACTAATTTTTAGACTTGAAAATGGCGACATAGCCGAAACGTTGAAAATAAGCAATAAATGGTAAAGTTGAGATTGTCCTGGTGATTGCTCCAATACGGTTAACAGCCACTATAACCATAATAAATATCCCAGGAAATTAAGAAACCAATTATATATTGGATATAATTAAAAAATATATACATTGTGATATAACGTATGCGGTAATATGATAATATTTATAATAGATATCTAGATAAAAAAATACTATCATTGCCTTATTAGGTCAGGTACAGAATATTTTCTGTTATATCCCAGGTCTATAAAGAATGATACTAGAATATAAAATAATTTTAGTGAATTGCTACATTAACTCTATTGATTATGCTGAACCAAATACCGTGGTGGAATGAATGTACATAAAAGATTTTTGAGCAAATTGTTGTGCCCGACTAAATACAGATAGCCATTTGCAGTGATTAGAACACCTAGAAGGACACATGAATTTCTAATGTGAATTTCAAGGTAAAGATTAGAAATTACTTAATTAACCTGAGGTATTAACATTCACATTAGCGTGTTTGTAAATTAACAAGGGAGAGGTAGTAATTTTTTTCAAATAGAATTTTTAATTATAACTTGTGTTTTAAGACTTTATATATACCTACGTCATAGTTGGGGCATAGCGGGTAGAAGGGAAAGTGTAATCACTGGCTTAGTTTGCATGGGACGCCACTAGTAGCGCCACTTTTGCATCTTAGGCTACCATCTCATTGTCACGTAGTTTAACATTATGCAGTATGGAATCAACTTCGATTATTGTTATTGAGTTCTTTTTATTTTTATTTTGTTGGTGACCACTGTTGATTAAGATTTTGTGTTTTAAACTAAATCAAAACACTAATAAGGAAATTTAGAAGAGGAAACAGAAATTTAAACATTCCTCGTCAAATAATGTCACCACTAAAAATGTCATTATTACGTTTTTCTAATTGTAAATTTGTAAATATTCTCATTGTTAAATTTTGATTCTATAGACATAAACATTTTATTACTTTATACTAAGGTCCCTATCAAATAAAATGGATCTTGACCACATTCTGGCTAAAGGCCAATTGGTTTTAATTTAAAAAAAAAAAAAAAAAAAAAAAAAAAAAAAAAAAAAAAAAAAAAAAAAATCATCCATTTTAAAATTAGATATATTTATTTTTTACAAATACTATGTACATATTTTTGTACTCTTTTACCAGATTGTATATTTGCAAGATTGTATATTTGTAAAATTGTATAAATTGGAAATGCTCCTTTCGAAAATAAGCAATTCTTCGTCTTCTTCTTAATGTTATTTTATAAAATTTTTGCTTTTTTTCTTGAAAATTTCGATATGCTTTGCGATTTTATTTCTTTTCTCGTCGATTTCAGATAAAAGTAAAATCTGCACTTTAAATAAAAAAATATTACCTTAGGGATATAATTTAGTGCGTGATCTAAGCAGCAACCGCATTTTGGGGGAATGGCAATAAATTCTAAATGTTCGATCAGATTTTGAAATATTGAGCTCCACAAATTACATTTCATTTGATTTTCAATTTGATTTTCGATTTGCAAAATAAGGTTGAAGAAACTCGTGGCTGGATGTTTAAGAAAACCAATTGAGATAGGATTTCTATTAAAGTCTTTCAATGAAGTTAACATGGAATAATTTTCTAGGGGAACATTTGAAGAAAGTAATTCGATACATTTTTCACATTGAATCAGCTTATTTAATTATGTGACGACAAATCCGCATAAATAATAAACTATACAGTTTCTAGGGTCTCTTGAATCTTCTGATATGTCAATAAAATCGGGTGTTAAACTATCAAAATCGGTCAAAATACATTTTTCTTTAATGGATTGGTGGAAATTTGTTACTAGCTGTTTATTTTCCTCTTCAGACTTTCTGCTCAGCTCCCTCATTTTCGTTACGAAATTGTCCAATTGCGAATCGTGCTCAAAAGAAACATTGGAATTTCGCAATAGGACATTTTTCGCTGGCACATAAATGCATTGAAGCATGTGCAGATGAAGAAAATCTATGGTGGAAGGGTGTTCATCACAGCTTAGTGATCTAATTATGCCAAAGTGCCTCTCCAAGGGATCTTGGTTAAATTTCGCGGTCAGAATGTAAGAGAAACCGCTTTCAAATAAAAATTCAGACAATTCAAGAGTACTTTTTAGCGTTACTCGCAAAGAATCCAATGTTCGTTGGGAGGCGAATCTGTTGTTTTCATCAGTTTCAGTAAGTTTTATATACATGGACATTATTTTATTGTACTGTTCTGAATTTTTTCGTAGACCTTGGTTTGGGATTTTTGAATTTAATGCGTCTATTAAGTCGTTAATGTCTCGGGTGAATTTTTCCGTTTGTTCGCTGTTTTGAAATTCTTCGGGAAATGTATTTCTGTAAAGTTTTATTCCATCAGCTACACTGCGACTAAATAATTGGAAAGCAAGTTTTACGTTCATTTTTTGAAAATTGGTTGGATATATGTGAGCTGAGGATAACTTGGGACATACATGCAAGCCTGTGCGGTTTTCTTGGTGATCCAACTGAAAAAGTTTTTTGTAAAAAGAAAAATCAATTGAAAAATTCTCATAGAGAAGAATGCTTTTAGTGTTAAAATAGTTTCGGATGCATTTGAATATATGAACCGCGTCACTAAATATCCAAACCTGTCTGTCTAAATCTAATGGATTTGGGAAACTGAATTTCACATTTTTGCAGGATCCGGAAATTCCCAAATGTTGCCAAAGAGATTTATTGGATTGTGGTCCATCAGAAGTGATCCCCAAAATCTTAATCCCTCTATTTTCCATGTGGACGATTAGTTCTATAAGTAGCTTAACAAGTATATGTCCTGGAGTTGCATTAAAGCTTGCATACACAGCAATTGGTTGAACCCAATTTTGTAGCAATGGCACAAACATGAATACCAGAGCATGATTAGCTAGTATCTGCTTTTGCTCATTTGGGGTGTGTGCCCCCAAGTCAACGAAACCATCAATTTTCAATGAGTTGTCATTGATTTGTAAATCTTGGGACAATTTGACCTCGTCGAAAATCAATATGCCCATGCGTTCGTTTTCTGGAAGCTCATTGAAATTTTCGCTAATGGAATTCATGGAAATTTCGTTAACTCCATAGGAACATTTAAGACCTTTGGTTATTTTTCTTAAATGGCTTTCAGATGGCAAAGGGAGTAAACTATGGCTTAAACAGTGGCGGTAACCTTTGGGCGATTTTATTTTGAGTAAAATGCTTTCCATTATAAAATTATTTAAATAACGGAATCCATTTTTTTTCCTAGTAAGAGACATATTCATTGTTTTTACGATATCCCTTTGGATTTCAGAAAATTTACTAATATCAATCAATTCAGGTTCGGCATTTTGACATTTTTTCAATCCAGATTTTGATTTTTGTAACATTTTCTTAGTCCGAAATAGTTGGCGGGATAAATTTTTCAACTTTTTTTTCAGAAGTTTGTTCTCATGAAGCAACAACGTCATTTTGTTCTGGAATATTTTCAATAGCAGAAGGCTGTTTGTTTTTGATGTTATTGTTCCGATCGTGTCTTGTTAATGGTTTTCTAATTTTTTGTTCTTTAGACAAATAAACAGGAAGGTTTGGAAAAATATGTGGAACGGCTCCCACACGTAGGGTCCATTTCCCACGAGCCATTTCCACAGTTTCATTGTTGATTATGAATTTGTCACTTTTTATAATCAAATTTTCGTCAAAATGTAGATCACAAACTTTGTGATTGGGTTTCAAAACAAAGTTTTTTCGGTGAGTAGCTCTATTCCACTTTTCGAAAAGAACGGGATTCGTGGGTGGAGAAAAAAGTGTCTTTTTTCACTTACCGATTCGGTTTTGTATCCTGAACGGCAACCTGTCACAACACATGTAGTAGGCATGTTTTCCTAATAAAAACAAAAAGAAAAGAAACTTCACAGAATCACTGAAAAACGGCTTTACGAAGTTCGAACGTTTTGTTTACAATTCAACTTGTTTACTGATGTAACCGGGCAACGTTATCGGTCAATCGGTAGCCTAAGATGCGCTTCCAGCGCCGTAGTTTCACGAGTCCGCCGTTTCAGGGCTAAAACAACCAAGTGATCACACTTTCTCTTCTACCCGCTATGGTTGGGGATTAAGGTTGAACTTTGGTAATTCGTTTCACAGCTCAAAATAAAATAAGTATGGTCATCAGATATCTACTACTTTCCACCCTATTTTCACTACTCTCTATTATCGTTTAAGAATTGTAATATAAGTTACTAAAACATTTAATATTTTTTATTAAATGTTTAGCCACACAGTATATTATACTCTATATTACTCTTATATCTTAACATTTGTATTAAACTTTGAAATATATCTTCTCTCTCTCTTTCTTTAGCCTTCTATACTTTCATTGTTACTTTTAAAATTCGGCATTTTTGGCTTATGTTATTTCAAGGTTATAGTCAACAATATTAAATTTTGGTGAATGGTTTTTTTTTTTTTTTTTTTTTTTTTTTTTTTTACATATTTCAATTTACATCTATGTTTAGTTTACAATAATAAATTAAGTAAATATTAGATCAACAAAAGAAAAATAATGTGATGAACAAGCATGTAGAGGTACTTTCCACTGATAGATAGCAGTCAAATAATGTTACATAACTTGGAAGATCGTGATGCCATTGAGGCAAACATAAAATTCAAAAATGCAAAGATATTTATTTTAAAGCTAGTCACTTATTTAAGAAAATTTAAATATAAACCTTTTGCCCGTATTTCTTTTGAAGCTGTGATGAAAAAGGGTTCAAGTTTGGAATCGATCCAGAAGCAACATTACTCGATATGTTTTTTATTTTATACCCTATCAAATAGTTTTCTTTTCGATAAGGAATGTGTAATTTTTATTTCTATAATAATATTTTTTATTCATAAACTTACATTCAAAGACAAAGCTGACATGATTCAGGACTTATGATAAAGTTCGTTCTTGAGGGGGTGTTAAAGAAACATTAAGCTGATCTCTAAAAAAGCATATATTAAAGGCGTATGAATAAAAATTAGGTTTTTTTGAGTTCAAAAATCATAGTTAATATATGTTTGTTAACTATATTTTTACATGTATTAATTATGTCATATGACAGCTAAGGCTGAGGATTTTTGAAAAAAAGGTATTGCATAGAATATTTGGACCGAAGAGAGACGAATCAACTGGAGAATTTAGGCGTTTACTCAACGCCGAACTAAGTGAACTGTATCCGGTAAATATAATAGAGGTAATAGCAGCGCGGCGAATATAATGGGCATGTAAAATTGTTAAACTCGGTGGTGATCGAACCCTAAAAGAATGATAAATTCAGGGCCGACTGGGAAACGTCCGAGGGTTAGGCCGAGACGGAGGTGGGAGGATTGCGTGAATGCAGATTTGTCGAAGTTGGGTCTGGACAGCGGTGGGTGGATGGAGGTGTAAAGGGAGTGAGTTGTGGTTTCGGCATCGAATATTCAGCTCCCTTAAGCCTTCACTATTATTATTATTATTCTGCATTTTCGTTTCGGGCTTATCTTCATGACTATAAATTATTAACTTCTCACACTCTGTTGTGTGTTAGTCTTATTTCCACTTATAATAAGTAATAATTATTTAATGATTTATATACTGATGATACTGATGATATAATGATTTATATACTGGCAGTGCAGTTGTCTTATCCTTATTTATTTTCAGCCCTAGTTCTTGACCGGCTTTCATCAACGTTTTTGTATTTATTTCTTTGGTTTCCGTGTCCTCAACCAGCAAAACCAAATCATCGGCATATCCAAGAACGGGTATATCCTCCCAAATTCAAACCCTTTCCGGTACGTGTCACCTCCCTAACGGCAAATTGAATAAAACTGGTGATAGAGAATCAACTTGTTTCAAACCAGATTGAACCTCCAACTTCTCAGAAAAATAACGACCGATTCTTATTTTATTGAACGTATCGGTCATACACATTTTTACTAAGTTTACTAACTTTTTTGGTATTCCCTGCTCGACAAGAATATTATACAGCTTTTAGCAGTTAATCGAATCATATTCCTTTTTGAAATCGATGAAAAGCTGATGTACTGTTCCGTTATATTTTAACTTTTTCTCTAATATTTGACGGAGGGAGAATATTTGGTCTAGGGTTGAACGGTTCCGTCCGAAACCACATTGATAGTCTCCGACGATTTCCTCGGCTTATTCAATGATTCAACTAGTCAGGATTAAGGTAAATACTAGCTGACCTGTGCGTAGCATTCGCACTATAATTTACTTAAATCCCACTTAATTGAAGTACACACCGTATATTTAGTATCGTATAGTGTGTCATGGGCATAGGTGAGGGTTGAAGTAAAGATGAGATGTGTTTGAATTGTAGATTATTTATTTTTTGAAACTCCAAAATTACTTTCCTTAGTTGTCAGGCTAGAAGACGGAATACTTAAATACACATATCGGTTTCGCGGAAAGCGAGTGCGCTGATTCTATTGACTGAAATCACATGTTTTTGTTTGTAACTCGTAAACGAAGGCGACAATCGGAAAAGTGTGTATGACAAAAAATGTTCGCCTCGACAAACAGAAAAAATCTGGTGAGTGCGCGCAACACACAACTTTCACTTACCAACTTACTTAGATTAGAAATTGACGTGTTTTGCTAATTATCATTTCCTAAAGTCACACATTTTTCTACATTTATATCTCATTTTTGTTAATCGTTAAAGCCGTTTTTGAGTAAATAAAAAAAACCCGTGAAAATGATACAAAATTTATTAAGTAAAGTCCCCCCTCCCGTAGATCAATTTTGATGAAATTTTTACAGTCATATCTCGGGCATATAAATACATCAAATACCAAGTTTGGTCAAAATCGTTAAAACCGTTTTTGAGTAAATAAAAAAAACATGTGAAAATGATACAAAATTTATCAAGTAAGGTCCCCCCTCCGGTTAATCAATTTTGATGAAATTTTTACAGTCATATTTCAGGCATATAAATAAATCACATACTCAGTTTAATCAAAATCGTTCGAGCCGTTTTTGAGAAAATCGAAAAAAACGTAAAAAGTTATTAAATAAAGTACCCCCTCCCTTTGAGTAATTTTGATGAAATTTTTGCTGTCACATCGCGGGCATATACCTACACTAAATACCCAATTTCAGGTTCCCACGGTTTATAGTTTTTGAGATAGTCTGTTCACACACACACACACATTGGTTGATTGGAAGAAGCAGCAATTGGTACTCCTGCCGAAGGGTAAGGGGTCTCCTGATGACCCTACATCCTATCGTCCAATCTGTCTTCTAAACACTGCTGGTAAAATTCTGGAGAGGATTGTATGTAATAGAATTACAGAGCTTATTGAGGGAAGTCGAGGACTATCTGAAAAACAATATGGTTTTCGGAAAGGTAGGTCAACAGTCGATGCAATAGACTTCGTGATAAAGTCAGCCAGAGAAGCCACTTCCGGAAAAAGGTGGAGAAGGGGTGGAAAGAAGTATTGCGCAGTGATAACGCTAGACGTCAAGAATGCGTTTAACTCAGCAAGATGGGATTGCATCATGGAAGAGTTGCGTAAGAAAAAACTTCCACAGTACCTCCTTAAAATTGTCACCAGTTATTTTTCAGACAGAATCCTGAGGTATGAAACAGATGCAGGACCAAGAACCTACAAAATAACAGGAGGCGTTCCCCAAGGTTCTGTATTAGGACCGCTGTTATGGAATGTTATGTACGATGCCGTGCTCAGACTTCCTATGCCTGAAGGAATTACCACGCTGGGATTCGCAGACGATCTTGCGATCATTGTTCGTGGAAAGCTTTTGGAAGACATAACGTACAAGGCCAATAGCGCAATATTTAATATTCGCCAGTGGCTCTCGTCCGTGGGCCTACAACTAGCTGATCACAAGACTGAGACTGTACTTATTACCAGCAGGAAAGTGAGGGAAAGGATCAATTTGAGCGTTGGAGAGATCGACATCCTCTCAAAGCCATCCATTAAATACTTAGGTGTGCGGATTGATGCCAGGATGCGGTTTGATGAACACCTGCAAGAAGTCAGTATGAAAGCAGTGAAAGTAGCGAACGCACTGGCTAGAATCATGCCAAATATTGGTGGGCCAGCGCAAAACCGGAGAAGGCTCCTTGCTAATGTTACCAACTCGGTGCTTTTGTATGCTGCTCCAGTTTGGTTACATGCCTTCCAAGCGAGGTCATACTCTCGTAAGGCGATTAGTGCGCATCGAAGAAATGCCTTACGCGTCGCAAGAGCATTTCGCACTGTGTTGTATGATGCCGTGTGTATCATCGCCGATATGACTCCAATAGACCTACTGGCCGAAGAGCGTGGCAGAATCTACCGCAGAAAACGGGAAGAGCCAGAAGCACACTGGCTAACGATAACAAAAGACGAGAGAAAGGAAACTCTTCGCAGATGGCAGAGGCGCTGAGACTCATCATTATCTGGAAGGTGGACAAACCGCCTGATACCAGATATCGCATCGTGGGTGAATCGCACACATGGAGAGGTTGATTATTTCCTTACTCAACTGCTCTCTGGACATGGTTGCTTCAGGGCATATCTCTATCGGTTCAAGCTGGAAGAAGAATCATCATGTACCACCTGCGCTCCATTAGATGAAACAGTGGAACATGCTTTCTTCGCATGCAAGAAATTTACTGGGGAGAAGGGTGAATTAGATATGGTGCTGGGTAAAAGATCCACACCGGAAAATCTGGTACAGCTCATGTTGACCAGTCAAGAGAACTGGAATGTTGTTTCAGATTATGCCGCGAGAATAGGAGGAAAATTGAGAGCTCAGGAGCGAGAGAGAAGGGGTCAAGTACCAGGAAGGGTACAGTAGAGAAGTAGGCGCCTAGCCATCCTGCCCACCGCGAAGTAATGCCTGCCAGCAGTTCCGCGGTGTGGCATCGCAGAGTATGTAGGAGGTTTTTTAGTGAGTAGGAATCTCACTCTGTTGTGGGTTTAACCCCCACTTCGTCTAATGAAAAATTTTTCCCCTACAAATAAAAAAAAAAAAAAAAAAAAAAAAAAAAAAAAAAAAAAAAAAAAAAACACACACACACACACACACACACACAGACCATTTCGCGGGACTTGGTTATTTCGACTCAGGGGGTCCCAAAACGTGTATTTCCGTTGAAAACCGGAAGTCGAAAATTTTCACGATCGCAATACTTCCACTTACTATATATTTCATATATAGGTACTCGTAAGTGAAAGTAAAAAATGACACCTTCGAAAAAGCCTGGCGACCATTTTGCACTTTTTCGCTTTCAACTCGCAAACGAAGGGATCAATCGAAAAAATGTATACGACCGAAAATGTCCTCCTTGAAAACCTAAAAATATTGACACCATTTAGAAACCTCTACGAACTTTTGCTCTTATAATTCGCAATCGAAAGCGAAATGAGTGATTTGTATATTGTTCCGGTGTAGCGGTTAAGGAAAACTTTAAAATGATGCCTCATTTATAAAATTTGATGAAGTATTAAAGAAGTTATGTCGTACCGACAAAAAAATGGCCTTGAGAAATAATATATATAATTTTATAACTAACAGGAAGGAGTCAGATTCCCATAACTTTTCAATGTCTTCTTTATTCTCCTCAGAAAATTCTAAAGCCTCAAACATATTTTTGACTTCTAGCTTGAATCGTTTTTTAATTTCGGAATTTTTAATTTCTCCAGATTAAAATTATCGGAATAGAAACCAACCTCATTTTTATTTTAAGTTTCTGACAAATTTTCGCGATTAATAATTCATGATCCGACCCGCATTCGTCCCCATGATATGTTCTAATATTAATTATGCTATTTTGCCACCTATGTTGAAACAAGACATGATCAATTTGATTTCGGGTTTGCGAATCCGGCGACTTCCAATTATATTTATGTATAACTTTATGTTTAAATGTAGTACTTTTGATTGTTAGTCTTTTTTCTCCTATAATATTCTAATATATATATATATATATTATATATATATATATATATATATATATATATATATTATGTCCACTATTATTTTGATATACTTACGTTTTACATAAAAATATATAAAATGTTTTTAAGTTTTTAAATTATACGCTTTATTCAACAAGACTTTAATACTGTATTGGAATTGAGTTGACGTCACGGATTAGATAAATTACTATAATGATAAATTGTATGTTCTTTTGTTTTGAATTTTTTTCATAAATAGATTAAGACAACAAATTGTGCAAAATTTTCTACTACAAAAACAAAAGTTCATTTTAGAAAATAAAAACAGACAAACTTGTTAATTTCACGTTAAAAACACTATTGTTGATAAAAGCCCATCCATACAATTAATTACAGTCATTTTGCATTAGAAATAGCTTATTAAGTGAATAATAAAATATCCAACTATTTCACCCCAAAATGTACAAAACGGATTCCGTAACAGTCTTTTTCATTTCATTAAATAAATTAAATTTTTAAAATTTAATTTCTATACATATTATTTAAATGTGACCCCAATGAAAAAGTTGTAATGCGAGGCATGAACATTATTGATTGTTTGAGGATTAATGACAAATGAAGAACGGTATGCGATGGACTAGGAATGGATGGAGGGTGGGGAACCTTGAGGAGATTACTTAATTCATTGAGCAATTGCCCTTTGCCTCGATGACCTAGCCTCACTTCCTCCAGTCCTACAAAACTACAATAGACTAGTTAAAGGTGGTTGGTATTCAGAGTTAACCCCCCCCCCCCCCCCCCCCGAAATCGATATTCATTTTGATTGTTTTTGGGCTACTTGTATGCAGATACCTATAGGCGGGCGCAATCGACTATAGGGTGCGCTAGTAGTTTTGCAAAATGTCGGAAAGAACGGTGTTAGACTTAGTTGATGTGATAGAGATAATTGGTAATTTTAAAAGACCATTAATTGAAGGGCAGGCTATTCTTGATGCAAACCACATATTCACATGTGGAATAACATCTAAAAATAAAAAAACAGTAATTTTACAAGCCTCGTGCCTTTAAACTAGCAATCTTGAAGGACTGCCCCATCAAATAAAAGTGGAAATCAAATTTATTAATAATAATAAGCAATTTTCTTGTCATTGTACGTGTAAAGCTGGTAGTTCTGGTAAATGCAAACACATCATTGTAACTTTACTCGACGTTTTTCGGTTAGTAATAACATTAATTACCTGTTCACACAATCATTGTTATGACAGCTTAGATTCTTTGTCATATTATTTATTTATTTGTCAAAACTTTCAGGCTTCGCATTGAAAACATGGAACAATTAAGCACAACGGATGTAATAGAAAAATGGTGAAAATTAAAAAAGAAAAACAAATCTATGACACTGTGGTCTCAATGTTATTTGCATAAAACTAGCATTTTGGAATAATAAAATGTCAAATACTAATATTTACCTGGATAAATATAGTCTCTTTCTTTAAAATAAAGACTACATATCGTCATATGTTTCGAAACAGGCTTATCTATTCTTAATTTTACAATCCACTCTTTAAGAAGCTTTTTATTTTTTGGAAATAAAAGGGAATGACACGTCTTTTGATTTTCTAATTGAACACTGAGGGACCGAGCAATACCTATTAGATATTTTTCAAATGATTTTTTGCTCAATCGGGTTTTAATTATGGAAAAATAAATTAAAAACGCCAAAAAACCCTATGAATCCCAGGTAATGGCCCGCTTTTATCCCCGTTTCTCTAGTTCCTGCAGCGCCGTCGCAGAAGCAGCACCGTCGCTTGCGCCCGCCTATAATTTAAGAGAATCATACAAATAATAATTTCAAGATTTAATAAAGTATATGGGTTGGAGTAAAAGAAGGAAGTTAAGGAAGGGAATCTCTTAGTGCAAAAGTAGACACTTTTTGTTTTTTGCTTTTTCATAAACCTCAATTTTATTATGGATTAATAAAGCATGGACTTTTCATAATTTTATGAAAAACTAGAGTTGGTTTATGATAAACTACCGCGAAGCTACATGAAAATTATTCTGGAAGACGCAAATGCAAAGGTAGGGAGGGAACAAGTATATTATCCTTACGGTTGCTACATTCATGTAAACTTTCTTATACATGAATTTAGCAATGATAACGGAATACGACTAGTAAATTTTGCCCCCTAGAAAGACTAACAATCAAAAGTACTACATTTAAACATAAAGTTATACATAAATATAATTGGAAGTCGCCGGATTCGCAAACCCGAAATCAAATTGATCACGTCTTGGTTCAACATAGGTGACAAAATAGCATAATTAATATTAGAATATATCATGGGGCCGAATGCGGGTCGGATCATGAATTATTAATCGCGAAAATTCGTCAGAAACTTAAAATAAAAATGAGGTTGGTTTCTATTGCGATAATTTTAATCTGGAGAAATTAAAAATTCCGACAATTAAAAAACGATTCAAGCTAGAAGTCAAAAATAGGTTTGAGGCTTTAGAATTTTCTGAGGAGAATAACGAAGACATTGAAAAGTTATGGGAATCTCACTCCTTCCTGTTAGTTATAATATATATATATATATATATATATATATATATATATATATATATATATATATACCTACGTTTTACATAGCAAGTAAAAAGAAAGTAGAGTTAGTTAGTTTGTTTGACATGGGCGATCAACAGCGCAGTCATTACGCCCTTTTTCTACTCTATAATATTGTTTGAAATATTATTCCGAAACGCTCTATTTTTTAACCGACTTCGAACGAAAGAGGAGGTTACTCAATTCGATACGTATGTGCCTTTTTTTTCTTTTTTTTTTTTTCTATGTATGTCCACCGATTACTCCGAGATGGATGGACCAATTGGAACGAAACCTTTTGCATCTTATAGAGTATTTTCCCAAGTTGGTCCCATTAAAACCTTTTTTGGGTTCTTAATTTATTTAAGAAGTTATCGGGAAAAAACATGAAAATAAATATTTAATTATCACTAAAAATTTTTACTTAATGGAAAAACATATGGCATATATAACATAAGGTATGCTCCAACAAGCTATTAAATTTATTGGTAACTAGCAAATCTCACTATTGTTTTAATGCTGGATGAATCATGTGGGAAAACTAACCAATCAAATTTAGAATCAAAAGAGCGGGGGGGGAGAACATGAGCAGTCTACTTGTTATCGACGTGTTTTAAGTGCTTGTTGGAACAAACGTATACATAATCTTAACTAATTTTTCAACAATAGATTTCAACATTCAGACACCTCTGTCTTCTTCCGGAATCACTCGGTCTTATTAATATACAATGTAATCATGAAATCTTGTTCCGATTCTTCATGGAGTGACACTTCTGTTATGTTTTCCGGATTACTACTATAGGTTTCTAACTTCGTTTCTACTACTAGAATAAATTAGAAAGGCTGTAAGTGCCAAATCATTTATTTTGAGAAGACGAAAATCTGCTATCTAAGCTCAAATGTAGCTCGAAAAAATATTAGGGGCATGTCCAGTTATGAAATAATTTACGTTCTGCTAAATAATTTCAATATTAGTTTGTTCAATCACCAATTTTATCTATCGATAGCTAATTATCTAATTTTTGTTTGTTGCTAGCTGGTGGCACACAGGCTTTGCTATTGTCTAGATAGGAGAGTCTAGTTATAAAAATCTTTAAGATAGGCACTTATTGGGAATTATTTCCATCATTCATTTTTCAGTTGATTTTTCGATTTTTTACATTTTTCCACTATCCTAAATTGTGAGTTGTAATTGTTTGCTGTGTATTAACTGAAATGTAGTAGAATAAAGCGTTAACAAAGAGCCAGACTGTCTTAAGACAATTTCCATTGATTTTGAGGTTTCGATCGATCTTTATTAAATCGAAAGAAATTTAAATATTCGATTTTCTTAGGTTGCCGAAATTTTCAAAAGCCAAACCGTCATAAGTTTAGTGTTTGCGGTTCGTGAGAGCCTAAAAGTGTTTTTAAGAGCCTAAGTCCAATAATAAATGAATGAACTTTATTGAAATAGACAGTGAAAATGATCTTGCATGTGTTTAGGGGTTTTTCGCGTTCGAGGTAGTCATCTCTCAGGTACCGAAATAACTAACAAAAATATTGTGTATTGTATTTCCCAATAAATGAAAATTTTCCAATGACACTTTCCCCATACAGACATTACATTATTTAACAAAGAAATTAAAATTTCAATGTTTGCTGATGTTCATCCATCAATAAAAAGTGCAAAATAAAAGTTGATATCTCCCAGACACAATCTCTTTGTATGAAAGTCCCCACAGCAAAAATTTGGCAGCCATTAAAATGCTTAATATCATAAATGCTACCCCACTAGAATTGAAGAAATTTATTTTCTGAATAATTTTTTATTACGAAGGATATTATTCTAGGTACTTTGCTATTAATTTTAGTCAAAAATTCATCTAAAGGAATTACGAACATAATTGACTCAACATTGATCTTATTAAAAACAAAATTCAATTATAATCGTAGAAGGTAGGGTGTAGAAGTTGTATTATACAGGCACCGCTTTTCAACTTTTCTGTGTTTACTCATAAAATTGAAAAGGTGGTAGAGCATAAAAAATTTCGAAATTTGTTTTACCCAACTTACGGTTTTCTACATTTTTTATCTTCACCAACTAAAAAGTATGAAATAAAAAACATTTTATAAAAAAAATTAAACCGACTTCGAAACCTAGGAACCAGTAAAAATAAATGCACTCAAAAGTATGAAATAATTACCTTCTGATTTTTATGAATACATAGCAAAATTGAAAATGGTATAAAAAGCGGGGAAACGCAATAAGAAGAATAATTTTATTTTTATTTGTACAAATACACACTAATTGTTATTAAAAATTGTGAAATTAAAATGTTAAATACTATGTTCAATACAACAATAATCTTTTCGGAGGCGGCGCAAAATTTAAAATTTTTAACACTAGACATGAAAATCGTAAAATGCATCTTCTCTTCTCATCTATTGATTTTAATGCCTACTAATGGAATTGTATCGGTAACATGTCATTTATATTTGCGCCGCCTCCGAAAAGATTGTGTTGTATTGAACATAGTATTTAACATTTTAATTTCACAATTTTTAATAACAATTAGTGTGTATTTGTACAAATAAAAATAAAATTATTCTTCTTATTGCGTTTCTCCGCTTTTTATACCATTTATTTTTACTGGTTCCTAGGTTTTGAAGTCGGTTTAATTTTTTTATAAAATGTTTTTTATTTTTTTTGTATATATACCATTCATTAACATGCACTACTATATATTTGTATTTATTACTTATTATTATATTTTTGCAAAGATGGAAATCTCCTTTAACAGTTTTACAATGCTATCTGCAGCTTTGTGTGAATCCTTCAATGCCTCCAAGATGTTACGTGGTATACTCAGCCTTGTGAATTCTCCTTCATATCTACTGCAATCTTCTATGATATGCTTAATTGTAAGAGGCGCTTTGCAGGTTTCACACTCTGGCTGGCGTTCCCTAGGAATGAGGTGAACATGGGTGAGGTTCGTATGACGTATCCGAAGCCTTGCCAGTGCTACCTCTTCTATTCGGTTTCCTCTTAGGGAGCTAATCCATTCTCTCGTTGTAGATTTAATGTATCTGAGCTTATTAGTGAGAGGGACTTCAGACCACATGGACTCCCAATTGCTCCTTACTCTCTTCTTGAACCATGCTTTCACGTCTTTCGGTTCATACATTTGCAGTGTTGGACCCGTCATCATTGCTGCTTCCTTTGCTGCCCTGTCCGCTGCTTCATTACCTGGGATTCCTGTATGTTATATCACCCACAAAAAGCTTACTGATTTGTTGATGCCATATAAAATTTCTAAATAATTATTGATTTTTTTGATTGTGTGACCGACTCCAGTATGTTTTTGAATAGCGTATAGGGCTGATAAAGAATCTGAACATATTAAAATATTGTTTTTGTTATTTTCAATAGAAAGATTAAGAGCAGTTGCTATTGCCTGCATTTCTGCAGTAAATATTGATGTAAAAGGTGGTAATTTGTATTTTTTTATTCTAGATGTTTGAACTACTGCGTAGCCAACATTCTCATTACTTTTAGAGCCATATTTATAAAAAATTTCATACTGTTTATATTTATCCATGATAAAGGAATCAAGGCTCCGTGTACGTGGATGAATATTTCTTAAAGAAAGGTCTAATTTTGGCGGAAGGTTTCTCCATATCGGCTTGTGCACATCGTAGTCCCTAAGATCTATAGATATACTGTGAATTTCACTAATCATTCCTCTGAATCTAACTTCCAGTGGAGAAGGGTTTCTTGGTTTTGAGTTATATGTAAAACTGGATATGTTGGGGAGAAAAAATGTGGTTATATGCAGGATTGTTTGGCTGGAGTTTTAATTTGACAAGATACGAAGTGCTAAGCTCCTGACGGCGAAAAACAAGGGGTGGCATGGAAGCTTCTACGCAGAGGCCAATTATAGGACTATTTCGAAATGCTCCGGTGGCGACTCTTATTCCCATATAATGAACTGAATACAGGATTTCGAGATGGTTTGCCTTCGCTGATGAATAAACAGCACAACCATAATCGATCTTTGACCGGACGAGGCTTGCATATACCATAAGCATGCTTTTGCGGTCGGCACCCCAGGATGTCTTAGCGAGCACCTTCAATCATCAAAGCCGGCTGGAACTCGATACTCGTATTTGATGTGGCTCAGCCAAGTGAGTTTCTTGTCTAAACCCAGACCAAGAAAATTTGCTTCTTCCGCAGATCTCATTTGCTCACCGTACATGTAAAGCTCTGGGGATTCAGTAGGATTTCTTTTCCTAGAGAATAGTGCCTGTCTTTCCAGTTGAAAAGCGGAGATTGTTATTATCTGTCCAGATTTGAAGGCTGTGGATGACATCCTGGAGGGTCCTCTTCATCCAATTGCTATCCCTGAATCGCAGTAGAATAGTAAGGTCATCAACATACAGAAATGCTTTGATTGGACGGGGAATCACGTTGACAATTGTATTAATAGCTATTGCAAATAGCGTACAGCTTAGTACACTTCCTTGGGGTATGCCGTTTGCTGTTGTCTTGGAATCTGAAATAGCCCGTCCTATTCTTACTCTTATGTGCCTCAGTTGTAGGAAGCTTTTCAGAAAATTTATTAGACATCCACGAAAGCCCCATGTAAATATGTTTTGAAGAATGACATTCCTATTGATGGTGTCATATGCTCTTTCTAAGTCAAAGAAAACTCCCACTGCCTCTTTTTTTTGTATAAATGTACTTAGTACTTCGGCCTCCATAGTTATTAACTCGTCTAGTGTAGACCTGCCTTTGCGGAAGCCGCATTGGATATCGGTTAGGATGTTGTATTTTTCTAATATCCACACGAGTCTTTTATTTATAAGTTTGTCTACTAGTTTTGAGTTGTTGACCACATTTCGCAACACTAAAAAAAAAAAGCAATATTAATCCGGCGCATTTCTGTACAGAGCGCAAGCTTTTCACCGGGTATGGCCCGCCGGAATGCTCTTTAAGTTTAAATCCATTTTACCCCAGTCTTTGTATTTAATAGTCCGATTCTACCTCTCACAGGTCCTTCCAAGTTCGCTATGCTACAGAATTTTCAAATTATTATTCAGTAGAGGCCGGTGTTTCACAAGACAGTGTCTTGGGTCCCGTCTTTTACAGCTGACATCCCTACTGATCCTGACACACTTCCTGGCAACGTTTGCTGACTGCTGAACTGCATTCTCAAAACTACAAAGGCACCTTTCCCGTATTGAACACTGGTGTAAAAATTGGCGCATGAAAGTAAAAGAAGCAAAGTGCAAGCATATAACATTCACCCTTCGACGCAGATGCTGCTCAACAGTTTAATACAACTTCTTTTAATTTTCTTAATCAGGCACAGTCCTATATCTTGGTCCATCATAGACAAGAGCTTAACCGACGATATCGCCACCTTCATAGACAGTTTTTTTTTTTTTTTTTTTTAAACCTGCCTTACAATGTCAGATGGCGATTTACATTAGTAATAAAGTAATTCTATGTTAAAACAATATACATCCTGAGGCCTCATTTACCTTAGCGCAGAATTCTAGACGCAGCATATCTGGAGGTAGCTTAGCTTTAAGATGTTGGAACTTAAGGCTTATTCACGGTGGTGTGTAAATCCAAGGTGGGTTTTCTGCATAGGTGGTGTAAGCGACTTCGTTTCTTACTTCTGTAATTAGTGCTCGTTGTCTTATTGCTAACGGTGCGGGCGAACGTGGTTTTGTATTATAAAGTCTAGTATGCTTTGGTTGAAAGATCAATTGGTATGCTGGGTTGCTAGGTTGAAAAATAATTTTGGCTAAGTAGGAGCTGATGATTTGTTGTCTCCTGAGAAACAACGGTGGTACATTAGATTCAGCGCATATGCTCATTATTGGTGATGAACGAAAAGCACCAGTTGTGAGACGGATTCCGGCGTGATGGACGGAGTCAAGAAGTAATAGATGTGCGGTTTTGGCGGACGAGTACACAGCACAACCGTAATCCAGCTTAGATAGGATTAGAGATCTGTAGACCATTAGTAAGGTTTTCCTGTCTGCTCCCCATGTTGTTCCGGCAAGGACCTTAAGTAGATTCAGCCTTTTGCCGCATTCTTCCCGTAGGTTTTTGATGTGGGAAATCCAATTGAGTTTTTCGTCAATCATTAGTCCGAGAAATTTAATTTCGTTGTTGAAAGTGAGGATATTACTTCCAAGAGTGAGTTGAGGTGGTACTGTTGGGTTTCACTACACACACTGCAGGTATCCGATATTTTTTTATTTAGAAAATACCATAAATTTGTTTGAATGTGTTAATGTACTTAATGTGTCATCCACTTGCTCTTGATTAAATTTGTGAAATATCACCTATTTACTTTTTAGTATAAATCACCGATATATTTTATATATTTAATGCTAATGTATGAAATATAAATCTAATTAAATTTCTCCTTGATGCTTCATTCCAATTCCTTTCAACTTTAAATCTATTTTTCAAGTATAACTAAGTTGCTCAATGATCAATGCAGTTATTCAATCAATTAATTGAAGTAGTTGTTTTTAGCGGGGTGTGCACCTGACCTTTAATTCCTGGGGAGGGGATGGGCGGGAGGGGCTATTAGATTGGAGGTTTTAGGGTATACTCGAGCCCGCAACACAGGGGCTATGCTCTGTTTTTCTAAAAATGGACCCGATGGTATAGTCTGTTTTTCTAAAAGTAGACCTTCAGCGACTCAGCGCGCTGGTCTTTCCTCCTCTCGGTATAGTCTGTTTTTCTGAAACTTGACCTTTCACTTAGCGTGGTGTAGATCGCCGTCTTAAACTTTGTTTTTTTTTTTTTTTTTTTTTTTTACTTTTTTGCTGTGCCCCCCGCCGTGATGCGTCGACCTCTGGCAATATCGGTATGTTGCTTCCCCTTCCACTCCTTCCATACCTTTTTCCGTTTTTCTCCTCAGTATATAATGGGACAGGTGATGAGTAAGGAACGGAGGAGCAAGAACTTGAGGTATGAAAAAGATCGTCTGTCGACTGATGATGCTCTGGTCTCAGAAAAGCAACTTGATCGAGCAATGCAAGCTCTCCCTATTTAAACAGGTACCCACACAAAGAAAATTGGTTTTGTTTGCTTTTTAAAAAATATTTCCACATGTACACTCCTTATGTAATTACGAGATAAGTAATACTTTAACATTTTATGCTGTATAATCATCAAATCTCCGCTTGCACTTTTTCCAAAAGAAGTTTCACATTTTAACTAAAAAAAAGCATAAAGTATATTAAATCCACTTACTTTTATAGCGTATTCCACTGCACCACTCCTTGATTTATAGCACACTCATTTAACAGCGAGACATGCCAGCGGAGATAAGGTTGAAAAAATTGGACATCTAATTACATCAGAGACCTTCAATTGATATACGTAGGAAGAGTTGTATTATTACGTAAGGCGGCGACCTACCTTAAGCTAAGCCAAAATGAAAGGTCAAGATTCAGACGATACCCAGGAGAGGGGAGGACCAGCGAGTTATTACGTAAGGCGGCGATCTACACCACGCTAAGTGAAAGGTCAAGTTTCAGAAAAACAGACTATACCGAGAGGAGGAAAGACCAGCGCGCTGAGTCGCTGAAGGTCTACTTCTAGAAAAACAGACTATACCATCGGGTCCATTTTTAGAAAAACAGAGCATAGCCCCTGTGTTGCGGGCTCGAGTATACCCTAAAACCACCAATCTAATAGCCCCTCCCGCCCATCCCCTCCCCAGGAATTAAAGGTCAGGTGCACACCCCGCTAAAAACAACTACTAATTGACTGTTACTTTCTTGCAAATATTTCAGGTTCTAAATACAGCAATGGCTTAAGAAATTAAAACTTTCTTCTGTAGAGGAATCTATTTTAAAATGAGCTTTTTTACTTTCACTTACCTATATATGAAATATATAGTAAGTGGAAGTATTGCGATCGTGAAAAATTTCGACTTCCGGTTTTCAACGGAAATACACGTTTTGGGGTCCCCTGAGTCCAAATGACCAAGTCCCACGAAATGGTCTGTGTGTGTGTCTGTGTTGTCTGTGTGTCTGTGTGTCTGTGTGTCTGTGTGTCTGTGTGTGTGTGTGAACAGACTAGCTCAAAAACTATAAACCGTGGGAATCTATATATGCCCGCGATGTGACAGCAAAAATGTCATCAAAATTGCTCAAAGGGAGGGGGTACTTTATTTAATAACTTTTTACGTTTTTTTCGATTTTCTCAAAAACGGCTCTAACGATTTTGATTAAACTGAGTATTTGATCTATTTATATGCCCGAGATATGACTGTAAAAATTTCATCAAAATTGATCAACCGGAGGGGGGACTTTACTTAATAAATTTTGTATCTTTTAATAAATTTTAACATGTTTTTTTTTATTTACTCAAAAACGGCTTACATGATTTTGATCAAACTGGGTATTTGATGTATGTATATGCCGAAGATGTGATAGCCAACATTTCATCAAAATTGATCAACCGGAGGGGGGACTTTTCTTAATAAATTTTGTATAATTTTCACGTGTTTTTTTTATTTACTCAAAAAAGATTTTCACGATTTTGATCAAATTGGGTATTTGATGTATGTATATGCCGAAGATGTGATAGCCAACATTTCATTAAAATTGATCAACCGGAGGGGGGACTTTATTTAATAAATTTTGTATAATTTTCATGTGTTTTTTTATTTACTCAAAAAAGGTTTTCACGATTTTGATCAAACTGGGTATTTTATGTATGTATATGCCAAAGGTGTGATAGCCAACATTTCATCAAAATCGGTCAAACGGAGAGGGCACTTTATTTCATAATTTTTTTCCAATTTTTAACTTTTTTTCGATGATCTCAAAAACGGCTTTAATGATCTTTATCAAATTCGTCATGTTTAATGAAAATTAGGTTTTCTTTAATATCAGGTAAGCTTTATCATTATTAAAATGTTCTGAGTTAAGTAAGTTGGTAAGTGAAAGTTGTGTGTTGCGCGCACGCACCAGATTTTTTTTTAATAATTCCAATTTTTCCAAACTTAATCCTATCGAGTTGAACAGGCTATTTTTACTTTCACTTACCTATATATGAAATATATAGTAAGTGGAAGTATTGCGATCGTGAAAATTTTCGACTTCCGGTTTTCAACGGAAATACACGTTTTGGGGTCCCCTGAGTCAAAATAACCAAGTCCCGCGAAATGGTCTGTGTGTGTGTCTGTGTGTCTGTGTGTCTGTGAGTGTGTGTGTGAACAGACTAGCTCAATAACTATAAACCGTGCGAACCTGAAATTGGGTATTTAGAGTATGTATAAGCCCGCGATGTGACAGCAAAAATTTCATTAAATTTGCTCAAAGGGAGGGGGTACTTTATTTAATAACTTTTTAAGTTTTTTTCGATTTTCTCAAAAACGGCTCTAACGATTTTGATTAAACTGAGTATTTGATCTATTTATATGCCTGAAATATAACTGTAAAAATTTCATCAAAATTGATCAACCGGAGGGGGGACTTTACTTAATAAATTTTGTATCATTTTCACATGTTTTTTTTATTTACTCAAAAAAGGTTTTCACGATTTTGATCAAACTGGGTATTTTATGTATGTATATGCCAAAGGTGTGATAGCCAACATTTCATCAAAATCGGTCAAACGGAGAGGGCACTTTATTTCATAATTTTTTTTCAATTTTTAACTTTTTTTCGATGATCTCAAAAACGGCTTTAATGATCTTTATCAAATTCGTCATGTTTAATGAAAATTAGGTTTTCTTTAATATCAGGTAAGCTTTATCATTATTAAAATGTTCTGAGTTAAGTAAGTTGGTAAGTGAAAGTTGTGTGTTGCGCGCACGCACCAGATTTTTTTTTAATAATTCCAATTTTTCCAAACTTAATCCTATCGAGTTGAACAGGCTATTTTTACTTTCACTTACCTATATATGAAATATATAGTAAGTGGAAGTATTGCGATCGTGAAAATTTTCGACTTCCGGTTTTCAACGGAAATACACGTTTTGGGGTCCCCTGAGTCAAAATAACCAAGTCCCGCGAAATGGTCTGTGTGTGTGTCTGTGTGTCTGTGTGTCTGTGAGTGTGTGTGTGAACAGACTAGCTCAATAACTATAAACCGTGCGAACCTGAAATTGGGTATTTAGAGTATGTATAAGCCCGCGATGTGACAGCAAAAATTTCATTAAATTTGCTCAAAGGGAGGGGGTACTTTATTTAATAACTTTTTAAGTTTTTTTCGATTTTCTCAAAAACGGCTCTAACGATTTTGATTAAACTGAGTATTTGATCTATTTATATGCCTGAAATATAACTGTAAAAATTTCATCAAAATTGATCAACCGGAGGGGGGACTTTACTTAATAAATTTTGTATCATTTTCACATGTTTTTTTTATTTACTCAAAAAAGGTTTTCACGATTTTGATCAAACTGGGTATTTTATGTATGTATATGCCAAAGGTGTGATAGCCAACATTTCATCAAAATCGGTCAAACGGAGAGGGCACTTTATTTCATAATTTTTTTTCAATTTTTAACTTTTTTTCGATGATCTCAAAAACGGCTTTAATGATCTTTATCAAATTCGTCATGTTTAATGAAAATTAGGTTTTCTTTAATATCAGGTAAGCTTTATCATTATTAAAATGTTCTGAGTTAAGTAAGTTGGTAAGTGAAAGTTGTGTGTTGCGCGCACGCACCAGATTTTTTTTTAATAATTCCAATTTTTCCAAACTTAATCCTATCGAGTTGAACAGGCTATTTTTACTTTCACTTACCTATATATGAAATATATAGTAAGTGGAAGTATTGCGATCGTGAAAATTTTCGACTTCCGGTTTTCAACGGAAATACACGTTTTGGGGTCCCCTGAGTCAAAATAACCAAGTCCCGCGAAATGGTCTGTGTGTGTGTCTGTGTGTCTGTGTGTCTGTGAGTGTGTGTGTGAACAGACTAGCTCAATAACTATAAACCGTGCGAACCTGAAATTGGGTATTTAGAGTATGTATAAGCCCGCGATGTGACAGCAAAAATTTCATTAAATTTGCTCAAAGGGAGGGGGTACTTTATTTAATAACTTTTTAAGTTTTTTTCGATTTTCTCAAAAACGGCTCTAACGATTTTGATTAAACTGAGTATTTGATCTATTTATATGCCTGAAATATAACTGTAAAAATTTCATCAAAATTGATCAACCGGAGGGGGGACTTTACTTAATAAATTTTGTATCATTTTCACATGTTTTTTTTATTTACTCAAAAAAGGTTTTCACGATTTTGATCAAACTGGGTATTTTATGTATGTATATGCCAAAGGTGTGATAGCCAACATTTCATCAAAATCGGTCAAACGGAGAGGGCACTTTATTTCATAATTTTTTTTCAATTTTTAACTTTTTTTCGATGATCTCAAAAACGGCTTTAATGATCTTTATCAAATTCGTCATGTTTAATGAAAATTAGGTTTTCTTTAATATCAGGTAAGCTTTATCATTATTAAAATGTTCTGAGTTAAGTAAGTTGGTAAGTGAAAGTTGTGTGTTGCGCGCACGCACCAGATTTTTTTTTAATAATTCCAATTTTTCCAAACTTAATCCTATCGAGTTGAACAGGCTATTTTTACTTTCACTTACCTATATATGAAATATATAGTAAGTGGAAGTATTGCGATCGTGAAAATTTTCGACTTCCGGTTTTCAACGGAAATACACGTTTTGGGGTCCCCTGAGTCAAAATAACCAAGTCCCGCGAAATGGTCTGTGTGTGTGTCTGTGTGTCTGTGTGTCTGTGAGTGTGTGTGTGAACAGACTAGCTCAATAACTATAAACCGTGCGAACCTGAAATTGGGTATTTAGAGTATGTATAAGCCCGCGATGTGACAGCAAAAATTTCATTAAATTTGCTCAAAGGGAGGGGGTACTTTATTTAATAACTTTTTAAGTTTTTTTCGATTTTCTCAAAAACGGCTCTAACGATTTTGATTAAACTGAGTATTTGATCTATTTATATGCCTGAAATATGACTGTAAAAATTTCATCAAAATTGATCAACCGGAGGGGGGACTTTACTTAATAAATTTTGTATCATTTTCACATGTTTTTTTTATTTACTCAAAAACGGTTTTAACGATTTTGATCAAACTTGGTATTTGATGTATTTATATGCCAAAGATGTGATAACCAACATTTCATCACAATTGATCAACCGGAGGGGGGTCTTTACTTAATAAATTTTGTATCATTTTCACGTGTTTTTTTTATTTACTCAAAAACGGTTTTAACGATTTTGATCAAACTTGGTATTTGATGTATTTACATGCCAAAGATGTGATAACCAACATTTCATCACAATTGATCAACCGGAGGGGGGACCTTACTTGATAAATTTTGTATCATTTTCACGTGTTTTTTTTATTTACTCAAAAACGGTTTTAACGATTTTGATCAAGCTTGGTATTTGATGTATTTATATGCCCGAGATATGACTGTAAAAATTTCATCAAAATTGATCTACGGGAGTGGGGACTTTACTTAATAAATTTTGTATCATTTTCGCAGGGTTTTTTATTTACTCAAAAACGGCTTTAACGATTAACAAAAATAAGATATGAATGTAGAAAAATGTGTAACTTTGGGAAATGATATTTAGCAAAACACGTCAATTTCTAATCTAAGTAAGTTGGTAAGTGAAAGTTGTGTGTTGCGCGCACGCACCAGATTTTTATTTTTACCCTGGAGTTGATACTGAGAAATATTTCCAGTCGACAATTAAATAAGTTTTAATAATATTTATTCCAATTAATAAATACCGAAGATTATAATTAACAATAAAGAATATTGGTCGGTATGCCTAATATAAAGTAAATAAAAAAAAAAGCGGCAAGATGAGCACTTACTAGGCCGGAAGGAGGACAAAGGCTGAAAATTGACGAATCCTGGATATTAAAAGAGAACCTCCCTCCCATTATAAAAAACAAAATCAACTTCTTCCCACCACTTCCATAATTTCATTCAACCTCTTCACCTCCACCTTTTTCATCCTTTTCTTAACTTCTTTATATAGCGTTGCTGGCAGTTTTACTGAGTATCCCTCTTTCCTGTGAAAAAAAATTGATTATTATTGAAATGAAATACAAATAAAACTTTTACATTATTAAATAGGAATTTATATTATTTTATTTTCTTTAATTTTTATTTATTAATTGCATTTTATATCCACTTAACAGTAGAGCTTCTAGAGAGTTCTTTTCTATCCGAGGCTGTTTATAAAGCTTTTGTGTTTTATTTTAGAGATAAATATAGCAATTTTTAGAAAAAAAATAAAATAGTTGATGACTATTTAAGGAACACAATTGCTCAACAAAGATGGACGAATCTGAATACTTTTCATTTCACACAAAAGAGTTTCACCCATGTATGACGGCTATTTTGGCATGTTTTCTGCAAAAAAATATAAAGCGAGGGAAGTGAATTTTATTAATTTATTCACTTAAATATTCACAATATTATATTTTATTATTGCTTATTTTGAACTATATTTAGTTGATAAAGTACATAAGCAGTTGTTAGAATATTTATTTTAAAAAAAAGCGCTAGAGCCTTCATCCAAAGTAATGGATGCCGAACTTCCCATGAGTTAGAGTTAGTTTTACTTTTTTAAGACTAGAAAGAACAATCTATGAATTCTAAATAATATAAAACGGGTAATAATAATCTAAAATTAAAAAAAAAAAAAATCCTACATAAAAAATGTTGAATACAAGCCTGCATCCAAAGTAATGGAGGAAATTTTAAACACGCGCTGCAATAATCCATTTTAATATGGTTCGACAATAATAATATTATATTTTATCTTCAACATTTTTTATTTAGGATTTTTCAAATTTTAGTAGAAGAGAAGAAAAAAGTTTAATTCATTTTAAAGAAAGTATTTTTAAAATTTAAACTAAGGAGGTTTTTTTTTTAATTTTAGATTATTATTACCCTTTTTATATTATTTAGAATTCATAAATTGTTCTTTCTAGTCTTAAAAAAGTAAAATTAACTCTAACTCATGGGAAGTTCGGCATCCATTACTTTGGATGCAGGCTCTAGCGCGCTTCCTCATTGCCCCAGCAGTGACATTCTCTAGCGTGTTTTTCATCAGAAAAACTTCTGTTAGACTCAAAAGGTGAAGTGCAATTGTATCATGAGTTACACCACTAAAAAGCTAACTAAATTCCGCAGTTTTTTGGAAATTTGACAGCTTCTAGGGTGCTCCGGTGGGGAGTGAGAAATTTTCAAAAACTATTAAAAATTTGAGTTTTAATGAATGTTTTGTGTTTAGCGCATTAAAAGTCCCACTGAAAGTGGATTTAAACAATAAACAAACCCATCTCATCTTTTAGGAAATTTAATGCTGATTAAGAAAATATCATCGTTTTTGTTTCTACGCTAAACCAAAGTAGAGAAAACTGCCATTTTTCAGAAAAAAATAAAATTTTAAAAATAAAAATAAAAAAAATTCTATCTCTTCAACAGATTGAGATAGGAAACTCTTTTCTACGCCATTCTACCCCGCTTAACATGCAGTATTACCCATTTTTTTACACTAGGTGTGGGACACCCAGTATAATCTATTCCCAGCATGCTTCGAGCCTCAAATGTCCAGTTCTGTGACTGGACATCACAGTCATGTGACTGTGAGTCACAGAACTCTGTTCGGGCTAAAATATTTTAGCGGATGTATTATAATAATAAAATAAATCACGAGGTACAAGGTCCTTTTTCATTCAGAGCCATCACCCCAATATCACATTTTTTTAATTATAATCTTTCTTATCGTTTTACACGTCCTTAACAGTTTTGTTTGGTCATACTGATTTAAATGATAGAAGCTATCTTGATCCATCCATGAGTTGCTATTAAGAATGGGAGGTTAATAAAACTGATGATTAATTTGTGCTAAACTTTAGATTAACTTAACTAACCGAGTTAGAAGAAGTAACAAGAATAGCCATGAAAGAAACTCGATTCCTTTCTCCATTTTCAGGGTGGGCTCGTTGATTAAGTATAGAATGAACAGTTGTTTTGACATAAAATAGTAGTCTTTGGTCGTTTCATTTAACAAATTTAACACATAAAATAATAAAATAAAACAAAAATTGAATTTTGGCAACGTATTTTCACAAACTACATTCAAATTATATACACTTTAATTAAAACTTCGTTTCAATTTGATAATCAGCTCTCTAGCAGGACTAATTGCCAAAACTTCGTGACCTCTATGGGCATGTGCAAAAAATCAAACTTATTCCCAAGTCATGGAGCCTTCAAAGCTTTCAGCACATATTTAAGGACTTGCACTAAACGAAATCGGTTGTGAGAAGTCAATATGATCCTATTTTAATTGTTCCTCCGACATTAAATTATTTTATATTATTAAAGGCATTTTTATTAGAGGCATTGCCATTTGTCGCCTAAAATGTTATTTATCATTAGGCTAAAAATAACATTAAAGTTGGCGAAACTATTACAGGATCAAAAAATAGGGGAGAGCGGGGTTGGTTGGCAACAGTTTTCACTTTTTTGATTTTTGAGTCATTCCTGATAATATAATCCCAAAATGGTTGATACCACAGTAAACCCCAAGTATTAGAGTATATCAAGTATTTTTTTCAACACATAATATTTAATACTATGATCATAGAAAATTTAAGAATTCGTCAAGCCAGAGTATGCCAATTAACCACCGTGTGGGGCAGGTTGGCCTAGAAGGTGGTGTTGTTTGGCCATCTCATTCAAGTACTGCCTGACACATATTATTTCACACAGACACATATTATTTATTGTTATTAAAACCTGCACTATAATGATATATTAATTTTGATCGGTTATTAACAGCTATTGAGGGAAAATAGAATGACAAATGGCAGCATTTTACCATATTTATTTCAATTGAACAAAATTATATAACATTTCAAACAGCAGAAATTAGAAAAATGTAATGGCATAGAAGTATCGTTGCGTTAGAAAAATTTAAACAAATTTTTCATAAAACAAAACGAATTCAAAATCTTCAAAACTTTAGGTAGGATAAATATTCTCTGGCCCTTTAATCGGATCATGAGAAAGTGTCTGCGGTGCACTAGTTTCATTTTCATGTTAGCCAGGTGTGGCTAGTTCATCAATAAGCTTCGATTGCGGCTGAAGATGATCTTTAGTGTCATTACCTTTTTCATTGTTTAATTCCGTTTAAGTTTAGACTGTCGTCGTGTAGGAAATATTGCTCTCCTCCTCCTCGCTGGAACTAAAGTCAAGTGGTAGTTTCACCTTTGTTTATGTTTACCTTACTTTTGTGACTGCACCAACAAACCCCAGTTGAAGATAGCCAACTAACCCCACATGAGAAATCATATGAAAGATGGCTGCCAGGACAGGGAAGAAGAACCAAACAAAAAACTGGTTAGTTGAAAGGTTAGGTTTTTCAAAGGAGTTTGGGGCTTTGTGAACAGAATCGGAGTAAAATGTTTTGCCATGCTTTAAAACCAAATTTACTGAAAATATAAAAATTTACTTAAATGTTGTCAAATCAATCAATGAAGCACACTCTTCTCTACACTGCTAGCATCGGACTGAAACCTCAGGACAAGACTCCCGAGGTCAAGCGGGACACATGGTACGATTGTGGCGACTTCAAAACAGGTGTGGCGGAAATTATAAGCCAAAGGCCAACCTACCCCCTATGCCAACCAACCCCGCTCTCCCCTACATATTTCATATATGATATCCATATGAATATACATAAACGTATACATATAATAAACGTAAACGTGAATAAAAAAAAAATACGGTAAAAAATAACTTATTAAATAAGGCAAATGTGCCACTACTACCCATGTAGGGTTTAATACTTTCGAAAACTTAGAATATTAAAAAATATTATCCCATTACAATAATTCTGCAGAACTTAGTAAAACTTAATGTTTGGAGAAGCTCTTGATACTTGATGAGCGAATTGATAAAGAAGTCTTAACCGCACTTAATTAGATTAAAACAAGTCCTTTTCTGTAGATTGTAGCGCCATATATTCTTATTACAACCCTTATCTTTTTTTATTATTCAAATTCTCATGTTGAAGTTGCGGGATGATCGCCCCATTCTCATGATAAACTACAAAAAATAAATTCTAAACTATCTTTCTTTGTTATTCATCTTCATAATATAAAGTTATTTTACATAGTTATTGCATCCAATTGTTAATTAGTCTGTTTTAAGTCCGATATAAACTGTTTGCCTCTTCTTAATTGAATGTGATAGCTTTTTCAATAAGGTGATATTATGTACAAAAAGAATAGGGATTAACAGTGTAAAACTGTTTAATTTTTTTTAGTTGATATTTTACATTCATCTTTTTTTTCCCTCCAACAATTTTTTGGGGACTTACGTCATATCCATGAAATTAAAGAGCTTGGGGAGGAGAAACTTGGCGAAGTTTCATCGAAATCGCAAAAGCTGTTTTGGCAAAAAGGTCGCAAGAAAAAGTGGTTTACGGTCGCCATTTCGAACCTTATTAATTATGATTAAAGTGTTAATGTACTTCCACAGCTTCATAATAATTAACCCATTTCGTCTCAAGGGTATAAATGGTTATTGATATTTCTTTCCATTTCTATCTTAATACATGACAAAAATATATAATTGCTAAATTTAAAAATTATTGCCCTTCGGGAACCCTATATAGTCGAGAAGACACATGCATCTACACGCAACCCGGGCACAATGTGTTGTGGTATAATTACCTAGGATAGCTAAGGTTAGTTACTAACACTAAGCCGCTTCACCCCGCGCCGGGCCCCTTCAATTTATTTTATGAAAGTGACGAGGGGGCACAGGTTACATCCCGACATGGAAATACATACACAAGTTTAGTATAGAAATTTATATGAGTCGAGCTCCTATATAACCAGGGAAATGGGAAATAGTATTAATACATCCTTGGTTAGTATTATTCAAGTTTAAAACTTTAATTCTTAAACATTTTGCAGACAGTGCTTTTGAAATTCGTGGTTCTGCTAACATAATATCAACCTAGCAGAACAAGAAAAAATAATAATGCTCACTCCCATATATCATATCTCAATAGAACCTCCTCTTACTTTTAATTGACCTTTAAACGACAAGTGTTCCACATTTCGTTGAAATCGGACAAACCTGCAAAAAGTTAATAACTACTCGCCTCACTATGACCTATTTTCAATAACATTTATGAGTAATTAACCTTATCTATATAAATAAAGTTGAAATTCTGTTTGTTTGTTTGTTTGTTTATTTATTCTTTATAGAAAGCCATACCGTTTGTCCTAAATTCTCCAAATTTTGCTCAGTGGTTCTTTGATACCAGGTGCGAACACCTGACCAGATTAAAATTGCATAACTTCAGCCGATCTTCAGCTGATATTCTTTATTCTCCTAATTTCGCTAAGTGGTTCTTTCAGACCAGATGCGAACACCTCTCCATACTAAAATTGCATAACTTCAGCCGATCTTCTGCTGATATTCTTTATTGTTATAAAAATCATAATGATCTCACTTTACAATGTTTTTTTTTACGAAATCGACCGTTTCTTTAGAAAAATGAAATTCCCCGTGATAAACCGGGATATACAGCTATAATCTATGTATATAAAGATGAAACTGTACGACTTTCTAAAATAAACAGAATTATATAATAAGATATAAACCGAACATTGAATAAATGGCGATGATGACCCTAGTGGTTGACGCCTTAAAAAAAAAAAAAAGAAAAAAAAAAAAAAAAAAAAAAAAGATGAAATTCTGTTTGTTCCTTATAGAAATCCCGTTTGTCCTAAATTCTCCAAATTTCGCTCAGTGGTTCTTTGATACCAGGTGTGAACACCTGTCTATCTTAAAATTGCATAACTTCAACCGATCTTCAGCTGATATTCTTTATTCTCCAAACTTCGCTAAGTGGTTCTTTCAGACCAGGTGCGAACACCTTTCCATATTAAAATTGCATAACTTCAGCCGATCTCTGGGTATATTCTTTATTGTTATAATAATCGTTTTGATCTCGCTTTACATTGGTTTTTACAAAATCGACCATTTGAGTCGATAAAAGTATCAGTTTATAGATTTAAGAAATGAAATTCTCCGGGTGAAACCGGGATATACAGCTAGTACTCCTATATTACCCGAGGACGAAAATAGCTTAACATTTTATTGGAAACGGATTAACAAGTAAAAAGTTAATACCAGAAAAGTTGATACCAGCCCCATAGTTGCCTATCCGTAATGATATCAACATGAAATTAACCTCCTTGTACTCATATTTGACCCATGAACGACAAGTGTTAAAATTTCGTTAAAATAGAATAAACCGATAATGAAATAGGTACGCACATAGAGTTAATTAAGTAAAGGTAGACATCAGTAAACACATTACTAACCTCAAATGACCAACACACGGTTTTGGAACGAGAAAATAGCATTGTGCACGCGCCTGATAGTTGGTTGAACGTAATAAATCGTGTTGGAATAGTCCTAAGAAAATCAATTAAGATGCGCACGCTGAAAAAGGAGGGGGTATACAATTTTCTTCCGAGGCGCGCCAATAGATTTTTCACATCAATAAATATGAGATAAATATGCCCGGGATGTGACAGTAAAAATTTCATCAAAATTGATCAAACGGAGGGGGCACTTTATTTTACGTTTTTTATTTTTATTTTCTCAAATACGGCACTAACGATTTCGATTAAACTCGTCATGTTTAGTGAGAATTAAGTATTCTTTAATATCAGGTAGGTTTTATCATCTTCAAAATGTTCTGAGTGGGCTTACATAGGGAAGTCGATTTCTTATATAGCACTTTTGTATTAATTAGCTGTCTCTCATTATGCCTAAAAATCATAAATGAATAAATATGAAAAAAATCGAGAAACAAATTAAGGAGAAAAATTATAATTCCGGAGCCATATGCACAGTACGCGGTAGGAAATACTCTACTATAATACTCATCAATGTTTAGATTAATATAATATAGAAAATATCAAACAAAAAGAAGTAAATAAATGTCAAAAAAGCTGTTAAGATCATGCTAAGTGAAATTTGTATGTTGCTCGTATTGCACCTGATTTTCTTACCAAAGAGTACGTAGTGACAGACCACTGTTCTGTTCATGGAAGAGAGTTGTCACAGTGTTTTGAAACATACATATTTAATGGAAATTATTTGTTTTCATGGTAACTAAATGAAGGTATCAACAACTAAATAGAGGATTATAAAATCAGACGCGATAGAGTAATACGCTTGATGCCCGTATTATCCCTGAAAATAAAAACTGTTATTTAACAATAAAAACATGTTTTGTACTTTAGAGAGTAAAAACGTAATGCTCAAATTAATTAAAACAGTTTACGGAGTGAAATACTTATGGTACAAAATAGTCTTTAATAATTATATTTTAGTTTAAAACTTCAGTTCAATAATATATTTCTGAATTAAATATATGGTGGCTATAGAGGAACGGTAATCGTTCTCGGTCTCCGGAAAGGTATAAGGGACAAACATTTGAAAATTAAGTTTTAATTTACTACTAGCCGTAAATACTTCTTTTATCGATTCACCTCCAGGATATATTTACAAAAAGCAACTCGCAGTAAAATCAAACAAAAGACTTGACTATTGATGAAAGTAGGATGGTTTTAGGCCCGTAAAAAATAAAAATGTACCTAATAATAAATCGACATGCATTGAGGACTTTAAAGATTTTCAAATAATTATAATACTCTTTAATTTATGGAGAAAAAAAACAGATTTGGAAAAGGCTATTTTCTGTGAATTGGCTAATTGGCGTTTACACATTTATTTCTACACTATGTAGGTTGGTTAGTGGAAGTTTTGTGTTGCGTGGACCGCACCAGATTTTTTCTTAGTTGGACATGAATATAATTTTACGGTATTTTATAACAAACGTTGCTTATTTTTCTCGGCTCGCCCTACTCCCGACTCAGTACGCCGGTGCTGCGACCCGTGGCATGCGACTGAACTAGGCCGACTTAAGGTTGCATGCATGTGAACCTTTTTTATTTCCAGCTAAACTCCCAAAACCCTAAACTCTCATGGAGTTGAGCTGTTCAGTAAGCCCATGAAAAGGGAGACCAGGAAGAATGAACTGGCCAGCAAAACAAACCGAGAGTAATTTAATTTATTCAACAATGAGGACTTCATTTTATCAAATTCATTTAACCAAAATTTAGCCTAATTAATCCCATCTTTTTCTACAATCAGCCCGTCAAACTTCTCTTCTCTATTCAAATCTTCATATTTTCCAACATCTTCAAAAGATAACTAAACCATTAACAATATTGTACTTATTTCAGGACTCTACCCCAACCAAAATTGTCCCATTAGAAGAATATATTAATTTTATTATATTTCATAATTATCATTTACCTATATACAGATTTACCTATATACAGTCCACAGTACAGTCAAACCAGCAAATATTCAATATGGTCAATATACCAGGCCATTAAGTTTATGGTATAAAACTAAACAAGTAGAATTAATATTCATGAATATATCCTTTTTAAAATCATTCATTATTCGTTTTGGATTATTCATTGAAAAAAATCTTAGGATATATTTTTTTAATTAAGTAAATACAGAAACTAATTGACCTTCCGATGAGTAAGACTAGAGAGTATGCAGTTATTGTCCCAAACACAATCATTCTCAATTCCGGGTCCAATCCAAAATTCTAGCCTTGAGATCATTAAGGCTCCTTATTACATCGCTGACCAACATATCCACAATGAGCTTAAGGAAATTAAGGGTAGATGCCGGTTAGGGAGGAATTTCCCTTAAAATCAATCTACATGCTCCTCCATCCAGGAAGGGGAAATTCCATTGGATTCAATATAACATGTAACGAGGCAGATTCAGAAATGTTCTGAGGGAGCGCACTTTTTATTATTATTTTTCTTTTATAATCAACTAAATTCCTCAACTGAATCGATAATTATGCACGCTTTTTCTTTAATGGTCTCTGCAGTTAATGGAATCTGCAGAGAGTGCATGTACTTGTACTACTGACATATTTTAATTTCTGGCCAAGGGCAGGGTTAAAAGTGCAATTCTAATATTACTGAAAATTTTGAATCCAACGGAATTTCCGATTCCTGGCTGGAGGAGCTGAAGATTGATTTTAAGGGAAATATATTCCTCCCTAACCGGCACCTACCCTTAATTCCCTTAAGCTCATTGTGGATCAGTTGGTTAGCGATGAAAAACCTGAATGATTTCAAGGCTAGGATTTTGGTTGTACCCGGAATTGAGAATAATTGTGTTTGGGGCGATAACTGCATACTCTCTAGTCTTACTCATCGGAAGGCCAATTAGTTTTTGGAAGAGGGGTATGGGTCTAAAATAATCAATTTTAGTTTTGTCACCTTTTTTGGTTAATAGGATTATTTTGCCAATTTTTTTAATCTTCAGTTATATTCTATCCTAACATAATTGACTTTAATAATTTAAATAATTTTTATTCGCAAGAATTTCGCCTCCTACCAAAATCATATCATTTCTTACTACGTCTGGGCCAGTCGTTTTATTGGTTTATAATTTTTTTATTGCTACTACGACTTCAGAGAACATTATGTGTTGTGCTGTACTTTTCTCATTGCGATGAGCTGCCTAAAGTAATCTGTTACCATATGAATGATATCCTTCTGTTTTATATAATTAGTACATTCCACTAATATAATCCAATAACACATTAGAATTAGCACATTAGAAGCATGAGGTGTATCACCGGATTTTAGGAATGTGATGTCAGCTCTCCTAAACACAAATAGAGTTAAAATTAACATCAGTGCCCACATGATCAGCTAAATCAAAGTGCTGCGATGAGCACACCGAGGCGGCACCCTCTCATCGTCCCTCTTAAGCCTAGCCATAAATCATTTATACCGCGATCTCTGCGACTAAGTGTTCTCAAAAAAGTTTAGCTATGAACTAAAAGTTTACCAAGATAGTGTAGTCCTAACAAGGTTCGCGGATGATCAGACTTTTACGGCGTGTGACAAGGGTGCTGCAGAAAGAGTTATTGGAAGCATTCAGAGGACCCTCGCGGAGATTGGTTTGGCGATCAAACCTGAGCATAATTAGTAATCAACACTAGTGTGAGCATATATTCTTAACAAAAGAGAGCTGGAAGCCACAACGCTCTCCCTCAAGAATGGAGATAGCACCAAGACACTTAAGTGTTTGATAGGTTGATTAATAGTCGGGATTTTCAGTTCGTAATGAAAATTTTGAACTCAATTTGGGACTCAGAAGCTCTGATAAAGATCCACATGTAGGTATCGAAACTTTGGCTTTCCAAAATAAAACAGATCAAATTGAAAATCCTGACAATTAATCAACCTATCGTAAAGAGAAATTATTACACATCTGTACATTAAGTATTTGAGATGCACATTCTCGGGAGAACTACTATTTAGTTGCGCTAAACGCTGCGGGAAATTTCGTTTGGGCTAACTGTATCTTTACCTCGGCTTCCCCGAATACTTTGGCTGCATCTTCTGTAGGGACCTCAGTCGCCACCTGGAGGGCCTAGGTGACTCTCGCCAGTCACCTGCGGGCAGACTATAGTCTTCGCAGCACCGGTTTCTACCAACATGGCGTATATCGTACCCTTGATGATGCCGTCCACAGCTCTGCGCCCCAATGAGGCTACCACCACAAGGGGAGGATCTTGAAGACGTCGTCGGGTCTCACCCCTAGGGAAACTAAGACGTGTCGACTCCTGGAGGGCGACGTCGACCCGACGACGCGTCGTATCCTTCTTTTTTTTTTGTCTATTATACGTAGGAGCATTCTTGATCAACTGAAAGAAATAGGCGTACCACATAAATATGTAACTAAGAAATTTTATGCTGGAAATACAGCTTGTCTTGAAATGGAGAGAATCGTCCTAATATTTAAGATAAGTAGAGGAGTGAGAAAGAGGGGCCCGCTACCTCCACCTTCATGATTTTACTGGAGAGTGTGTTCAATGCAATACACTAAAGCAATGACGGTATTAATATTGAAGGAACAGTTAGCTATAGGATTCCAAAGAGAGAGGTCGTATTGTGTACGCCCCAGATTATGAAGCTATCGACAGATAAGGATAGTTTTAGTTATTTTATTTCTAATTTAATTTATCGCTCTTGTTGTTTTGTTGTTTCCCCTTCTTTTTGAGGCTTATTATTTATTTTACGTATTATATTTCGTTAAAACTTGGTTAAACAATTTAAAAAATGGGCGAGCTTTTTTTAGATCGAACAAAAGGAGAAAATAGGTGGGATGAAAACTCCTCCCGACCCATAATAAGTCTGAATGATAACCCCATAAGTTTGAATGAAATTTAAGAAATCGTGCCCACTTTATTTTTAATTAATAGAGATGGAGAGGATGGGTTTCAAAAAGTATAGCCATTTTTAATCAATAAGTTTATTGTAGGATTAATCGGAGAAGTAAAAATTATAAAAAAATTTAAGAGATGGTTCATTACCTATTGAAACAGTTATTATTAAGCAAGGTAAAAATTACTTGAATCTAAAAAGTTTGCAGACCAATTTAATGTATCTGTAAAACCGCATTCGACTCTAAATTATAGCAAGGAGGTCATTAGATGTTATGATTTACAATTTTTAAATAAAGAAAAAATAATTTCAGAACTTAAATGAAAAATTAAAGGTATACAGAGAATTAAAATCAAATCATTCCCCATACCGTTTCCACCCGAATTATTTAAAATAGGTTATCAAAACTCAAAACTAAATTTTTAAATGATTGTTTTAGAATTATTAAAATTAAATGTAATAATTCCAAAACAATCTGCTAGCCATATGGTGATAAAAAAACACACCTATGGTAAATGTTTGAAAAATCCAAAATGTATTAACTGCAGTGGAGAACAAAATAGCCTTGACCGCGCACGTGTTGTATACATAATGAATAAAAATATTAAAATAATTTACCAAACAATTACCTTATAATGAGGTTAGAATTATTTCTAAGCTAGAAAACCCTCAAACTTTCAATAAATTATATTCCGAAATAGTAAAATTGCAACCAGCAATTAAGATCTAAGAAACAGGAACCCAAACAGATTTCGTTTTTAATTTCAAAGCCCAAGATGCATGTCAGAAAAATCTGGGGAATCATTTTTCCATAGTTCTAGTTCTAAATCGTTTTCTGCCATCAATCTTCCTATGCACTTCGACCCTTTATAGCGCAATAGATTGGACCGTCCTCCCAGATCTTTATGGGAGTCATAATTTTCCGATTCTCATTAAAATCACAAATAAATCCACATTTCCCCGCTATACCTATACGCTATACCCTATTAGTAAACGGTAAACTCTCAGACGAACCTTTATCCGTTTCAAATAAATTAGGCCAGTTTTTCTCTGAAATACAGAACCTTATGATCAAAACCCTGGTAGCAAATAGGAAGATAGGGAGTCTCAGAATTTAAATCACGATACGGTTGCCCCCCATAATGTTCCACTCACAATGTGTGAGCTTGAACATGCTCTAAAAGGATCACCAGTATCCTCACCAGGTCCCGATAACATTCACTACATCACGACGAAAAATCTTCCACGCAACTGTTTACAGTGGCTTCATGAATATTATAATTACTTTTGGTCTTCAGAAAAATTACCGAATAGCTGGCAAAATTCAGTAGTAATACCGATACTCAAAAACGGAAAAGATAAGCGGTTACCTAATAGTTACTGTCCTATTTTTCTGACGAGTAGCCTCTATAAAATAATTGAGGGGATGGTCAATAAAAGATCATGATGGACTAAAAAAAAATATGGTCTTATTCAGCCATCCCAAGCTGGATTTTGTAAGGGAAGGTCAGCAATAGATTACTTAGTAGTATGGACGCCGAAAACCAATATGGTTTTGTCAACGGTGAACAAACTATCGTGGTTGTATTTGATAAAATGAAAGCGTTTGACAACATAAACCATACAGCTATACTCTGCAAAACTAATATCGCTGGGCATTAGTGGGTCAATAATCTCGGTTCATTAAGGAATTTCTCGCGGATTGTCATTCTAAGGTCCGAATCGGTTGCGAACTCTCAAAGGATCCAGAAGAACTAAGCGGTGTGCCACAGAGATGCGTCCTCAGTCCAACACTGTTTTCTCTTGCAATAAATGATCTGGGGCTGAACTTGGTAACTATCCGTTGTTGGTAGCAGAAGACCTGGCGATTGTCTGCAGATCCGATAGCATTGATTCCGCTTGTAATACATTACAAGAAGTCATCAATAGAATTAACAACTGTTACATATATATAAAAAAAAAAAAAAAACGTATGTCTTCATTTAATTCGAAAAAGAAATGCTCCTCCGTCTCCCGAACTACGACTGGGAAAGTTTTCGATACCATAAGCAAATTCTAAAAAATTTTCAGGTCTAACATTAGATCGGAAATTAAGTTGGGAACCACATATTTCGTAACTTAAGACAGCCGCTACCAGAAAGTTAAATATTCTCCGTCTTCTTTGAGGCACATCTTGGGGGTCGGACTGGTACATCATGCTGAAAATATATAGGATCCGTCGTTCTCACCCCATTAGATCTTAAAAAAAGGAAGTAAAAAAAAAAAAAAAAAAAAAAAAAAAAAAAAAAAAAAAAAAAAAAAAAAAAAAAAAAAAAAAAAAAAAAAAAAACCACTTTAAAAAGGAAGTATCGGAAAAATAGCAAGTCGTGTGGGACCAAAGCCGCCTTAGCAAATAAAAAAATAAAAAATCCATTGAACCCGTTGTGTACATCCTGCCGCAGCCTTAGTGACAACGAGACCCCAGTATCATTAATGTTGAGTTTTCTAAAAGAGAATCGGTTCATTTCTAAATTATGAAACTTCCTTTCTTTTTGAAACGATCTCGATCCACTTATTATAATTTTTTTTCACTCATTTTCAAATCCTTGTTAAAAATGTAACCTATAGGCGTTGATGACCCATGGGTTTTACGCCTCTAAGCCCAAACAAAAATATATAAAACTATGTATATTAAAATTTGCTGATGACTTACTCTTTATTTCAGGCATGTTTTAAGATTTTAGATAAATAATGAAATATCTCCTAATACATAGTGGGGAAATAGGACTAATATCGAACTATTGTAAAACTAGGTTAATGGCGAACAGTGAGGAACAAGAGTTAAGCCTTAATGGAGTAACATTGCAGTATTTAGAAGAACTTTTTTATCATGGGCAGCTTTTGATAATCGTCTTAGAAAGGTAGTACTAAGGAGAATCACTATACATATGCAGAAATATTGGTACTCAAGTTAAGAGAAGTAATGTTGGGCAGCTTAACATTGAAAAATATGAAAGTGATGTTTGGAAGAGAGTTTGCTGTGGGTTGATAGGTTGAACAGTTTGGATACTATTAAATATCTTAGAAAAAATTAATAAAAATAGTAAACAGATATTTCGCTACAAATGTTAAACTATATGTTGGTGTAGCAGTGTGCACCATTATGTTGGAATGCTGTGAACTATTAGATCTTAAATATTTACTTCTGTTGCCCATTCTTCTTTACTTAGGTCTTCTATTATTGTTCAAGTTAACAAAATTATAATAATTATATATTACAATATTTAAGTTATTACTTAAATATTGCAATATATAATTACGATATTTCGTTTTTACATCTATGTTTTCGAACAAACGGCTTTACCTAAAATGAAAAATGAAAAAAATAAAAATTTTAACTTTGTTCGGGGATATTAAGTCCTCTAAGAATAGCATAATTGACATTGACATTAAGGCAGCATCTATCTGGCTCTATTACATAGTATTCATAATTATTATGGCTCTATTTTAGTATTAATAACTAAAATACAAACTTTTAATCCATGAATGAAAGTACATAAAAAGTTTATTATACAAATTTAGTAAAAATATGAAAATAAGAGTATTAATATATATATATATATATATATATATATATATATATATATATATATATATATAAAATCACAAACTGAATTAAAAATTATGTTTCTTTCCATTATACGGATGGAGAGATATGAGGTGCTCAAATGAGACTGAGGAGGAAGCTTGACGAATGTAGTTGGGTTAGGAATTCCAGTGGCACGAATTGGAGGGGTTTACTAATCTTTGGTTTAACAGATGGATGGATGAACGAGGTGTAAGGATGTCGAGAATATATGTGAGTTTTTCGCTCCTAGGGATTAGAATAGGAAGGAGCCAAAAATAGGTCTTCAAAAATTAGGAAAAAGAAATCTTTGCTCGGAATATCATAAGGAAATGTGACAGTATCTCGGGAAACCAAGGATAAATCTCATAAAACGGTTCATTAGTATTTTAACTTTCATTACAATGTCTCCAGATAGACCACGATACACCAAGTATTTTTGATCCAAGCGTGGAATGATAAAGTGGAAACCAAAAGACGACGGGTACTTTTAGGAAATGAGTCTCGTATATATAAATAATATATATATATATATATATATATATATATATATATATATATATATATATATATAAAGTTCTATGCAATTCTGCTAGGTCTTTATTGAAAGATGCCGAGCTAGTTGTATTCTGCTCTGGCGATTACTTCCTAGCTTAGCCTGCATCTTCCTCCGGTGTCACCATTAATCTTGATTATTGGTCTAGGGTCTTATAACAGGATGAGGGGGGGAAGGTTTGAGGGGGAGTTTTAGAAAATTTCACATGGGCTTTTGCTCAATGAGGTGCTGCCCTCCATTTGTTCTATTCGATCTTATCTTCCTACCGGCGTGTACTAGATTCTTTGATACCAGATAATTTGATTGCAATAATAGGTAGGCATTACTAAGCTCTTTTACTTTCCCTTACCTACATATATGAAACGTATATTTAAGGAAAGTATTGAGGCCCTGCATTTTATTTAAAACGAGTATTCCACGAAAATACACCTTTTAAATTTAGTGGTCCCAGCTAACATGTTTCGTAAAATGTTCTGTGGAATGAATGGTCCATTCAAGTCTTGGATAGAGGTTGCCTGAGATGGAAATGGAACATGGACCTGTCCTTCCTCAGGACCTTTATTTATTTAGGAGGAAGGCTAGCACTCCCTCCTGTTACCAACTAGATAAAATACCAATGTCCTGCTAATCTGATAATGTCTTGGAATAGAATAGGCAACCATGAAGGATTCAGAAGAGGGATGATCCCTTAATACGCTTTAATAATGTTTGATAGGCTAGACAGAAGAATGTTAGATCTTTAATGTTAAACAGGTGCTTAAAAAGCATTGAGCAAGAGAGGTTGTTTATACCTGGTGCAGTGTGGACGTTGGCTGTTAGAGCTCCCGGGGATTAAGCATCAAGCATCGACTGATAAGTCAAACTCTATTATTACTATATTTTTTTTTTTTTTTTTTTTTCAGTTTATCTGAAAATATATTTTGATTAATTTCTATTTGAAGTTAATTTGTTTTATTTTATTACTAGTTTATTTTACTGGTTAAAATGGCAGATTATCGTCCCTTAAAACGGAAAAAGGCAATTCCAAGGAAAATAATGATTGTAATAAAAAAAAAAAATGCATAAAGTTTCTAATAATAAAAAGGTTAGTTACTGATGAGGAAGGTAATTATAATAATCTCACAAAAAAGCATTACAAATTATTTTCAGATTGTCCTCCATACCTCCAATAATGAAAATAACATACAATATTATAACAATAACAGTGCTGAAAATAAGATCAATGAACATGTTAGACCAATAAAAAAATTTGTTAGCTTAACGTATGTGCCAGGTTTATCATCAAGAATAAGTAATACTTTTAAAAATTTAATGAAGATAGTTTCAAAATAAGTTACAAACCAAATAACCCTTTAAAAGCATTTTATACGAACATGAAAGATCATATCCCCAATTATGAAGAAAACAAATGTAGTATAGAATACACCATGTTTCTTTTTTTTTTTTTTTTTTTTTTGGGGGGGGGCTTCAAGGCTTCTACTGAAGCCCTATATTGCCCATACTAACACCCATGGCACTGGGTGATGCTTCTCCTACGAAAGAAAAGCACCACCGAGGGCGGGACTCGAACCCGCAGCTCCGGCATGGGAGTACGGCGCTTTACCGCACAGCCACACCGGGCCCCAATATACCATGTTCTAATTGTGAAAAATCTTATTTGGGCCATACAGGATGCAACTTGGATACCAGACTCAAACAACACATATATAGTTTAAAACCGACATCGAAAATCAATTCAGCTCTAGTGGAACACCACAAAAGTACTAAGCATGAATTTAATTTTACAAAAATAATTTGCTCGCAAAAACATAGGAAAAAAGAGAAATATTTGTATGTTTATTTATAAATTAATGAGAAATGTTAATTATAAAGATTAGGCAATATAAATTGTTATGTATTTTTAACCATCAATTTTGTTTTTGAATTGCTGTTTTTTATATAGTTTCGTTAATTGCATGTTTGAGTAAAATTTTTATTTAAATTTAATTTTTTCTTTTAAAATATCTGCATTTAGTTAAACTACTCTTGGTTAAACTTGAAAATGCTCTTAGTCGAGCGAAACGTCAACATGAATACAATACGACTTTGACTGTAAAAAGGTCATAAAAGAAAATTTTTGAGACCCTATCTGCTTAAATTCTGAACCTCCTTCATTCTTTTAGTGGTCTTCTTTAGTCTTCCTCTTTTTGAAGATTAATACGTAATTCTTTTAAAGTTTCTCCCTTTTTAATTTATACTAAAAAGTTTAAAAAATTTAGTCGGAAAACTAAAAGTTATTAAAAAAAATTAAAAGATGGTTTTAGTAGAAGGTTTTACAGAAGCACAATCTTTAAGGCTTCATAAATGTAAAATTTTATTTAATAACTCTCCTGTTAGTGTAGAGCCACATGGCAAACTAAATTTAAGTAAAGGAATTATTTGGTGCCCGGATCTAAATTATTGCTCCATCGATGAAATTAAAGATGAATTAAAATCTCAAAATGTACATGATGTTAAAAGATTGAACTATTTAAAAAAAAAAAAAAAAAACGAGAAAAGAGACAGTCATAATTATCTTTTAACATTTAATAATCCCAAAATTCTTGGTGAAATTGAAATGGGGGTCTACAACATTACGGTTAGGCAATTCGTTTCTAATTCAACAAGATGCTATATTTGCCTTAAGTTTGATCACACAAAAACAGTATGCAAAAAGGAGCCTCTATGAAGATATTGTGGTAACACAAAGCATGAATGAATTGAATATAACAGTCCCTCAAAATGTGTTAATTGCTCGGGTCATCATGACTCGTTTCTAATAAAATGTCCGGTATTTATAAAAGAAACAGAAATAAAAAGTATCCAAGAGGCTGAAAAAATAACGTATGTAGCTGCCAAAAAGAAATATGAACAATTACATCCGTTAACGACACAAATTCAATTTTCTAATATCGTGAAAAATAAAATAAATTTTAGTGTTCAGACAGACGATTTAAATGTTATTCCTTTTATTTTCAAAAAACCGTTAGAACCTACAGTAAGTAAGGCGCCTTAAGCTATTGCTAGCTCTTTGGGTAATGATAAAGGGGATCCCTCCCACCCTACCTCTTCCAAACCCACTGCCTCCTATCCCCACTCCCCATCTCTCTATTCCTTCGAATTCACCTCCTCCTGATTTTTCAAATCCCCCCCCAAACACCAGCACCCTCGGCTGGAAAACTGGTGTAAACCAGCCAGCCTTCCTCAAATCTGAAGATTACACCTTCGGAAAAACCTACATCCCATGATGTAAACACCCCCTCATTCAACCAGAAGAACAGGGCGAGTGGACAGTAGTTAATGTACGATGACCTAGAAATAGATCTATAAATAAATCTCCTAATCGAAAACAGAGCAAAGAAAGAATGCAAACTGATTAAAGAATGATCTAGTATCTTTTTATATACTTATGAATTAACGCTTATATATATATATATATATATATATATATATATATATATATATATATATATATAAATATATATATATATATATATATATATATATATGTAAATTTATGATTCTTCTCTAGTTTTTTAACTATTTATATAAATGATAGGTTAAATGATGATCAGGAATTTCAGTTTGAAAAAAAAATTTATTTTCGAAAGCAAACGTTTCGATCCAACTTGTGGATCTTTATCAGGGCTAAAAGAAAACAAATATATGAGTATCTAAACTATACTATCTATCCATAGCCATGGAGGGATTGAGTCGCCCTGAAAAAGTCCCTCTGTTATTGATATACTATCCGATAACTGGTTGTTGACGCTTATTTTTACTTTGGCCAATTGGTACAGATTCTGGAGAATTCGAATTATTTTGTCACTTAAGCCAATATTGTGTATCATATCCCATAATTTTTCGTGTTTTACAGTGTCGAATGCTCGCTTCAGATCCACGAAAATAACAAATAAACGTCCACCTTTTTTCATTAATTCCATACCAATTAAACACTGAAGTATAAAGATGTTATCCTGACATCTGCGGTTAGGTCGAAACCCAGATTGAGTTTCCGGAATTATATTTAATTCTTCTGCCCAAGTTGTCAGTCTATTGCCTATTATTGCTGTAAAAAAATTAGTTATCACGTTTAATAGTGTGATACCATAATAATTTGTCGGGTCATTTGGGTCCCCCTTTTTGTACATGTTTACTATGCCCTCGGCCCATTCACAGGGTAACTTTCTGATAAAACTCTATTTTCTGATATAGCTGTTTTATATAGTCTTTTTGCTTCTAAGTAATTTGATAAATATGGCTCACTTAGTTTGTTAATTTTTAACTGTCGATAAGTTCTTTTTGTTTCCAGTTTTAATATTTTGCATTCATTGTTGAACCATGGTTTCTTTTTTGTTTTACTCATTAATTTATTATTTCTAATTTTTTTAATATGGACCATGTTTAAGTGTTTAAGAATGCTTAAAACGGTTTCTCTAAAGTTGTCGTACAACTTATCACTATTTCGGAATATTTGTAGATATTATCTGAATTTTTTAACATTAATATAATTTCATTTATTTTGGACGGGTCCCACTTAATGATTTCTCGCGATATCTCTTCTGTGCCGGCGATAGTTGTTGACAATGCTATATTGGTTTGCATTATTAACACACATGCTAAATGGTCAGATCCCGTGCCTGAATCTGTAATATAAAAATCATTTATATTTTTAATGGCGCTATGATGTACCCAGATTAGGTCTATAACACTGCACCCCTGATGCAAGATATAGGTGTACTGCGCGGGCTGGTCTGAGGGGCTCCGCCCGTTGCATACTATAAACCCTAAGCTCTCCATAGTCTCAGTAAGCAGCCGCCCTCTCCTATTTATCGTCCGGTCTAAAGATGTCCTCCCATGAGCCAAAGCACTACTTTCGAATGATTCTAGATCTAAGCTGTTAAGTGAGCCAATCCAGCAGTTAAAATCCGATCCTATTATAAATGTTGCTTGTGGGTATGTTTCTAAAAGGGGCGCTAGTTACTCTTGTAGAGATTCACAACAATGTGAAATATCGGCATCAGGTCTCCAATAGTTTAAAGCTAATATAAACATATCGCTACTAATCAAAGTTATTTTTATTTATTTTATCAGATATAAATTACTATTTGATAACATCTTTATTTCATTTATAATTGATTTATTAACTAGTATCATAAGACTCTCGCTAGCCCTACCACTATATTTATCTTTAATACCATTTGAGTATAAAATTTCATAATATTATCTTCATCAAATTCATCGGTTAATCGATTGTTGTCTGGTGTAGCTGTTAACCAAGTTTCCGAAAGTAATAATATATCATAACTTGAAAAACAGTATAATTATTGAAATTTGAATAGCCATGCAAAATTAAAAACATTATTTTTAGGTATTTAGGGTTAAAGTTATAGTTAAAACTTCTCACATTTAATTCATAATTACTTGTCCCATTGGGTTGTGCTGGAATGTAGAACCTCGAAGCAGCTGATTTCTGTTTGTTTTTGTTGATACGCTGAATACTAGGTGGTCATCTATCCGTCTCAGCATTAATCCGCAGTTGGTAAACAGAGCCAGGGTCTCATGAAGTTCCGTTAGCATTTTCGGTTATATAGTTCGGTGATTGATTATTTTTTATATTATATATTTGCTAATTATTCTGATTCGCTGAATTTCTTCTACTTCTGAATGCGAACTGTTCGAAGCGGCAATTTCTTACTGGGCGTGTATCCTCATCGGCTTCTCTCTCTTTCCTTTTTAATTTCTAATTTTCTTCTTTGTTTTTTATCATTTTCCTAGCTTGTTCCATTGAAAAGGGCTGATTCTCTATGTAGATTAAGCCATTACGAAATCTGGTTGTGTTGTTAGTCCTACGAAGTTCAGCCAGTATCGGAGCGGCTAACTTACACTGTTCCCTTTCTTCTTTGGTTCGATCCTGTGAAATTCGATAACCGAGTTCACGAAATTTTCCAGCTGAATTCATGACTTCAAATTTAGTTCTTTTTGTACAAAATTTTATTAAAATAGGTCTATGTCCTGCCCAGTCTAAAACAACGGAACTTCACGAGACCCTGGCTATGTTTACCAACTGCGGATTAATGCTGAGACGGATAGATGACCACCTAGTATTCAGCGTATCAACAAAAACAAACAGAAATCAGCTGCTTCGAGGTTCTACATTCCAGCACAACCCAATGGGACAAGTAATTATGAATTAAATGTGAGAAGTTTTAACTATAACTTTAACCCTAAATACCTAAAAATAATGTTTTTAATTTTGCATGGCTATTCAAATTTCAATAATTTTACTGTTTTTTCAAGTTATAATATATTATTACTTTCGGAAACTTGGTTAACAGCTACACCAGACAACAATCGATTAACCGATGAATTTGATGAAGATAATATTATGAAATTTTATACTCAAATGGTATTAAAGATAAATATAGTGGTAGGGCTAGCGAGAGTCTTATGATACTAGTTAATAAATCAATTATAAATGAAATAAAGATGTTATCAAATAGTAATTTATATCTGATAAAATAAATAAAAATAACTTTGATTAGTAGCGATATGTTTATATTAGCTTTAAACTATTGGAGACCTGATGCCGATATTTCACATTGTTTTGAATCTTTACAAGAGTAACTAGCGCCCCTTTTAGAAACATACCCACAAGCAACATTTATAATAGGATCGGATTTTAACTGCTGGATTGGCTCACTTAACAGCTTAGATCTAGAATCATTCGAAAGTAGTGTTTTGGCTCATGGGAGGACATCTTTAGACCGGACGATAAATAGGAGAGGGCGGCTGCTTACTGAGGATGGAGAGCTATGGAGAGCTTAGGGTTTATAGTATGCAACGGGCGGAGCCACTCAGACCAGCCCGCGCAGTACACCTATATCTCGCATGAGGGGTGCAGTGTTATAGACCTAATCTGGGTACATCATAGCGCCATTAAAAATATAAATGATTTTTATATTACAGATTCAGGCACGGGATCTGACCATTTAGCATGTTTGTTAATAATGCAAACCAATATAGCATTGTCAACAACTATCGCCGGCACAGAAGAGATATCGCGAGAAATCATTAAGTGGGACTCGTCCAAAATAAATGAAATTATATTAATGTTAAAAAATTCAGATAATATCTACAAATATTCCGAAATAGTGATAAGTTGTACGACAACTTTAGAGAAACCGTTTTAAGCACTCTTAAACACTTAAACATGGTCCATATTAAAAAAATTAGAAATAATAAATTAATGAGTAAAACAAAAAAGAAACCATGGTTCAACAATGAATGCAAAATATTAAAACTGGAAACAAAAAGAACTTATCGACAGTTAAAAATTAACAAACTAAGTGAGCCATATTTATCAAATTACTTAGAAGCAAAAAGACTATATAAAACAGCTATATCAGAAAATAAACTCAAGTACCAGATGGATATAACTGAAACGATCGGAAATATAAAAAATATGAAAGATTTTTGGCAATTAATAAAAAACCTCAGCAATACAAAATGCAGTAAAAAAAAAAATCTCACAAATAGAATGGCAAACTTCTATTCTAAAATCTATGGATCTAATGCTTATACCATACTACCTCCCATTATAGATGTATCACATCCTTTTTTAGATAGAGACATAGAATTAGAAGAACTACAAATAGTTATTAAGAAATTAAAGACCAATAAAATGCCAGGGCCAGATATGCTTTCAAATGAAATATATAAAATCCTTCCAGCAGCTTGGGAAAGCTACCTGCTAATGATATTTGATAAAGTATTTCACTCTGAAAAGTTACCCTGTGAATGGGCCGAGGGCATAGTAAACATGTACAAAAAGGGGGACCCAAATGACCCGACAAATTATCATGGTATCACACTATTAAACGTGATAACTAAATTTTTTACAGCAATATTAGGCAATAGACTGACAACTTGGGCAGAAGAATTAAATATAATTCCGGAAACTCAGTGAATTAAACTCTTTATACTTCAGTGTTTGATTGGTATGGAATTAATGAAAAAAGGTGGACGTTTATTTGTTATTTTCGTGGATCTGAAGCGAGCATTCGACACTGTAAAACACGAAAAATTATGGGATATGATACACAATATTGGCTTAAGTGACAAAATAATTCGAATTCTCCAGAATCTGTACCAATTGGCCAAAGTAAAAATAAGCGTCAACAACCAGTTATCGGATAGTATATCAATAACAGAGGGACTTTTTCAGGGCGACTCAATCCCTCCATGGCTATTTATATTGTATATTAGCGACTTAGATGCTTTCTTCAAAAACCATGGAGCAAAAGAAATCGTTATAGACGCAAATACAAAAATCATCTCACTACAGTACGCGGACGACATGGCGGTTTCGCAACGTCTCGATATGACGCCCCGGAAAAATTACAGATGTTAGGAGATTATTTCATTAAAAAGGGGCTAATATTGAACTTTTTGAAAACTAAAGTTGTTAAATTCCGCAAAGCTGGTAGAAATAAAAAAGAAAACAAACTTTACTACGAAAATAAAGAAATAGAATATACCGACCATTTTACATATCTAGGCGTTCCTTTCTCGTCTAGTGGTAAATTCCTTCTGGCAACAAACCATTCTAAAAGTAAAGCTAATATTGCTATAGGAAGACTAAGAAATATATTGATGAAAACAAAATCAAACACATGGAATACAAAAAAATATTTGTTCTAATCCCTGGTGGCAAATGTGTTTCTCTAGAGCTCAGAGATTTGAGGATTAAGATATATAGATAACCTTGAACAAATTCAAACAGGATTTATAAAATCTATATACTACTGGCCGCAAAATACACCAAACCATTATGTTCGATGTGAAACAAAAACCAAACCAATTAGTAGCTATATCATTAAAAGAATGTTGATCTGGTTAAACAAAGTAAATCAGATGGGTACAGAGAGGCTCCCGGAAAAATGCTTAATTAAAATGGCAGAAATGCACAAAAACATAAACAATAAATATGAATTCAATTGGGTGAGCCACGTATCAGAAATGTTAAGAATAATTGGTGAGGTACCAAATCTTAATGAAATAAAGCTTTTAAAACATATAATAAAAACGTTATGTATCATAAAAATGGGACAATAATATACTATCCGAAGACTATAATAGAATTTATAACACAAGATATAGTACAATATACCGATATTTAACATCATTTGATTCTGATGAAAATTATTTAAATTGGAAAACATCGTTAAATAAATTAAGATCCATTAGATAACTTAGGATATCAAGTAAAGACAGAATCAAGATAACGTCTAATAACAACACAGACACAATAAAAACCGACGAGCTCTGTAGTATCTGCAACACGCATGAAAAGGAAGATCTATTTCATTTATTAATTAACCCATTTCTTTCCAAATTATTTTTTTTTTCGAAATTAATAATTTTGCCTTTAGTTTCTTGTTAAAAACATCTTACTAAGATGTATTCCAAAAAGAAAAAAATTAATAACTATGTATTTGACCTTGAAACAGGCTGTCCTATATATAGGATAGTCGGAAAATGTGGGTGCAATGGAGTCAGAGAATTAAAATGAAAAATTATATATTTAAAATAATCTACATTAATTTTGCTGCAGGAAAATTAAAAAAAATAAAAAAAAGGAAAATTACAAAAATATAACTATTTCTTAGTATGAAAATTAGCTAAAACATTTTATGCATAGTGTCACATTGCACTTTAGGCAAAACGTTAACGGTTTCGAAGGACAGCCTTTGTCCTGGCATTTTCTTTGCTCTTGCCTTGTTAATACAAGATGGTCTCTTCCATCAAACCTAATTGATTCTTGAATGGTAACCTGATTGAGACTTGAGATCTTTCAGGTGGACGCCCTAAAGTTTAGGGCCTAAACTTTAGAAAAAAAGTTTAGTAAAATAAAATATAAAAAGTATAATAAATATAATAAATAATAAATATAATAAATAAAATATAAAAAGTTTTAAAACCTAAAAGGTTTAGGGCCTAAACCTTTTCGGCTACTTATGATTTTTTAGTAAGATAGGGCTAATTCGTCTAGAAAGTCCAGCAACGCCAATTCCCTATTAGACATTTGGTACAGCAGGTGAGAATTTACTACCACTATATCAATTAGTCTAGTGAATATGCCCCAGTACCATTTCTTCTCCCTTACATTGATGGGATATTTACCAGCCAACCAATCATGTAAGTCTATACCTCCCATGTAGGAGCTGTACTCTTTAGCAAGGAATGGCTGTGCGATTGGATTTTTTTTCTTTTTTTTACGGCAATACCTGGTGACATTGCCTACAGGCACTGTCAGGCTTTAGCCAGACATATCTGGCTTTTCATTCGTTTGTACTCCGTCTGGCCGATTTTTACATTTTAGGTAAATGTCCTTTTAAAACTTAGGCCTCAAAAACAAAAAAGTATCTTTTTCCCTTGAGGAGAGGACATGGGGACTTGAGAGCCGGACGGAAGAGTCTACCCCAATCATCATCAATCACACTTACTTCTTGCCACTGTCCTATAAATAGTACACCCATTTTCATGCCAATAACATTTCCATATTTTGCTTGATATTTATAATCATGCTTTATTTTGCAACTTTGGTAAATGTTTTAATAAACTATATAACACAGAAAAAATAAATAAAAGTTTTCTATTTTTTACTACTTTTCAAATATCATGTTCAAATTCGACCGTCCTTTTTTTCATGTTTCTATTTATAAAATTATTGGTAATAAATATTTCTTCCGAAAAAAACATGTTATAGCTGAATAGATTCAGATTAATATAAAAATATTTAAATTGCAAAAATGTTTAATGGGAAACGGGGAAAAAATTGAAAACCTAGCGTCCTATATATAGGACAGTGGTAAGAAATGGGTTAATTGCCCTCTATATTCTAACATTAGGGGCCGTATTTATGAACGATCTTAAGGAACGCCTTACTTAAAGGCTTCCTTAAATGCACACTTTTAGCTAACCTTAACACAATTTTCATTTTATAAACGTTCCTTTACCTTTCCTATCTTAAGGACAGTTGGCCTCTGACTTTCATAGAGTGCAGTTGTATAGTATTGTGAAGAGTGAAGCGATTGTTATTATCTTTTTATTTTTTGACTACTTTTATTCGTTTTTATTTATTATCATTTTTATTTAATGAAAGAAGGAGATGTAGTTAATTCGCCAGGAGCATCTAACCCACTCCAACCCACTTCTGCTATTAATGAAAATACGTCCACGGAAGGAGATAAAAATTCAAAAAAACAGTATTACGAGGGTTCTCCACAAAATCAATCTCCAGTTAAAAAAATGGGTAAATACTACCAGGATATCGCCCCGATTTCGGTAAGTAACAGATGTAATGTTCTTAGTGGAACTGAACTTTCATCGAATAATCTGGAGGCTTCGAATCAGACCACTAATAATGAAAATAAAAATTCACAAAATTCTCTGAAAATTCCCCCAATATATCTACATAAAGCAAACAATTATCAACTCCTCCTAAATGATCTAAAGGCTTTATGTATAGAACCTTTTACAACTAAATTAACCGGCAATAGCACGAAAATAATGTTATCATCAATCGACGATTTTAGAACTATGACAAAATATTATGACGAAGAAAAAATAGAATACCACACGTTTTCCACGGAACAAAACAAGCAACTAAATGTCATAATACGACGCATTCCTTATACAATTACTGATGAAGAGTTAAAAGCCGGATTATGTAGAAAAAAATTCGAAGTAACACATGTTTCTAGAATTTTAAATAAAGATAAAAAGCCTACCCCCCTTTATTCAGTATCACTCGTAAACATTGACCAGGCTAGCAACATTTTTAAAATTTATAATCTATTTTACGCAATAGTATCTTTTGAGCCAAAACATAAACATAATAATATCCCAATGTGTACCAACTGTCAAAGGTATGGGCACACTAAAAAATATTGTCATTTGGAGCCTAGATGTGTTAAATGCAAGGAAAACCACCATTTTTCTAAATGCCCTTTAAAATTCACAGATAAGCCGTACTGCGTAAATTGTAAACAACCTCACGCGGCTAGTTATAAAGGCTGTCCTCACTATCAAGCAATAAAAAATAAAATAAACTCACCTGGTAAAAATGAGAATAGCAATACGACGACAGAAACTAAAAAACCAGCAGCTAGGAAATTCTCGCCGAATCTCACATTTGCCTCTGCCGCTAGTCCAGCTCAATCAACTCAACATCAACCAGACCCAGTTGAATCAAACAATGACATCTTATCAACTATTACAAAAATAAATTTAGAAGCAATTAAACCGTATTTACCACAAATTATGTCACATTTAAGCTCACTAGTTACATCGTTCTTCACAACTGGCCTTATAGTAAACAATAACCTATCTAATGTTATTAATCCTTTCATAACTAGCTACACAGTATTCAACTATTTTTATTTGATATACGTTTATAACAAACCTTTTTTAATATCTTATAATACATCATGGTTTGTGAACTAAGGAATTTAAAACTATTAAATTGGAATGCGTATGGCATATCCTCTCAAAGAAATGAATTTCAAATTTTCCTTGAATCGAATTCTATTGATATAGCCTGCATAATAGAGACACATCTATCACAAAACGTTAAATTCAAAATTTGAGGTTATAGATTCTTACGTAACGATAGAGATAGTTCGACTGCTTCAGGAGGTGTTGCCTTGATAATTAAGAATAATATTAGTTTCACCGAAAATATTATTTCAAATATTTCTAACATCGAAGCTATATCAATCCGTTTAAACTCACCCCCCCCTATAATCATCACAGCGGCTTCTAGGCCACCAAACAAAAAACTTCAAGAAGAAGAAATTTTAAATCTTTTACCACCAGACGACCATACATTAGTTTTAGGAGACATAAACTGTAAAAATATATATTGGGGTTGCCGTAAATCAAATTCTTCAGGAAATACTTTGTTAGAAATCTGTACAAGGCACAATATACAAATTCACGCACCTCCCGAACCTACTTTTTATAGACCAGGATGTTCACCCGATATATTAGATATTATTTTAGCGAAAGATATTAGACTTCCTATATCATCCCTGATAATCTCCGCTCTGAACTCGGACCACGTCCCTGTATTAATCAAGTTTTCAACTGAAATTCATGAAATGCCCCGGCGGAAAACCCTAATTAATGGAGTGATTGACTGGGAAACTTACAAAGCAACAGTTGATGAGAAGATTGTTTTAAAAAAAGATTATCCCAACGCTCTAGAAATAGATAATTGTATAAAGAATTTTAATAAAACCATCTCAACTACCTTACTTGAAGCAACTATAAGACCATTTAACTTAAGAAAGAAAATATTTTCAAATAGTTGCCTAAAAGCAATTTTACTGAAAATTAAAGAGAAAAACCTTGCCAGGAGACAGTGGATGCTTAGCAGAGACCCTGTTTACAAAAAGAAATGGAACTATCTCAAACATGCAGTAAAAAGGGAGCTGGACGAATTGGCGATTACAAATTATCAGAAGTATGTGGAAGAGTTAGATCCAAGGGACCAATCCGTCTGAAAGGCTACTAGGCGACTTTTAAAAAAAATTGACCCAGTTCCTAGCCTAACTGAGAAAGATATCGTCATCACTAGAGACGAAGACAAAGCAGAGGCATTTGCTGACTACTTCGAATCGACATTCTCCAATCCTTCGTGTGGGAGCTGTCAGTCGAATTTCGATGTTGAAGAATATTTGACGACTCCAAAACTTACTGTACAACTCCCATTGGAATATACAAGACCTAAGGAAATTGAGGAGATAATTAATAGGTTAAAAACAAACAAATGTCGAGGGCACGATCTGATTCCATCCATTGCTATTAAAAAATTGCCAAGGAAAGCTAAAATTCTTTTAACTTCAATTTATAACAGTTGCCTGCGAACAGGATATTTTCCTGAATTTTGGAAAAAAGCCGACCTATTTGTCATCCATAAACCAGGTAAAAACGCCAAATTAATCAACAGCTACAGACCCATTAGTCTCTTACCAATTCTTGGGAAAGTGCTTGAAACGGTGATAAAAAGGCGGCTGTCAGCTTTCTTTTAATCCAATAACATCATTACAGACTTTCAGTTTGGATTTCAATCCTCTCATTCAACTTCTCACCAATTATTGAGGCTTTCCGAGTCAGTGATCAACGGGTTCGAAATGAAAAAACACACATTGGTTGCATTATTGGATTTTCAGCAAGCCTTCGACAAGGTTTGGCACACTGGTCTTTTATATAAACTGAAAAAAGTGGATGTCCCAAAATATCTTTTTGATATAATTGCTTCATTTCTTCCAGATCGGACATTTACAGTTAAAATAAATAATATCAATTCATCCATAAGACATATTGAGGCCGGTACTCCACAAGGATCAGTTCTCTCTCCCCTGCTGTTTACTTTCTACGTCCACGATATAGTCCAATCCACCTCAGCTTCCATAGCCATGTTTGCCGACGACACCGCTATTTTCTCTCAACACCAAGACATCATCATAGCCCGAAATGAATTACAGAAAAGCATTTCAACTTTAGAAAACTATTTCACGAAATGAAAAATTAATATCAATCCTCAAAAATGCGTGGCTAAGATCTTCACCCTTAGACGACCTAACGACCCTCCAGAATTAAGCATTAACGGGAATAAGATTCCATGGAATCCCGCAGGTGAAGCAGTAAAATATTTAGGCGTTCTACTGGACCGAAGACTCACATGGAACCACCACATCAACAACAAGCTTACGCAAGCGTATGCAAGGCTAGCAATGCTGTATCCTATTATAAATAGAAAATCAAAACTGAAGCCACAAGTGACAATACTCTTGTACAAAACTATCTTACGTCCACTATTGATGTATGGTTGCGAAGTATGGGGTGCTGCATCATGTTCAAAACAAAAAAAGCTGCAAACATTCCAAAACAAGATCTTAAGAATCGCAGTAGATGCCCCATGGTTTATCAGAAATGAACAACTCCACCGAGAACTCCAGGTAGAACACATAGATGAGTTTATAAAAAATCGTTTCAGAAAGTTTCACTCCCAGCTGCCGACTGTTAAGAGAGCTGTTGCCTTTAACCTCGGGAAACCAACAACGTCCCGTAGGCTAAAACCAAGACTTTTACAAGACATTCTTTTATAGCATGCGCATATTTACTTTATTATTATAATTATTTATTTATAACGAATATCAGGACTTAAATACTTATTAAAAAGAACCGTTTATTAAGAACAAACGACTTTTTGGAATTTTTACTTTATTTATATGAGGTATAAACATTAAAAAAAAGTGGTGAAATATTATTTCACTTTTTAAGGGAAATAAAAATTTTAATCTTGGTGAAATATTTTTCTTTTTTTCTCGTTTATATATTTATCACATGTTTTCATATGTAGCCATTCTTATTACTAGGCACAATGAGAGACAGATAATTTCTCCATATAAGGAAAATCAAAACAAAATATGTATTATTTTCAATTAATGCATACTTATTTAGTATATTGATAGTATTACTTAAGTGTACAACTTTAATCACAAACATTTTGATGCAGATGCTTTTGAATCTTTTCCAATTCTACACTTCTAACATTAATTATGTTTCAGTAGCCAGTATTAGAGCTGTAATTGTAAATATTTGATTAGTTGGTGATATAAACATCTGAAAGAATTCATTTTTTTCTTCTGCAAGTAGTACTGTAATGAGCAATATAATCTTAATTATTAATAGTAAAGATATTTTCACTCAATTACTTATTGACAAAACAAAATCTTGATATGAAATATAGACTGAATCCAATTTGAGAAAATTAAATGTAATTTTAATAGTACAAATTTAACATTTTTAAAGTTTATTTATTTACCTATGCCTATTTTACATAAAAGGCTTTCATGGAATTTGTTGAAATCAGATAAGTTTGGTATAACAAGTTTTTGGTAGAGTGGTAAGAGAAATGTAAAAAGAACAAAAATAAATTGATAGACAACTTTTATTTATTATTATATAAAAATGCAAAATAAATAACAGAATCATAATACACACTAATAAACCAATTCTTTATAAAATGTCAAAACACATGTACATCCACTAAGATTTTTCAATAATTAACATGCTAATACAAAAGTAATAGCATTCTAAAGTAAACAATCAGTTTTTAATAATTCATATAAGAATATGAAGTTGTTGAAAATAAATTTCAGCTTACTTATTAAGGAAACTGAAGCTTTAATATTTCACATTTCCACACACATCTTTTTTAAAATAAGTTGGTTACTAATTTACACATATCTAACATTTACAACTCCTTCTCATGAAGAAGGTTGGAACTAAACCATCCAAGAATATTTTGAAGAATATTAAGAAATATATTGTAACGTGGAAGATGTACCTCGTTGGTAAGTTGGGACCTGTAACAAAAAATAAACAAAGCGGCAGAAAACTCGTTTTTTACCATAATTTACTTAACTGTACAGTTTACAAACAAAAGAACCAAGTACTGAGAGTTAAAAACAAAACAAAAAAAAGTGATACACCAAATAAAATCTCAAAATCGAGGAACCTCACTGCATCATTTTCTCTTTTGGATTCGGCAATCATCGGCTCACCCCTTTATCGTTCATTCTTTGATATACCGTGCTTTTGACTAACACATCCTCAAATATTACCTCAGTTTGACTCTGAGAAACTTGTTGCATACTTAAGCCTTCTACGTTTGACTCGTAGATTCCACAACAAATTCAAAAACTTTACTCTCTAAGTACTTAACTAATCTCTTTAAGTACTTTACCACCCTTTGAACCAAAAAGGGGTGTGGGATGCCCACTGTCACATTTAATTTAGTTTTTCTCTTAAGAACCATAATAACATCTACAAGATGCAGTGAAATTTCTTTACAATTATTTTTTGACTTGCAAAAAAAAAATTGAATTCCATTATTCTGCTACTTTAAATTTATTCTTTAACCATAAAAGATACAAATTTAGTCAATAATACCCTCTAAGAATTTTACTTAAAAATTATACTTTTTCTTACAAATTCTATTTTTTCCAACACATTTCCAATTTCTACTACCAAAGAAATAGAAAAATATAAGTCATTAAACCAAAAAAGAATAAACAATCAAAAATCTTAATTATTTCTTGATAAAGGGCTTTAAAAGAGCGTTTGTTTTGCCTATCCTGCATAACACCTCACCGACTGACCTACTTTTATCGCTGACTATGGCTGCTCTTTTACTCTAGTCTCCCTTCTTGGAATTGGACGCCGACTTAGACTGGGAAGCTGTTGGCGCTGTTTCCCTATCCGCGACAATGGGCCTTCTCAATGAAATTATTTTAACTGACTTCTTAATGAAATAAAAAAAAAAATCCGAATTATCCACGCCGTCATCGATTCAATCCCAATAACCGAAACCGAGTAATGAGCTATTTCCCCCGAAATAAACCCATTTACCGGTCTTACACTCGTCTTATCAGAACCAGATAACGAAATAAAATAATAATGAAAATTAGAAAGGGGACGATACTAAAAACCCGTGCCAAATTATTGACTAAAATTGAGCAGTATTCATTTTCATGGACTCAAATTTATATGTGGTACCTTGAGATTCGACAAATCGGAAAATTTTAATTTTAAGTTCAATCATTGGTGGAATTTGTCATAAATCGAGTTTTGTAAACATCGCCGGGAGTATAAGCGATATTTCGAAAATCCCTACTGAAATTTAGTCGCTTGGATAGACCGTTGAATTAATTAAGTACACTAGATTCCTAAACCTAAACGCTTATTCTAGAAAACCACGATAGTTATTGAAATCTTTGGCTCCGATAAATTTTTGCATAAATCCTTTAAAAATCAAAGATGGGATAAACACAATGACCGCAACCCAAAACCGTAATCCTTATCTTGAAACCGAATTGGATATTTCCTGGACATTGCTGGATCCTCAATTGTTCGTTAGTTATGACAATTGTTAATTGTCAGCATTTTGCTAACAATTAGCTATGCCCAATTTTGTTTTCGTTGTTCCCGGGGGAACGCTTGCGCAGTGCTCTATTGTTTCCTGGCAGACGCAAATTTAGCATTTCCTCCTATTCTTTAACCTTTAGATTCTACACTTTTCCCCAAAGCAAAGAAAATATTCAACAATTTAATGAAATATGAAATCTTATAATCCCTTTTTTCTTTTTTTTTTGTTCAACGATCAAAAAACCGATTTATTCGCTCTGTATCTTCTCGACTTTAAATTTTCTACCCGTCTTCGTCTGTCCCCATTCCATTTAATCTCGCGATTACAATACAAACGATCAAGACAAAATTTTTCTTCCGACCTGAAAATTTTCAATGACAAAAAATTCTGTTTAAAGTTACTTTTTGACTTATATTTTTCATAAATATCTAAACCTATAATACCCTATAAACAAAGACTATACACATTAATAAAATAATCACTAATTATTAAATTACCTAGTTGAAACATTGTTGAAAGAACTTTCACTTAAGAACTTTTAGAAAGAACTAATTTTTTCCATCAGTTCCTCTTGGAACTTAAACTAAAAACTCAACCTCATTTAATCTTCCTCCTAAATCGTCAATCATTGACCGTCAAGCTCAAAATACTTTGATACCCCGTATCTTAAAATTACAAAACCTCTAATTTCTCTCTTATTTTTCTAGTTTCTATTTTTCATTCTATACTTACTTTCTATTTTTCTAGATTCTCTCTTATTTCTATCTTACACTATAGCTGGGGTTCTTTCTACAAGTGTTTCCTCTAATGTCTAAATTTTATTTTATTTTTTACAAAACAAAAAATAACTTAAAAATCTTTACCTAAGGTGTCAACTTGGCGAGCTAAGAATACTTCGGGTGGCTCCCGTCTCTCTTTTCTGTTCCGTAGCTCTCCGAGTTGGTCCAGCTGATCCGCAGCGCTGATTCTGTCTTCTTCTTGTCCCTCCCGGTTCATCTCCATGAACGCAGCAGTTTTCGCCCATCCGAAATTCTCCGGCAGCTCCTCCATTTTCCACACAGCTCCAGCTCGGCAACTCTCGCAGCTCCCTTTTCGCCACAACTCATGTCCCGCACGCCTCGCAGCTCCATTTTACACACAACACAACCCTTACCCGGCGCCTCCACCAAATTTGTGTCACCCCTATTCTTAAGTCTACCCAGTCCAATGTGACACAGGGATCTTTGGGCAAGGGTTGTGTGGTAATTAATCAAACTAAGTACTATTTACATCATGTATTTTGTACAATAAATAATCTTACAAGTCCCAACTACAAAAGGGGGGGGGGGTACCATAACTCATAAATCACTTGGGGGTACTTGACTACTTCGGGTCCCACTATGCCCCAGGCTCACTCTGCCTGTCCCAGACTTAGACTGCCCCTCACAGCTGACTACCTCAGACTCTCCCAGCTTGCCCCACTCTCTCCTGGGCCAGCCTCTTCTAGGAGTTCCCCCTCTCTCTTAGGGTCTCCTAGGTTCAATAGACATCTTCCACGTGACAATATAATAAATATACAATAGTATATCACAAACATCTTAATTAGAAGACTATATTGCAGTCTCTCATCCCCCAAGCTAACCTCAAGAGAAATAAAGTTTGAGACTAACACTACCTAACATTGTTTTATCACACTTTTTCACTCTCATTTGCATCTTCATCTTATAATAAAGATATTTTTGATTGTTATCCTGAAGCATCCATTAAGTTGTTTTGAAATCGATTAGATGAAACATTGTATACATTTGTTTGTTCTTTTACACTAACAATGTTTGCACACTATTCAACTTTGAGTGATTTCTACTCCAATTATCATTTTCTTATAGTTCTAGAGCTGTAATTGCCACATTAACTACTTAAAACACTCTAAACAACACAGTAAACAAGAGTGAAGTTAACACTGATGTCAGTTTAGGGAGGCTACATCTAGCGGCGGAGTACTCTTATCAATATTCTCTGATTGGTTGTTTAGTTAAGGTGGCCTTAAATTTGCACCTTAATAAATGCATACTTAGTTAAGGAAAGGAATTGTTAAGGAAGGTTCATAAAATGAGAATTATCTAAAGGAACACTTAAGCTTAAAGGTTAACTTAAAATAGGAACCAGTTAAGGTAAACTCAACTGCTTCCTTAGGAACGTTCATAAATACGGCCCTAGGTCTCATTACCTACAGCCGTATCTGAAGGACATTGACCCAAGGACCGACATAAAAGGCGTTGAAAGAATTAAAATACTGCTTTCTGTCGATTGTTTAAATAAATTAAATTCCGTACATTATTTCATTCTCGAAGCTTTAAAAATAAGATCGTTTATTATAAACGAATAATTTTCTAATAAATTATTTACATTAAGTATTTATGGCCATGCACATTATTTTGGGGGTTTACAATAAATTCTAATGAATTGAAAAAAAAAAAAAAATAGTATAAGGTTTATGTGTAATTGACAATAATTTACATCAAAGTGATTAAAGTGAATTAGTATTAGCTATACTTATAAGTCTATTAAGAGCGGACTGATAGAATTAAAGATAGTGTTGCATATTATTTATTATCATATTTGTTGAAAATACGTCAAATGCTTTGTTACTGCTTAATGTCCTTGTTTTATATTTGGTTATAGCATAAAATTGTATTTCATATTACTAGTTTAAAATTGTATATTAAGCTTGTGGTTTGTGTTACTAATATTATTGTCTAAAATGGCCTTGGGCCAACTCTTTTGTATGGGGGATTCCCCGATAACAAATAAAAAAAAAAAAAATAATAAAATAAACACATTAATATTTATTTCAGTTTATAGTTTTTAAAACAATTATTGAGGCATGTACAATGTGTGCGTGAACTCAGATATATAAAAGGATAAACAAAGGCAGAATTTCTTTTGCGTTGGTAGGACGGCCTGAGGGCGAGGAATCAGATTTAATTTGTCTGTGGTTGTGATGTTATTTGAGGAGCTGAGCAAAAGCCGACGAGCAAACTACAAACAAGTCCCTTTTCCTTTTCGTAGCCGAGACCTTTGTCAAGGCCAGTAATTTTATTTGTAGCTTATGAGTGTAGAATCCATATTATCCCACACTCTCCTCCTGCCCCGTTATATTCTCCTTCCGCCTTTAAGACAAACAGTAAATTACGGTAGACATGGGCGATCGCAGGGGAGGGTAGCTGCCCCCTTCCTGGGAAATATGAGAAACAAAAGGTAATAATTAAATTAATTAATTTGCTACATATATTATATAAAAAATATCTATGTAATATATTTTAAAAATGCATGTGTTATATAAAAAAGATTTTAATTATACAAAACATCTTGATAATCCGACATATATGGGACCGGACTACCGCCGGATTATCATAGAATATTAGAATAATAATAGAATTATAAACATTCCCAGCCCCAGAAGTAGAAGTATCCGAAATAGTATCCATAAAAAAATAACTAAATACCGAAGTACTCACAGATACTTGGGTATCCGTGCTGACAGATACGAGTAGTCACTGTATCCGTAGCTGTCGGATACGAGAAGTACTCGGATACATTTGAAAATTTTGGAGGGATTCGAGTACAGTATCCGAGTAAAAAAGTATCTGTAACTTGTATCTTGTATCCGTAACTAGTACTTTTTTACTCGGATAGTGCCCAACTCTGTTAGAGGACATGTGGAAGTTTTTAAGTTTGCTTAGAAGGATATTATGATCCACTGAGTCAAAGGCTTTATTGAAGTCGAGGAGAATAAGGATGGTGAGTTTCTTTTGGTCTATTGCTGTGCGGAGGTCTTGGGAAATTCCCTTGGGAAAATCTTGGGGAACAGAAAGTGCATCTTTCAGCGCTTGTTTGCTTAAGTAGGTACTACAGGTTCATCAACTAATTCAATTTTTAGAAATTGTTGCAATAGAGCGCGGAGTGGAGAGTGTAAAGTTCGAATGGATAGCCGAGCTGTCATGTGAGGCCTCACTAGTTCCCACGCAAGATCTTTAAGAAATGTTCCCCGATTTTTTATACTTATTTGCCGAACCATTTAAAAACAGCAGAGATTTTACTCCACTCAATATCTAAAATATAGAACGGGGTGAACCTGTGGCATGGGGTTAATGGTTATAAGTAGTTGTATAAGGCCGGTTGAGGAGGGAGCAGGGCCTCCGTGACCTTGAGCGTGCCGTGGTAGGGGCTATACGTGACCTTGAGGTCATTGACCGTTCTAGTATAGGGTGGGAGAGGTGTTGTACTAGGGCGAGAGGGTTTTGTTTACGGTCTAAATCTAGCGTGGAGTGGTGTATTTCGTGTTTTTCCGGAGGTCCTGAGCAAGATGTGGCAACGCCGGACGGTCTTGAGCCGGACAAAGAATCCATCTTATCAACGCTCAGTCAGCTTGGGTTCGACCTTGAGCTAGCTCGCGACGGGTCTGTTATCTGTTCAAAAGGATGCCGCCAAGACATCAGCCGCCGCTGATTATAAACAAGACGACAAAGAACCATTCATTCGCTTATCGATGGTCAGTCAGCGTTTTGTAAGCCGCCCAAACATGACATAGCGCTGCCACCATATGCACAGTGACGGTCAGCCCGTGGTCATTATCAACACACCTACTGACCTTGACGTTTTCGTTTGACTCCACAGCGCTGGTTCTCTGATCTCGGCCCTTCACACCCAGGCAGCTCTATCCAGTTCTTTCCTTTTTTCTTTTCTTTTTATCTTTTCTTTTATTTATCATAACTTTTATGTATCTATTCATTTTATTTTATCTATTATTTATTTAACTCTTTCTAGAATTCAAGCGTACACTGTAGTTTCAGCTTGCCCAGCTTTAACTGTATTTATTAGTAATTTTTTTACGGCTACTTATTATGCTCTCTATCTAAATAATCTTTCTATACCTCCAGGGATGTTATATCCCACTTCAGTGATCCAGTATGCCTCAGATCAATCCAATAATACCCCGCCATTTAACCCCTTCCTCTGTTATATTTCAGTCTTCCAACCCTTATGACCAATGTCCTTCTAACCTGTCATGTTAACGCCCAGTCTCTTCTTTCCCATATTGATGAATTTCAAGATTTTTTCCTCCACAACTTTTACCATTTAATTGCAATCTCCGAAACATGGCTGAAACCCACCATCCTGTCCCCTCAAGGGGGGCTCCCTAACTACACCCTGCTCCGTCACGATAGAGTGGATAGGATTGGAGGCGGAGTAGGTCTCTATGTCCACGATAGCCTTAAGTCCAAAATTCTCCTTCTTTCCCCCACTTCCCTTTCCTCTCACATTGAATATCTGTTCGCTGAAATATCTACCTCCACACATCCGTTACTCTTCGGTGTCATCTACCGGCCTCCGAAAGCTCCCTTTGATGAAACATTTGAGTCCATCCTTTACAACCTGATCCCTTCATATTCCAACATTATTCTCTCCGGAGACCTTAACACCAATCTCCTGATACCTTCTCCCGACCAAGTCTATCTATTAAACCTCCTCTACTCCCTTAATCTCTTTATAGTCCCTTACCGCCCTACCCATCACACCCAGTATTCCAGCACTTGGCTTGACCTTTATGTTCTAGATTAGAAAAACTCCTTGCCTCATCACAGCACCCGGTTCCTTTCCTGTCTTCCCACGATCTCATACAAATATCCTATAATCTTCCTATACCACTGTTTTCCCCCAGAACTGTCTCCTTTCGAAACCTAGATTCCTTATCACCTGCAATCCTAGCACCCGATTTTGAAATGATCGAATGGGACCCCATATACACCTCAAACTCAATTGACTCCATGGTAGAAATCCTTAGCACTCAACTTCAAACTATCCTTGACCGTCACGCTCCTCTCAAGTCCAAGACATATAAGCATCCTCCAGCACCCTGGTTGACACCTACGCTAAGGAATTGCATGAAACGAAGAGACGCAGCCAGACGAAGATTTAAACGTACCAGACTTCCCGAAGACTATACCACCTTCAAGCTCCTCCGAAATAGCACCCAATCATTAATACGCCGCGCCAAATCCGACTACTTCCAGCAATCCTTATCCAGTGCCCCCGACTCCAAACCAAAATGGGCAATTCTCCGTAAACTATCCTTGGGTAAACCCACGAAAAACCAATCAATTCCTATCTCAGCCGATGCACTCAACTCCCACTTTGTCTCCAACACCTCCCATCCTCTCCAAACACCATCACCGGTTCTTATTCCTTCCTCATTTAACCCCAACAACTTTTATTTCACCCATATTACCCCTGACGACTTGCTCAAATCCATCCGTAAGTCTCAAACAAATGATTTTGGACCAGATAACATCCCAGTTAAATTGATTAAAGCCTCATTACCTTTTATTCTCCCTATCCTTTATCATATCTACAACTTTTCCCTGCAAACTGCCTCTTTTCCCAGTACCTGGAAAACCGCTCGTGTACTCCCATTGAAAAAAACCTCCAATCCAGAAACCCTTAATGATTTCCGTCCCATCTCTCTGTTATCCAACTAATCCAAACCCTTGGAACGTTTAGTTCAATCCCAGCTATCCAAATACCTACAGCAAAACAACCTTCTGAACCATCTTCAGTCTGGTTTCAGACCTAACCATTCCACGCAATCCGCCCTCATTAAAATTTCCCAAGATCTCCACACTGCAATAGACCAAAAGAAACTCACCATCCTTATTCTCCTCGACTTCAGCAAAGCCTTTGACTCAGTGGACCACAAAATCCTTTTAAACAAACTCAAAAACTTCCACATGTCTTATAATGCCCTCCTATGGTTCCAATCTTTCATCACCAGTCGCTCCCAATTTGTGGTAGTCCCTGACAAACCCCCGTCAAAGCCTCTGCCATTGTCTAAAGGTGTACCTCAGGGTTCCTCTTTATCCCCCACCCTTTTTTTATCTATATTAATGACCTCCCATCCTCCATCCACCACTGTCAATACCATATGTATGCCGATGACATCCAGATTTACCTCTCCTTTGACCCCGCTGATTCCCCCGGTGCCATCCAAAAACTCCAGGAAGATATCGACGGAATTTGCGCTTGGGCAAACCTCAACAAACTCACTTTAAACGCCGAGAAGACGAAAGCCATCTTGATTGGATCTCCCTCTCTCCTCAAATCAACCCCTCTTGCTCCAAACCTAGTGCTGAACAACAACTCTATCTCATTCCACAATTCCGTTAAAAACCTAGGCGTTACCTTTGATCAATCCCTCTCTTGGAAACCCCACATCTCACAAATTCCCCGTTGTACTGTCTCTACCCTAAAACAGTTCAACCGTCTACAATATCTTCTTCCATTCAAAACCCGCCAACTCCTAGTCTCTTCTCTCATCTTTCCCCACTTTGACTACCCAGGCCATCAGAGCTCAACAACCCTCCTACATCCTACAGAATCTGCAATTCAAATCTTCCATTCAATCCCGCCCAACCAGGTCCCGTACTTCCGATCTCTATCCTCCTCCTCATCGAACTGAAACTTATGAAAAATCCTTCATAATGCATGCCGTATCCCTCTGGAACTCTATCCCCTCTAATATCCGACACGCTCCATCTGCATCCACTTTCAAATCCCTCCTCTTCGATTTCCTATTCAACTCCCAAACCAACTACTGATCACTAAAGGGACATAATAGAGCTTTGGAAGCAACTCTTTTTAGCATGATTTCTATTAGAAAATATCTCATCAATGTACTCAGGCCGTTTTATTATATTCCGTTGTCTAAATGTATCGGTATTCTTTCTTTCTTCCTCTTGTTTTTATTTCACCTATTATACTTAAAGATTATTTTCATGAAGGAATGCAATTTTCGTTTCTGTCTTATTTTATTTATTTTTTGTTTCTGTCTTATTTTATTTATTTTTTCTTTCTGTAAATATTATTTGTAAACTATATTTGTAAATATTTAATATCATTCACATATGGCCACACTGGCTAGATCTCTATGTTATGTATGTAAAATTTATTCTAAAGGGACATCAGTCCCAGGATAATAAAATTATTTTTCATTTCATTTCACAGTCAGCAAATGTGAAGCTATCGCTATACTTGTTATCTATTTGAAAGGATGCCGCCCCGACATTGAAGAGTGCCGCTGATAATGTTTGTCGAGGATTGATAACAATATTTATCATCCGCCCGGGTGCAATTATGTCATACCTTTCGAGCTCCTCTTCGTTTAAAGGGAATGATGTAACGAGTCGCAAAGTAACGTCTTTTGAATTCATTGTATCGTATACAAGCTTAGTAAAAGCGAAGGGTTTCTGCCCCAACTACCCCTCACCACATACATAAGCCTTAGTCATAGTCCTAGTACTGATTAACCAGTTTAATAAGGGACGACTAACTAGTAAGAACATGAGGTATGAGGCCGACCGACTGTTCACATTCGTCGGTTGGAATTCACCAGTGAGTGCATTGAAACTAGCAGCAGCCGGATTTTATTATTTGAAAAACTCAGATCGGACAAGGTGTCCTTTTTGTGGTGTAATATTACACGAATGGTTGGAACATGACGATCCTTTTGTAGATCACAAGAAATGGTCTAAATATTGTCCCTTTATTGAGTACTTGGAACAACTAGAGAAGCTACCAATGACAATAGATGACGTATGTGATAAAAAAGAAGAGGAAAACAGCTGTGGGTGTTGGTGACATGCACAAGAGGTTTAAACGTTTATTCAGCAACTTTACCATTTAAAAAACCAAATCGATTTATATGAGATAAAAAGAAATGAAATAAATCAACTAATTAAAAAAATAGAAAAACTTCATGTTTCCCCTCCCCTCTGTTGAACATTTTAGTCACAACGTTGAAGCCTTGGAAGATGGTTGTGCCGCGTCGATTGGAACTGGTGACCGACTACTCCATTACAGAGTTGGCCGTATTCGTATTCGCGAATACGAATACGAATATTAGCAAAAGCACTCTTAACCTGCGAATACGAATACGAATATTCGTATTCGCATATAGGAATACGAATTTATTTGTATTCGCAAATTTAAATACGAATATTCGATTATTCGCAGGAAAATCTGCCACTATTCGATTATTCGCAGGGAAAATCTGCGAATATTCGATTATTCGCAGGAAAAATCTGCGAATAATCGTATTCTCACAGCTGATATACAGAAATTCGTTCGTATTTACTTGAGAAAAATATAAATACACTCTTATTCACTGCCAAAATATACCAATACACTCCTATTCCGGGGAAAAAAAGAACGAAGAAATTTGCATTCGCAGGTCAAAAATGGGAATTCGGCTATATCCTCAAAATCTCAACAATATCATAGGAAGAAATGAAAATAAATTATATGTTCTTTGATATTTTTGATTATGAACTTTGATATTTTTGAAGATTACCTTGAAGTATCTAAATATTTAATTGCTGTGTGTAAATTGGGTTTTCCCCTTTAATTCTTAAATAAATAAATGTACTACCACACAACTTATTTTCTACGATGACCCTTATAATTCAAGATTAGCTATTAAAACGTATATTTTGGAACAACAAAGTGAAAATAACCAATAAATTCTTTATGACAGGAAATTATTGCTAAATAACCCGGGGTAAGTTTTACGAAAAAACGTGAAAAATGAAAGTGGTCGTTTAAACGCAAAAATCCTTTAAAAAAGTAAACAAAGTGCGACTTTTTGCATTTGAATCAATTTAGTTCCGAAACCATAGATCCCAGTTACAAATGGTTTAGATCCAAGAATGTTGGTTAATTAATTGCTGACATGGGAACCGTTATCAAATTTTCGTTTTGAATAATTTCAAGAGAGCTAGTTTTTGTAATCACTCTTGAAGTTGCCTATATAAGCTTTGAAAATTACCGAACGCATTTTTGGATGCTGCGATCTTCACTATTTAAGCTACAGTTTCTAGAGCAAACAGCAGTCTACATTAAATTATCTTATATACATCTTACAAATCTATATTATACATATCTTATAAATATACATCAGTTCAAAATGTAATGTATGTTCATAAAACAAATTAAAAAACAAAACTCCGATAATCTTAAAATCGTAATTCCCCAAATTTAACATTGAAATCGGTAATAAAATTTCTAAAATACATGAACGAGATTTTCAGATGTTCAAAAACGAGATTTATATGTAACTAAAGACCCTTCTAGTAATGCTCCTGCAGTTAAATTAAAAATGAAGTTGAGGAAATCCTAAGCACTCATAAAGACGGCAAGGTCCTTCAAGAAATATTTCATTCTTCATCGAAGAAGAGGAAAACTGCGGAGAAATTAGAACCTTTTCACTTCCGCCCCAGAGCCCATTCTTCTTCCGCTATAAAACCCGGCAACTCCTGATCTCTTACACATGTTGATCATCCACCTACTTCTCACAAACTACTAAAGTAACCGATGAACATATACAACTTCTTATAAGTCCGAGCTATCATCGCCCGCCAGCACCTGCTCCACCGGCAAGTCATCTCTCTTTACCTAATCCTATAACCCTAGATTATAATGTAATATTCTGTAATATTAGTGGTTACTCAAATATTTCTGATAATAACATAAACACAAATGAAACAGATATTTCTAATAATACACTGGCGCTGTGTTTAGTTGAAACCTGGCTGTTAGACGATTATCCAGTAAATCCATATTGGCTAAATGATTTTTTACCATTTACAGCAAATGCGGTAAAGACTAAAACTACTAGTAGGGGGAGTGGAGGAATAATTACTTTTATAAATAAAACTTATCTACCGACATTAGCTTACTAGAAAAAAATCAGTTTACTATTATAGTGGGATTTAACTTTAAATCTAACCACATAATTTTATGTAACACTTACTTTCCTCCAAGTTCTGATATTGACGATTGCTTAGATATGTTCAATTATAGCTTATCGAATATCTTGATCAATTATCCGAATAGCAAAATTATCCGAATATCAATTATCCAAAAATTATATTAGCCTAAACAACCTAGACCCTAACACAATTGACTCTCCATATCTCTATGACACTCGAATAGTTACCCATGAACATATAAATAAAAGAGGTAGAATGTTGGCCGAAACGATGGAGTCCTTAGGATTTATCCTGTGTAATGGGCGGTCAATGTCTGATAGACCAGGTAAAATTATCCACATTTCAAGCAATGGAAAATCGACAATTGATTTGATATGGATTAATGATAACTTTCTTACATTATTTGTGGACATGAAAATATCAAATCTTACCAAATTCACTGATCATCTTTCTTGTATTCTCACAATCCAATATTCAAGCCTTCAATCTATTGATAATAAAGGAAACTTTCACAATTATCACAAAATGCATATAAAATGGAAACAGGAAAACATATTAAAGTTTGCCTACTACCTATTTAACTCAGAAAGAATATATTTTAACTCCGAAAATTCCAATTATCTCTATGATAATTTTATCACTGGTATAACCTCTCGTGAATTCCGGATTGAGTGACGAAAAATTTGAGCAGCGTGTTCTTCTGCGGGCCAACGTAAATGCAAAATTTTGACATTGTTTTCAGATTGAATATTTTATAATTGATTATTGCAATTATAAGCAAACTTTAATTTCTTTAAATTAGTTAATACTTTTGTTTTGTTTTTAAGAATTGATTAAGTTGCCTATTTCTAGAATTATTTCCCTGATTATACATGTGAAGAATTATTTTTGATTCTTTTTAATATTTTTTAATTGATTATTGCAATTAAGCAAACATTAATTTCTTTAAATTTATTAATACTTTTGTTTTATTTTTATGAATTGGTTGATTATTGCATATTTCTAGAATTAGTTCCTACTTAATAAAATATTTGATTACACATGTGAAGAATTATTTTTAATTTTTTTTAATATTTTTGAATTGATTATTGCAATTAAGCAAACATTAATTTTTTTTAATTTATTAATACTTTTGTTTTGTTTTTATGAATGGTTGATTATTGCATATTCTAGAATTATTTCCTATTTGATAAAATATTTGATTACTCTTTTTTTTTTTTTTTTTTTTTTTTTTTTTTTTTTTTTTTTTTTTTTTTTAATGAATTGATTGATTTGATTGGTAACACATTTGAGAATTATTTTTAATATTTTTTAATTGATTATTGCAACTAAGCAAACATTAATTTCTTCAAATTGATTAATAATTTTGTTTTGTTTTTATGAAATGATTGATAATTGCCTATATCTAGAATTAGTTCCTACTTAATAAAAAATTTGATTACACACTTGAAGAATTATTTGTTGCATTATTATGACCTTATGATTTATATTAGTATTACCTGTATGATTAATTATTTGATGAATAAATCCTCCTCCACGAAAATCCAGGAAAAATACTAATACAGGTATATTCTCAACTAATAACACTAATTAAGGCATTCCATGACTAAACATTAATCTTGTTGTATTAATTTTTAGGTTAATTTTAAAAGTGATACTTAAAAGTAATATATTTTTAATGTAAATTATAGTAATTCGACAAACATGATTTTCACCAGTTCAACAAAAACTGGGTCTTTTGTTAATATTAAAGATTTGGCTTGCCCAATGATTATTTTTATGGCTGCTCCAACATTGTTGAGTCCTGAAATGCATGAATTAGTGTTTTTAAAAATTTAATTTGATTCTTGGTGAATTTTGTCCAGTACTTATAATAATTAAAAACTTTTTAGTTGAGAATATCGATGTATTCATATTTTTTCCCAGCGAAGATAGGTGAATTCGTATATTTTGGTAGCGAATACGAGTGTATTACTGTATTTCAGCTGCGAAAATATTAATATTCTCAGAGTTTTCCTGCGAATGCGCGATTATTCGCAGATTTTTCCTGCGAATAATCGAATATTCGCAGATTTTTCCTGCGAATAATCGAATATTCGCAGATTTTCCCTGCGAATAATCGAATATTCGTATTTAAATTTGCGAATAATCGAATATTCGTATTTAAATTTGCGAATAATCGAATATTCGTATTTAAATTTGCGAATAATCGAATATTCGTATTTAAATTTGCGAATAATCGAATATTCGTATTTAAATTTGCGAATAATCGAATATTCGTATTTAAATTTGCGAATACAAATAAATTCGTATTCCTATATGCGAATACGAATATTCGTATTCGTATTCGCAGGTTAAGAGTGCTTTTGCTAATATTCGTATTCGTATTCGCGAATACGAATACGCCCAACTCTGCTCCATTACCAATAGCAAAGTAGTGCGAGTCGGTATTTGCGATTTTGTACCCACTGTCGCGGTCATCGACAAGAAAACTGCAGTGCATATGGATACGGAAGAATGGAGATTCATCGCCGACCAGATTCCAAGGATGTTATCTCTTTTGCAAAGCAGGCCCAAGAAAGTGGAGCTTGAAGACCGAGTAAGGTGTAAAAATGTGTATTGTACACTTTCCAAGAGGGGAAGGAACAGAGTTATGAAAATAGAACAGGTTGTTATTTCTTTCGGAATGTTTAATCAGAGTTCGCCAACCCTTCAGCTCGATTCACCTTCGGCATGTTTTAGCAGAAATGAAACGGCAAAGCTTTGTAAAGACGTTAAGAACATCAACAACTCATTGGAATTGATAACCAAAATGGCTGAACTATATAAGAAACATGAAGAAGGTCAACTGACTGAATCTGTGGAACCAACATCAATGGACTTTAATATTAATACTGAGACTCTTTATAATTTATTAAATGAACTCAAGAAAAGACCTTTATGATTTGTAATTTATGCAATGAATAATGTTTCTTTATATACTTTTTTTATTTCTTGAACCCTTCCCTAAGTAAAAATGAGAATAAAGGTAAATAAATTAAAAATTTATTTACATAGTTTATTTGAAACTAGCTGTATATCCCGGTTTCACCCGGGGAACTTCGTTTTTCTAATAAACGTGAACAAATATAAAGTGAGATCATAACGATTTTTATAACAATAAAAAATATACCCAGAGATTGGCTGAAGTTATGAAATTTTAATATGAACAGGTGTTCGCACCTGGTATTAAAGAACCACTGAGCGAAATTTGGAGAATTTATGACAAACGGTGTGGATTTCTATAACGAACAAACAAATAGCTGTATATAGATAGTATAGATAGCTGTATATCCCGGTTTCACCCGGCGAATTTCATTTTTCTAATAAAACGGTCGGTTTCGTTAACAACATTGTAAAGCGAGATTATTACGATTTTTGTACAATAATAAACAATAAAGAACAATAATATAAAAATAAAGAATATCAGCTGAAGATCGACTGAAGTTATGCAATTTTAATATGGACAGGTGTTCGCACCTGATATTAAAGATCCACTGAGCGAAATTGGGAGAATTTAGGACAAACGGTATGGATTTCTATTAAGAAAAAACAAACTAACAGAATTTTATCATTATTTATACAGATAGCTGTATATCCCGGTTTCATCGGGGGAATTACATTTTTCTAACGAAACGGTTGATTTCGTAAACAACCATTGTAAAGTGAGATCATTACGATTTTTACAACAATAAAGAATATCAGCTGAAGATCGGCTGAAGTTATGCAATTTTAATATGGACAGGTGTTCGCACCTGATATCAAAGAACGACTGAGCGAAATTTGGAGAATTTAGGACAAACGGTATGGATTTCTATAAAGAACAAATAAACAAACAAACAAACAAACAGAATTCCATCTTTATTTATATAGATTATACATGGGATAAATTACAGATCTTATAGTACAATTAATATTTAATATATTCATTGAGGTAAGAAAGTCTTTGCTTCTGGATAAATTCCTCGTCCTCTTGCCTCTCCTCAGGTAAATTTTCCCAGATGTAGTCTAAGGTACAAAAGTAATGATCGAGGTAAAGCTCTCAATTCTTCTGTAGTTAAAGTTTCGATTCCTTCCTCTCCCTTTTATTTTTAGTTTATTTTTATTTTGTGTAGGTTTTTTCTTATTTTTTCCTACTGTCTTATAATTTTTACCTTTGTTTGCATTATAAAAAATCATCAAATTAATATAAATTGTTGATTTTAAGGATAATATATCCGAAATCATGTAAAAACTTGTAAATATGTATGTTGTACAATTTTATAATTAATAAAAACTTTTCTCTCTCTCTCTTCCTCTCCCAAACGACGTATTGCTGACTCCATTTTATCCATCATACTGATAAGGTACTTCCTAGGAGGAGGTACTCCTCCTCCTCCTGGAACCACAAACACTGTGGACTATTTTTTTTATGGTATCTGAGAGGGTTGACTAATGATGTGCTGTCGAATATATATATATATATATATATATATATATATATATATATATATTATAGGATATATATATATATCACTTCAAAATATATATATGTTAATTTGTTAAAGACAAAATCTTGTACACATTTATATAACAATATAATTTAAAAAAAACATGTATCTCTATAACATATCATGAGTCTATTGCTCCACTATAAACAGAAAATAAGATTTTAGATAAATCAAGAAACATATTAAAAATGTGAACATACCATAAATACATAATATTCTAGTACAAATATTCTATAAATAATAGATTCCTTTTAGTAAAATAATGAAAATGTTTCCCAAGTTTATTTTATTTAAATATATTTTTAATTTTACAAGTCCTTTAAAAGGCCTATATGAGAGTAGGTTTACTGAATTTGATTTAAGTTTTTTCTTGCAAAATCAACAAAATACAATTTATCCTTTCATTCCTTTTAATTTTGAAGAAGATAATAAAATAAATCACATTGGATAATATCCAAAATCAAATCACATTTATATAAATTTCTTTCTCAATTTATATCTTAATGAATAATAACACTATATAAGAGAAAATATAAAAGTTTCCCTTTTTACAAGCATCAGAATTTTTCTGAGACTAAAAATAATATACATATGTAATATAAGTAATAATAACAATTTTTTAATTGTGTAAGCAATTGTTTTTTTACAGTTGAGTTGGTCGAGAACAAGTGGAAAACAAAGAAAAAGAGGATTATATCCTGTTAAAAGCAAACTAAATAGTGCATAATAGCATCTGTGGCTAATGTGGAAAAAAAATCCAGCATAGCTATTACATTAATAATTAAACCCTATGCTTCTAATATATAAATGTAACACTCCCTTAAACAAACTAATCTATTTACTCCAACCTTCTTATAATTAAGATAAATATCCCCATATAATATATGTTTCACAGATGCCTAATTGATTTCCTAATAACATGATACTGAATTATTAAGGGCTAATTTTAATAATAATTTTAAGAAACAAACTAAAAACAAAATAGCTTGTGTAATTTGTCATTGCTGTTATATTCAAGGTATTTTCAAGTGATAGTTTGTATTCATTCTCAATAATAAAGTCAAGCAAGTATTGCTGCTGTCTGAAAGGCTTAAGATTAAGAGCTGAGCAATCCTATATCTCATGCTTTATACAATCACTAATGCTTATAAGGCACTATTCACTAAACTCCTTCCCAACTTTACATATATGTGTGTGTGTGTGTGTGTGTGTGTGTGTGTGTGTGTGTGTGTGTGTGTGTGTGTGTGTGTGTGTGTGAGTGAGTGTGTGTTTATCTGGGCTGTATTATGTTTTCGTCTCGACGTCTTATTATCGCTTGTCCTATAATCTCATACCTGACGACTCGACTTGCTGAAATAATATTTCAGATTATATAATGTCAAGTTTAGCCTTTTTTTTATAACTTACCCAATAATTTAAATACATTTTATAATTAAGAAGATCTTTTAATGCAGAATTGATGCTTTAGAGCTTTTATTTTTGATATTTCTTTATTTCATGTAGCCATTTTGGAGTTGCAGGAGCACAATTAATTTTACCACAAAAATAGTATACATTGCCGAACTTCGATGATCTATTTTGGCCACGAAACCTAACCGATTTCATTTCAGAGTAAGTCTTTCGACGCAGAGTTTAATGCTCTACAACCTTTCTTGGTAATGATTTTTATTTTCATAGTAGTAGGTAATGATTTTCATTTTTATATTTTGTCTTCAAGCTGCAGACGTTGGAACAATTTTTTTCTGCTGAAATTGTAATAACCATCGATCTTTTGTGATAGAATTTGAATAAACGGCTTAAGCTAATTTCATACACAAAATGATATGCCTTTGTTTCAGTGTACTACAATTTCCTATGCTACAATGTATGCAATTTCCTATTTAATTTTCGAGTTTTGTGTTTTTTTAGTCCATAGAATCTTTTCCCAAGGAGGCGTAGGAAGTAAGCCCTACGAATACTTTCTCATTTTCGATTCTATACCTTCACAGGAGTGAGTTATAGATAAGTTTATAATTAGTAGAAGAACATTTTTCATTTTGAATAATCGGTTTCGAGTTAGAGGCTTTTCACTTTTTCATTTTCCCAGCAAAATGGTAAAAGTTGCCGATCTTTGAAAATCGATTCTGACGAAACAACGAAACCTATTTAAACTTTGAACATGGCATTTGACGCAGAATTCCATGTCCTTTTATTTTTAAGAGAGTACTATTCTGTGCGTTCGATTGTTTTCGAGTTATGAGAAATAAACTTTAACAAGTGCAAATATTTCGTGTTTTTTTAAGAAGCACAGAAGCTTCTTCCGAAGGAAATTTTGTCCCCGAAACGGAGACGTCCCCGATGCCCCGGCACAAGCTCTCAGCATCCCTGGCCATCCCCCCACCCCCCCTCCCCGGCCGATGGTGTCCTCTGTAGTGTTACTATAATTTATTAGATTGGATTTTTAAAAACAGAACAGAAAATAAAATAATAGATATAAAATTACAATAATCGAAAAAAATGGGTAAGAAAATAGAAATATTGAGTAAAATAAGTGAAAAAAATTAGATGCTCGAAAATAACTTGCTTTTTAAGAGAAACTGAATGACCCTACTTATTATATCTTCCTAATTTTTAAGCGTTTTCGGTAGTTCCCCAGTTATATTAAGCTGTTGCAATAATGACTTGTAGCTCACGGCATTACTCGAAGATGTATTTGATTGTATGGCTATTGTCACACGTTTGACGTTATGGAGGTGTTTCCTTTGCTATAAGATGGATATGGGTCATTCGACTGTGTCCTATTCTGAGTCGAGTAATCGCGACCTCATCTCGGCGTTTGTTACGGTTTGAGGTTGACCAACGGCTTCACTGGTAGTTTTACATAAAAATCTTTCTGCGATGGGTAATGTTGAATTTGGTTTTTGCTGAAACTTCGTGGAAAATTTTGGTTCGAATAGATATTTATAGGTGGGCTGTACGTAAAAACGGGATGTTAAGGCCAGGCATTCCCAATTCCCTGGTCGGGGGGAGTATGTCCTCCCTTATTAGTTGTTTGTTAGTAATGAAGAGATATTTCAGTGATCAACTAATTTATTTGTTTTAATACAGTATAAAAAGGAACATTGCTTGATTTTCTATGTTAATGTTGTACAATTTATGGTAAACACATTAATTAAATATTGAACTGAACATTTGCTTGCCCAATTGATATTATGAGTCCTTCCTATGCCGCCTGCCTTTCTTCCTGCCATCACGGCCACCTGGGTCCCCTTACTTTGTCCTTAGCCGGACATTGCTGTTATAAAGAAATGAAAACTTAAATGAGGGAGCACTGGACCCTGTTCACCTAGGGGGGTCTCACTTGGAAGTCCTTCTTTGAATTGATTGGCCACTAGGTGGCGCTATATTAGGCACTTATTTATTTATTTAGGGAAGTCTTGAAGGCACCTGTTGCGATTCGAATACTAGTACTGTGGACGGCATGTTCACCGCCCACCTTTTGTAAATTTGTAAGGTTCAAATTCTTCTTCTTCTTCTATCGGCACGACAGGCGCACGAGGCTGCCCTTGGCCTGCTCAATGGCTGCCAGCCATCTCTCTCTATCTTCTGCAAGGGTGATAGGAATCCCCAGTTTGCGAAGATCCTGTTCCACAGCATCCTTCCATCGTCCTCTTGGCCTACCACGTGGACGCACACCATCCGGAATGTTCTTATACAACCTCTTGACCACTCTTTCATTATTCATCCTTATCACATGTCCAAGCCATTTCAGCCTTTGTATCTTGATGTAGGATGTTATGCTTGCTTCTTTATAGAGCCGGAACAATTCATTGTTTTTTCTTCTTCGCCTCTGGCTATTATCGCATACAGCCCCTAAGATTCTCCTCAGAATTGCCCTTTCAAACCTATCTAGCAGGTTGGTACTTTTCTTGTTGAGGGTCCATGTTTCTCCACCGTATGTTACCACTGGCCTTACAAGTGTCTTGTAGAGCATAAACTTGGTAGTACGGCTTATAAGTTTGCTTTTCATAAGGTTAGAGATGGAGAAATAAGCTCTATTTCCTGCATCTATTCTCTTTCCTATCTCTTCCTCCTCATTAAGGCTATCATTGATTACAGAGCCAAGATACGAAAAACTTTTGACCACCTCGAAACTGTACGTGCCTATTTCACAGTGAGTCTGCCTCCCCAGTATACCTTTTCCCAGTGCCATAATCTTGGTTTTCCCTGCATTGACATGAAGGCCGCTCTTTTTTGCTTCGATATCCATTGCTTCAAAGGCGACTCTGACACTCTGAAGGGATCTACCAATGATGACTACGTCATCTGCATAGGCCAGGACCTGGGTCATCTTGGTGAAAATTGTTCCCTCCATGTTCATTCCTGCTCTATTGATGATTGCTTGTAGAGCGATATTGAAGAGAAGAGGAGCTATCGGGTCTCCCTGTTTTAGGCCACTTAACACCTCAAAAGGCTCTGATAATCCACAGCATTTAACTTGACAGGTAGTATTTGACAAAGTGCATCTTACTAAACGGATTAGTTTACTTGGTAGCCCCAGTTCATGCATGTCTGCTATGAGTTGACATCTGATTATTGTATCATAGGCTGCTCTGAAATCAATAAACAGCATCCAAGTAGACTGCTGATACTCCTTCATCTTCTCAGCGATTTGTCTAAGGGAGAAGATTTGATCAATAGTTGACCTGTTAGGCCGGAATCCACCTTGAAACTCACCTAATTTTCGTTCCACGTATGGAAGGAGCCTGTTGTAAAGGGATATGGAGAAGATCTTATATGCGGTGTTAAGCAAGCTAATCCCTCGATAGTTGCTACATATTGTCGATTCTCCCTTCTTCTTGTACACGGGCACTACCAGGGCCTCACTCCACTCCTTAGGTATGCTCTCTTCTTCCCATATTTGAGCTATTAGTTCCTGCAATTCCCTGGCGATTTCTTCCTGCCCTGCTTTAAAGAGTTCTGCGGGGAGTCCATCATTACCTGGTGACTTATTATTTTTGAGTTTGCCCAAAATGTCTTCGATGTCCTCAACATCAGGTGGAATGGTTTCCAAGTCATCGTGAGTGTCCACCGGTAATTGTGCATGGTCATCATAGCAGTTTTCTGATCTCCTAGGGTTCAAGAGACTCTCAAAATATTGCCGCCATCTTTCTTGTACCTCTTCTTCCAGCATTAGCATTCTTCCATGGTCATCTTTGATTATGTTGCCCCTTCTGGTCGGTCCGTTTTTAACATTTTAACCATTTTGTAGAATTTTCGGAATTCGTGTTTGCTCCTTGAATTTTCAATTTCCTCAATTTGTTTCCTTAACGCTTCCCTCTTCTTGCTTCTTACCAAACTCTTCGCCTGCATTCTGGCATCTTTATAATCCTTGTAGCTAAGGCGTGTCTTTCGCCTAATCCACTCCAATCTTCTTTCATTCCGTTTCTTGATTGCCTGCTCGCATTCTTCATCGAACCAATAGTTGCGCGCATGACTTTTCTTTTCTCCGCACACCTCTTTTGCAGACTGTGTTAATCCTAGCTTGATCCGCTTCCACTTATTTTCAATTGCTATTCCTTCCTCCGATTCGCTTATGATTACTTCGCGAAATTTCTCAGAAAGCCTAGTCACCCCTTCTTCCGTCTTAAGGCATTCTGTGTTCCACTTCTCGCATCGGGGCAATATTTTCTTTGCGGTGCACTTTATTCTTTCTCGCATCTTCATCATTACTAAGTAATGATCTGAGTTGATGTCATATCCCCTATACGCTCTGACGTCATTTATGGAACTGAAGTTTTTGGTGGACACCAACACGTGATCAATTTGGCTTGCTGTAATACCATCCGGAGAGTGCCATGTTTCCTTGTGCACATTTTTATGGGGGAACATAGTGCTCATGACTGCCATGGATTTAACAGTTGCAAAGCTTACCATTCTGTGTCCATTGTCATTAGTTTTGTTATGTAAGCTATGCTCTCCTATGGTAGGTCTTAGCTCCTTCTCCTTCCCAACTTGGGCATTAAAGTCTCCCAATACGATTTTCATGTCATAACTGGGACAACTAGAGTATGCGTCTTCCAATTGTTCGTAAAAGGTGTCTTTCTCCTCTTCATCCCTTTTCTTCTGTAGGAGCATGTACGCAAATCAAACTAATGTTCCTGAAATGACCCCTTATGCGTAGTTTGCACAGTCTTTCATTAATCGGTTGGAAGTCAAGGATTGCGGATTTTATTCTGTTTGAGACCATAAATGCTACTCCAAATTGATGTCGGTCTTCGCTTCCACTGTACAGCGTTATAAAATTCTTTCCTTTAATATCACCCTTCCCGGTCCATCTCATCTCTTGTATGGCCAAGACGTCTAGGCTGCTATTCTGCAACACATCAGTAAGCTCCTTGAGAGCTCCGGCTCTGTATAATGTTCGTACATTCCAAGTTCCAATTTTATATTTCCGCTTCCAAAGTCCGTGTCGTTGCCGAGAAACAGTCGTATGTCCGAGGCTTTGTTGAGCATTCGTAACAGGGTGTTTTTTAACGATTCATGGGGAGTCAGCCCATGAATCAACCCTCCTCCTTTATCCAGGCTTGGGACTGGCAGTGGTTCTAGTATAACTATTTCCACTGGCGGAGTTAGGTTCAAAGGTTCAAATTAAAAAAAAAAGATAGAGAAAGAAAAAAATACAGTTTTTTCAGTTTTTCTTTTGAGTAGTTGTTGTTGAGAAGGTGCGGGCGTTGTTCATCTCTATATGCTCAGTAATGATAGTGAATGGCACTTGTAGTGATACTAATGACAAAAAACACTTGTGGGCATAAAGAGAGCATCTCCGTCAGAGGGAAAAGATTAAAGAATTAAAACAAAAAAAAAACTGAACTAGAAAAGGCTAATGAGAAAAAATACTTCTAATTATCAAATAAAATGAAGACTTTCTTTTAGCCAAACAAAACAAAATAAAACAACACCTTGGGTGATCACTCCTCTCCTGGAGAAGCGACGGAATGATTAAAAAGTGGTACTAAGGAGCTAGTCGCTCTTACGAGATTCATGCCCTAAGGAGTCCGCACAGTCGCAACTCGCACCACGCCATCTTTACCAGGAAGGACTTCGACAATGCGGACCACAGGCCAATGTCCCACCATAGATTTTCTCTCCGAAAGAATCACCAGGTCGCCGATCTTAAGCCGCCCCTCGGCTTTGGTCCATTTTACCCTTTGTTGAATATTCATTACGCCATCGCTGCCAAATCGATAAGATTCTTCGTTGTACATCACACCATTTGAGTGGGCGATCGCTGAACTCTTCGCCGAAAGTAAGTTATGGTACGGCACTGAGAGGCACTCCGGTGAGAAAATTGCCAGGGGTAAGGAAGTCGCAATTCTCAGAGTCCTCTGACAGAGCATACAATGGCCTCGAATTGAGAACGCTAAAAAATTGATTTATTTGTATATGAACATATTCCAGATCTCATTTTAAAATAAAAAATAAATTTCAACTTTGTGAATTTAGAAAACTATTTCTATAAATTACAAAAAATAAAATAAAAGAAAATGATATGATTGAGAATAAAAATATACAGGTAAGTATTACAATTATTCAAATTATCCAGAGATCCTGGGAATTAGTTTGTTCTCTTAAAGCAATTGGACATTTATTAATTAAATGTCTTGATATTTAATTAATTGACTGAGCTTCTGATGTTAAGTAAATAGAATTTTATTTTTAGTTCAATGGCCAGTTGAGTTGACCAACATGAAAAGACTGGCTCTGAGTAAGTTGCATACTTTGTTGGTCACTGATTTTTTTTTTTTGTTGATATTTTATTTAAATTATTTTTTGACATCACGTCGGGGTCACCAATTGTTAAGGTTGGGCAGTCCCAATTCCCTGGTCGGGGGGAGTATGCCCTCCCTTATTAGTTGTTTGTTAGTAATGAAGAGATATTTCAGTGATCAACTAATTTATTTGTTTTAATACAGTATAAAAAGGAACATTGCTTGATTTTCTATGTTAATGTTGTACAATTTATGGTAAACACATTAATTAAATATTGAACTGAACATTTGCTTGCCCAATTGATATTATGAGTCCTTCCTGTGCCGCCTGCCTTTCTTCCTGCCATCCCGGCCACCTGGGTCCCCTTACTTTGTCCTTAGCCGGACATTGCTGTTATAAAGAAATGAAAACTTAAATGAGGGAGCACTGGACCCTAGGGTCACACTTGGAAGTCCTTGTTTGACTTGATTGGCCACTAGGGGGCGCTATATTAGGCACTTATTTATTTATTTAGGGAAGTCTTGAAGGCACCTGTTGCGATTCGAATACTAGTACTGTGGACGGCATCAAGCCTAGATAGATTTTAGATAGAAACGGGCTGAGCCTTACACAAAACTCCTTTAGTCCAGCTTTAAGGAAATAAGGGCCCTGTAAATTTTTAACATTGTGCATCTGTCAGCTCTCAATGTTGTTCTACTAGCTACTTTCAAAATTTTCATTTTGTGCATATAGATTTCTTTGAGAACATTTATGTGACAGTCTTCTGTCAAATATGAGCCCTCAAAACAATGGTTTTCGACAAAAGTTAATGTTGTGCCTCCTAGGGTATGCTCCGGTGTTGTAGGTTGTAGTGTGTACGGCTGAAATGTAGGCATTTCGCTTTTCTGCGGAAAATTGAAGACCTGAAGATCGTGACCAATCACTCAGTCGGTTTAGCGTTTCTTGAAGCTTTATTTTTATGTCTTCTATGTCGCTTGAACGATATACAACGGTCAAGTCGTCGACGTACAGGATCCCTCTATCCCTCTGGGCAGCTTGCTGACTGTCTGAATAGGAAGCAGTCTAAAAATTGCTGATTCCGCATGTGTTATTGTAGCTCGGGCTCTACCTCATCAAACGGGAATGAAATCAAAAGAGTAAAAATGTAATTAAAATCGAGCGAAATTACTTTACTTTCATTACATAGCTCGAAGGGTAGAAGAGAAGCTCACTATTTTCGATGGCAATTGGACAATAAATAGGGGGTAGATGCGGCGTTTGGGTATCATTTTAACTACAGATAGTTTCCATGGGTCAGGGAAATAGGTGCATCGGAGTACAGCATTATATATTTATGTTAGGAATAAAACAGTTTTTTTGGGGAGAAGCTTTAGAATATGGGAGTTAATGAAGTTGTGTGCAGGAGCTTTGCGGGAAGGTAATTTCTTGATGATATAGGGTATTTCTGATGGATGAAATGCCTTAGGTGGGAGGGTCATTTGGAGATGGGTGTCCAATTATGCAAATACACTCATGGTGAATAGGATTAGGGATATCAGGAAGTGGTGCTGGCTGATATTTGGAACTTTTGATCGTCAGATCTTGTCCAGGTTTGGGATTCAGTAAGGAATTGATGATTGCAGTGATTGAATTTTTGGAGCTTTTTAGTGATGGTCCATGTTGACCTCTCGGCAGAATTAAGATTTTCAGTAAAGTTAATAAAAATTTTGAAGTTTTTGATTTCTGATTTCAATTTGTTCGTCAGTTTCTTGCAGTATATTTTATCAGTAGGGTATCTTGTCCTATGCCACTTCGGTCTTGCTCTGCGTTTTAATAAGATTAAATGTGCTGTCTTGAAGTCTATATAACTGTCTTAATAAGATACAAATATGCTACGGCAGTTAAATGTGTTATGAATTATTGATTTTATTGGGTGAGGTGTTATCGGTTATACTGCATGATATTGAGGTTTTAGTTTTTCTATGACTTCATTGATATCTTGTTTTGTCTTAAGTGGAATATTCAAATCTAGTTTATTTTCCAAATCATCTTGAAAATTATCCCAGATTACACGTCCAGTAATTAATGAAGGAGCTGAATATTAAGGAGGAAATTTTGAATGTAATGAAAGCAAAACTGGATTATGATATGATGAAAGATAGTTCAGGAATTGTATTATGGTCTGTGAGGGGGACATCTGAGAGGTAATGAATATATCTTGGATATCGGGGCGCTTTTTGATGGATGTGGGCCAATATGTTGGATTTATGGGTGAGAGGACAGTATAACTATTGGAAGATGTGACTTGAGTTAGGATGTTACCTCGTTTGTTGGATGTTCAACAACCCCATCGTTGGTGTTTAGCATTATAGTCTGATTAAGGAATCAAGAAGATTATAGTAGAGGGGATTGCCAGGAGGGCAGCATTTAGCTGAGAAAGTTAGATGGAAAGACGAGTTGAAATGGTTATTGAGTTTGATTGAATGGCATCAATTGGAATGGAAGGAATAAGGGAATGGGATATAGATTCGCGGATAAGGATGCAGGAACCGGCGTTGGAATTGTTGAATGGTTGGTCTGATCTGTAAGTGATAAAGTCCCTATGTAACAATGTGACCGTTGCATGAAGTGAGTTTCAGTTAAGGAGGCAATGTCAATTTGATTATCGTGTAAAATAGGTCAAGTTCGTCTCGGTGGTTATGTAGTTTGTTAGCATTCGACAAAATGCCAGATAAAGACTTTGTGCTCATCGTGGGAAATTAAACGGAGTTTCAGAAAGGAGTCTGGTCAGGAAAGTGATAAGAGGTTTAATCGTATTTTAAAACTCTAAGAGGAAGATTGTAAGGATAGGAGTTGATGTCGGTAGGATTTTATGGTGGATTACAGGGTTGCTGGTATATATTGCTATATACCTAAGGTGATAGATATAATAAGAGATAATAGATAGTTTGTATTGCTCGCTGAGGGCTGAGCCGGTCGTTGGATACGAGGAGGAGGATCTGAGGACTCTGAGAGGTACATTTGGTGGAGGATTTAACTGGATATTCAGTCGAGTTGATACAGGATGTTGATTTTCCGGTGGTAGTTTGACGCGTAAGGGTAATTGATAGGGCGGGATTGACTTACGTCAAAGTTGAGGCTCAGGAATGGAGGTTTGGGCTTGGGTGGGGAAGTCCTATGCGCCTGATGATGTGACTGTTGATTTTTGAAGTGATGACATCATATTATTTCCGGAAGTTCTGATGAGGATGGTCCGTAGCTGCAGGAGTAAGAGGTGGTGCATGTTGGGTGTGGTGAGAATGTTTCCGTAGTTCTGGAAAATACTCAAGACTCTCAATTTCTGGAAGCTGTGTGAAAATTTTCGTATTTGATTCTTTAATATAGTATAGAGTTTTTTATATATAATACATCCTTTGTAGCCTGCTGAGTGGTCTTCGCCACAAAGGGCGCATTTGGGTGGCTCGCTTAGTGGCTTCTGACAAGTCTCTGTTGCATGTAGACGGCACATTTAAAGCATCTGTCTTGGTGGTGGCAGTAGGTCTTAGTGTGTCCTAAGTTTTGGCATTGGTTGCAATGTACAATTAAAGGTTTCTTCTGTATAAAATTATTAAATTAAACATTTCTGAACATTTTTGTAAAAACAACAAAAGAGTCTCGGGGAAAAAAATAGCAAACAAAAAATATAACTTATAAGTTTGTCTTAGTTTATGTCTTAGATTCCAACTCTAGACGACTGAAGGCAGGCTGTTAGTACACAAGTCCCTGACAGTTGAATTAAATTAACTACAATAATACCCGTCAGGGGAATTACCGCCACTTAAGTTATTTATAGGCTGATGTACTAAATTTACAACTTGATAATTATTGTTACGAGTATAATAGTCACTCACCTCACTACATGTGTGGTAGGTAGGAAACTGCGCTGCCCTGCTCTGCGTCCCAATGTGCGCAGTTCCTATTTAATTCACGTTTCACAAAAACTACTCTGATCTGAGTCGCCTGCGTCTCTTTTTTTTATTATAAAGGTTTTTATTAGCCTAATAACCAGCTGACAAGGGAAAAATTACAGAGCGATGAGAACTTAGAACTGCAGTTGCGGCCATGACACTTGTTCCTTGAATAATTGTTGTACGCTTTTCTTATTTTGTCCCAGACTAGGCTTGTAGGTATGGAAGAGTTTATCGTTTCAACATAATGTTTCTAGGATTCCGATTTTATATTGTTTAGGGTTTGTCGGCAGATGGCTCGTTGTATTTATATGTTTGATCGGATTATATTGGCTTTGATTTGTTTGAAATTTTTAAGGGCACTTCGACAGTTTCGAATGGCGATCCTGCATTGCTCGTTAAACCACCACACGGAGGGTCTCTTTGAGGTGCCTTTAGTTTGAGTTATTGTTGATTTTTCCGCTTCTAATATAACGTCTAAAAAAATCTGGCATCCTTTTTCGATGTTTATTTGAGATCGCAATGTTTCAGGCGGTCTAGCAAGAGCAGAGAAAAGTGACCAGTCTTGTTGTTCAGGTCACCATGTTTAAGTGGATTAAACAGCGAATGACTGCAGACTGCATATGGCTAGGTTTTTAGACGAGTAATTGGCGAAGCTGTGAATTAAAAATGTTGATTCACCCGTATTGAGAAGTAAAAGGTTCGAAATTAAAAAAAAACTTTCTATTACCCTTCCTCGTGAATTTAAATCTGAAGAACCCCAAAGAGGGCTGTTTCCGTTCATACCACCGACAAAGAGGACCGGTTGGGGTAGTAGGGTGTAAATCTGGAGTAGATCTTCTGTTTGTATATGTGGATCATGGGGTAAGTAAATATTGCAAAGTGTGAATGTAATGCCAACGTGTATGGTAATTGCTGTAACTTGGAGTGGTGTATCTATTTCTATTTAATTTGAACATATAGAGCTATTAACGGCGATAAGTACTTCTCCAGAGCCATGATCATCGGGGCCATATATGTTAAAATATTTAAGTGAAATATTGTCCCTAGATTTAAGGTGGGGTTCCTGTATGCAGATACATAACGGACCCTCATCCTGTATTAAAATTTTCAAGTCATTAAAGAGGGTTTCAGTTGTAGTCCAATATCTTTCATTTTATGTGAGATAAAAAAGAAAAAATCGTTTATGCTTACACATGCCCACTTACACATAGGAGGGGAGGTCAAAAAGTTCTTGGCCTGACATAGTAGGGAATGAAATAAAAACACTAATCACATATTATTTTCAAAGTAATGTCCCTCGATACTTATACACTTTTCACATTTATTTATTAATATTTCTAAACCTCCCAAATAATAACCTTCTTCTTTAACTTCAAATCGCCTCCCCCTCAGCTCCTTTTTGAGGTTTAGGAGTAGAAAGTAGTCGCTAGGGGCCAGATCTGGGCTGTAGGGTGGATGGTTGTTCACATCGAAGCCCAAGGTGTCAATCGTGACAATCACTTGACGAGAGGTGTGCACAGGGGCTTTGTCATGAAGCAGCATTACTCCTCGGCTCAGCTTCCCCCTCCTCTTTTCCTTGATTGATTCTCTTAAACGGGTCAAAACATTAGAATAGTATCCTCCTGTGATTATTACGCCTTTGTACTTGTAATCAATCATCAGGATTCCTTCTGAATCCTAACAAATTTTGGCTATGATTTTTCCGGCAGAGGGTGTGACTTTAAACTTGACCGGTGGCTTTTCACAGTGCTATAGCAAGGGGACGAGTCCCCATAAACATTCCTTAGATGTTCAAGAATTTCAAAAGGATCTAAATTTAACTAAAAATTTCATCACAGCTCTGTAACCAATGCTACTCATTTTAATGGTAAGTGCAAACGGGTAAAACTAAAAGTATTATAAATAATAAACGAGAGACAATAGGATTATAAAAGTTTGTGTAAATGCAACATAGGTAAAGATGATAAGGTATTTGTCCATTGTATTAATTCCCTCCTTCATTGTCAGGCCGAGAACTTTTTGACCTGCCCTCGTACATACGAAAAACTGCACAAACGTAAAAAAACATATAAGATATTTATAAATACGTACAAACATACTTATACATATATACATATACATACATACACGCGTCTAGATATAAATATTCTTACAAACATATACCAATAAGTAGATATACGAATGAGTACACAAACAAACGTATGTATATAAATTCGTAAAAACATGGTTGTTATATTGTTTACAATGAGAGTGCGTTATTTACTTAACGGATATAATAAGGGTTTATGTTGTTTCCTTCGTCCCTTTTTTTCTTGTTTTTACTTTTTAAAAAAATCCTAATGGACTGGTCTACATCGTCAACAGACATTTACAATGTACATAGCCTGAGTGCCTAAAGAGGGAGTACTGGTCTAGGTGCAGTAGTGCTGGTACTGAAATACTGTACCTTTTATTTTGTAACAGGTATGTGCAAACAGGAACTTTGGGCGGTTACCGATTTTTAAGACTAACAGGTAAGACGAACGGCGACCGCAGGATTTGACTGGGGGGGGGGGCAGGCTACTGAAATTTTTATCCAAGCTGGGGTAGGTTGATAAAATTCTCATGCCTAGAGGAAGGCTTCGAGTTGTTCTGAACTTTTAAGGCTCAATTGATTTTTCAAATAAAACATTTATATTTAGACGTTAACATTTTTGCTTATATAATGATTAATAAATATAGAAATAGAAGTTAACTGACTTCCTCACCTGTTACCAGGTATAATTCACCTAAGCGTGTATTTCCATACCAGTAAAGTGGTAAAAATCCAAAGAGATGAATATAGAAAATAAATACATATATAAAATGTCTAACTATAACTGAATGGATCTTTTGAGAAACCACCACATTCAAAAAAGTCGATTTTCGTTTTTACTTATTTCGTAGCTTCAATAATGCCAAGATATATAATTAAATTATATAATATATAATTGCATTTATCACTGTTTTTGCATAGAATTTTATATATAAATTCTATACCACGGAGGTAAACAACAATATGTCGATTTTTTATTGCATTAAATTTTCCACTATAAATTTAACCTTTTACTAAGCTGCTTATGTAAGAAAAAAATATTGAACAATTATTTATTTACTATTATTTATCATGATATTTAAATACTAATTGTAAAATATAATTCATTAAAAACTGGCTATAGTTTTAGTTTTATATTCGTTTTTTTAGTTTACTTCTTTAGTTTTCATTTCCGTGCTACAGAATTATTTTTTCATTTCAAATTCTAGAAACATAAACACTGGATATCGTTTATAACGACATCGGGGGCTTAATATAGATCAACCTATAAGGTACTGACATTATACTGATACTGATATATCGGCCGTTGCCGGTATACCGATACCCTGATATTCCGATATAACTGATAGACTGATATTCTGATATTAATATTGGCACCTATTCCTAGTTTCTTTATTATCAATGATATGTTATTATTTATAATAATATCGATGTATAACACCCCGTGTTGCTGTAGAGGGTCGGTAGGGGAGGGATAAAAATATTAGTCTGGATAACAGGTGTAATTGGATATGAATAAAAGCCATAAAGAAATATTTCACTTTATTTATTTTTGATAAATTAATAAATTATTTGATCGCCGATTTGTAGAAATATCACATTTCTGGTTAAGTTTTGACTGGTATACCTAAGTTGCATTTTTTCACCTATTACTACTTGTATCTCATTAGAAATGGGCAATGGTTTTATTGAAAATCTAAGAAAAAAATAAAATAAAGCAGGGGTGTGTAATGCTCAACTGTTTTCTTTAAGAGAGGGTGATAAATAATCAGGATTTTCAGTCATAAGTTTTTTATTTAGAGAGCATAGGTTTCGATCAAAACTTGTGGATCTTCATCGGGGCTTAAATTAATACAAATATATGAGCAACATTTAAAGTATCAATGCTAGAAGATGAGATTAATTACAGATTGTAAAAATAAGAAATAACAAAATCCAGCTGACAGTATGTTTACATGGGTACTTATGAAATCTAATAATTATACAAAACAATAGTAAAAATAAATATGAAAATTTGAATAAGTAGCTGGGTGATGATAATATAAAATCTGATATTTACCTTGTTGAGTCCAGAGTAATACAGAGGCTGAGGGAAAAATTATAAGGTGAGAGTGGTAGGGGTTAGTTTGCAGACTTCAAAAGGTTTATTTTGGAGAAGCTTTGAAGTCAGAGGCTACATGACGAGTAAATGTAAAGTAAAAGTACAAAAGTAGGAATTGTAAAAACCAACAATGTAGATGGTGTAGTATACAAATGGTGTAGTATAGTTTATACCTGGACTCATTAATAAGATTAAAAGTGAGTGTACACTCAAGGTAACAAGGTATATTAAAAAAAGGGGGGTTATATAATAATCCAGGAATAATAATATTATAGGGGTCTGCAGAGGCGGATTCGGGCGGGGAGGGGGTAGATATATGGGGGATAGATCTCACCCCAACAAATCAACGTAGACTCTCCAAATAAAAACTTTGACTGAAAATCCTGATAATTTATCATCCTTAAATATAGCAGCTTGTCATAAAATTTCCGCAAAATATTGAATCAAAAGAGGAAATAAATTATGGTTGTAGCTGCAATCTTAATGATAACAAATCGTGAAACTTGTATCACTGGTTCAAAACAGATAACAAACTAAACCTGCCATTCAGTCTCTTCGTCAATTATAAAGTGCAGCAGAGGCGGATCCGGGGGGATAGATCTCACCTCAAAAAATCAAAAACATAATTGGAATACATTTACACATCTAATTTTTGAGTATAGTAGTATTTATGTATATGCAATTAATAATGCATCACTTAAAATCTTTATGGGTTGAAAAAGGCCGACAATAGCAAGGACAAAATAGGTATTGAAGAAATGCCGGAGATAATAGCAGTCTGTTGATGATTAATCATTTTTAATCAATAGGTTATTATTTTTTTCTTCTTAGATATAGAATTGCTTTAAGTACATTTTTCTTAAATCTTGTTCTTCTTTATTAACGATCTGCCCTATTAGAGAGGTCTCTGATTAATTATAAAAACCTTAGTCGTTACAAGCAATTTGCTTTTAGTAAATATATTTGCAATAATAATATATGACATAACAGCTACCCAATTATCATAAATGTATCGGTTTTACAAATTGAGTATTCTTCATCAACATCATCACAATCGCTCATTCCCTTTACCGCCTTGCAGTGTGGGATAGGGTAGGGCGATAGTCGATAGTTTAGCAGTATTGTCGATATTCCATTACTAGCGGTTAAAAACTAGCTATAATTATCGATAGTTTTTCAATAGAAGCTTCAAGAACTATTCAGTATAGAATTTAAACTAATTTAATTAAATTTAATTACTCACTTATTATTTGAAACTTACATGGTTATATTTAAAGCTAAACCATTAAACAGACAAGTATATGACCACTGTAATCATACCGCAAAGATATCTTGTTATGTGTATAATAACAGAAAATATTAACATATTTGTATTCATTAATTTGTTCATTATCATTTTAAACGTGTAAATATTTGCTTCATTAAAATTCAAATAAGTTGTATTTATTTATCTTTATAATACAATGTTATAGGTAATAACGCTGTAAGTTTCAAATAGTAAGTAAGCAATTGGATTAAATTAAATTAGTTGAACTTACTGAATAGGTCTTGAAGCTGCTATTGAAAGATATCGATATCTATCGAAAAACTATTGATAATTATCGATAGTTTTTAACCGTTAGTAACGGAATGCCGACAGTGCTAAACTATGCTAGTTTGGACCAGGTACTTCTTGAGCTAGTTCTCTTCTGCTCCATTCCATACATCGTCTTCCGAATGTCTCTCGGACACTTTCCTCCCAGGAAATGCACGGTCTTCTTCAAGATCTTCCTGTTGATCTTCTTTGCAGTTCGTTCTGGATTCATTCCATGGAGGTGTCCAAACCACCTTAACTTGTGCTTCTCAAAGATAATCACATCTTTTTTTAACTTAGAGGCAAGTTCTTTTGGTGATGTTCCCGAACCTATCTCCTTTCACTTTACGAAGGTATCGTATCCCCATCGCTTGTTCAGAGGCAGGGGTCTACGTTTCGGAAGAGTAAGAAGGAATAGATATGTTGTGTATTTATGTGTATCGATGTGTGGTGTTGGAATCAATTCCACGTGGAGGGGGTTACTCTCGAACGGTCAGTCAGTCGCTTTGGTAGAATGCGTCCATATTGTCTGGTAATTGTGTCTCCGTGTGTTAGCCTGGATAATGCATTAATTTCAATAAACTGTGATCAACTGTGTTCATCCTCAGGTGTCTTATTAATGATCCATCCCAGCTCCTCAGTTGTAGCTCCTTCGGGAACACAATAAGGTAGAGGAACATCGATTTATAGGCAGCAATTTTTGTTTTATTGTTCACCCCTGTTTTAATTGGAAAAGTCCTCCACAAAGTAAACAGAGCACTTTCCTAAAAAGGCTCTCAATAAATAAGAAGGAACTTTTTTGTAATCAAAAATGTTCACCAAATTATTAACTTTCTTGAGTGGTGAGATATAATTAAACTAAAGTAATTAAAAAATTTAATTTTAATAAATTATTATAATTATGTTATGAAATGAAAAAGCTAACTTTATTCTGGGGCTTTTAGTTTCGAAGGACTGGGAAGTTGCTTAGTTTCTCCAAGTCACCTAATCGATGTAACCGTAACCCCTTTCGTTGATATGACGACCCAGATATTCTAATCTCTAATCTCTCATCATGTGCTCTCAGTATTCTTCGGGGCTTATTTCCTATCCGCGTGCATTGAGTTATTCTTGGGTATATTGCCATATTTATTGCAGTTGACTTTTCTAGTAGGATTCCCACATTGTATTGTAGGTGCCGATCGTTGGCAACGTAGCAAGACGAAGTAATCAACAAAAGCCGAAATAAAGAATCCAGAGGGTTCAACAGTCCAACTAATAAAGATGCTAAACATTCTTCCCGAAAATCTTCTCCGTTATTTATCGCATAGTGGAGTTGAGGTTTTGCGTGTCTTGTTGTATTCTGAAGCCGTATTGTTCTTCTCCAAGCTGACCTTCTACTACTCCTGTTATTCTGCCTCAAGTATTCTCGTATACCCCTTGCTCGGCACGCTATTCCAGTGATATTCCACGATCATCGTTACTGATTATATCGTTTTTATGGATGGGTACGATTGATTACTGCAACTTGTGAACTAAAAGTCCCATACAAAATTACATATTTCATTTCATAATTATCATCATTTGTTAAAATTAAAACTATTTAATTATTTTTTGAATTAAGTCCGCCTCCGAAAAGATTGTGTTGTATTGAACATAGTATTTAATATTTAAATTTAATATTTTTTATTAACAATTATTGTGTATTTGTACAAATCAAAATAAAATTATTCGTCTTATTGCATTTTTCCACTTTTTATACCATTTTCAATTTCGCTGTGTATTCATAAAAATCAGAAGGTAATTATTTCATACTTTTCAGTGAATTGATTTTTACTGGTTCCTAGGTTTCGAAGTCGGTTTAATATTTTTTTATAAAATGTTTTTTATTTCACAATTTTTAGTTGGAGAAGATAACAAATGTAGAAAACCGTACGCTGGTTTAAAAATTTAAAAATTTCGTTGGTAATTGGTCGTTGGTAAAATAAACATTGGTTTAAAAATTTCGAAATCTTGTTACGCTCTACCACGTTTGTCTTTCCCAGGCCTTTTTATTACACAATAATTGTATAAATAGTCACCTTTTCAATTTTATGGATACACACAGAAAAGTGAGAAAGCGGTGCGTGTATTATACAACTTTCAACACACTACGTTTTATGATTATAAATGGATCTTTAAATATTTTTCCTTTCCTAAATGTCGTCAGTACTTGTCATTTACGTACAGCATCAGTGTTCCGAGATGTGTTGAGTTAAATATACATAAATACATAAATCCGGCCCTTCCAAGATGAAGAAGATACGTCACTGAACAGTCAAGATTTTGGCCGGTTTTAGACAAGATATCGTTAATGGAGAATCGATGAGGATGGTAATATGACCTATAGTAAATTTGAAAGTAATTTTTAACTTTTGATTGCTTGAATATCGTTCTGAAAACTATGGCGATATTATACACGGTAGGGACCGTTAATATTGCTTTATTTAAATCGATCGTTGGAAAAGTAGATCAAACATCATTGGATAGAAGTCCCAGCAAAAAAGGGGCTACCATAAAATTTATCGATATCAAAAAAACTGCCCCGCTAGGATAGAAGCAACAGGGTTTGGGACTCACATATGGTTAATTTATTATTACGAAGGATATTATTATTCTCCGTATTAGACCAATGATTTCATTCCAAAGGTTGAGTCAATTATGTTCGTAATTCCTTTCGATGAATTTTTAACTAAATTTATTACCGAAGTACTATGAATTATATCCTTCGTAATAAAACATTATTCAGAAAATAAATTGCTAAACAATGTTGCTTCAATTCTAGTGGCGTAGATTTATCATCATTTATAACAATCATTTCCATGGCTGCCAAATTTTTGCTGAGGGGACTTTCATACAATGAGGTTGTTTTCGGGTAGTTATCAAGTTTTATTTTGTAGTTTTAATTGATGGATGAACACCAGCAAAAGCCTCGATAGTTGTAGAAACAAATTTAAAAACCGATAATAGTAATCCGGATAACATAACAGAAGTGTCACCCATAAAGGATCGGCACAAGACCTCCGGCAAGATATTTAACAGTGACCGAGTGTATCCGGAAGAAGACAGAGGTATCTGAATCCTTTGGTAAGTCAACTGAAAATGAGCTTTTCCAGGAATTATTGTATTCTTTTTTTAATGTGCATAGTCAATAAAAGATAGAAATCAAAATTTAATTTCAATTAATAATAGCTACGATTTTAAATTAAAACGATCCTTCGGGAACTTGAAGAAGTCTTAAATTCTGCTTTAAAACGATTACCAATACTCAGTCTTTCTTGGAATTCCACGAATTTTGTTGTCTTATGATTATGGTGTCCAACCGTCGATTAGATCTAAATTAAGAAGGTTTACTGTTATCGGTGAATATATATCTATCTAATATTTATGCTAATATCGTTACAGAAAACGACAGCGATATTATATTCTGCTGATATTTATATCTTCATTTAAATCTAATGTTGAAAAATTAGTTAAGGTTATGTATAGGTTTGTTCCAACAAGCACGTAAAACACATCGATAACTAACAGACTGCTCATGTTCACCCCCCCCACTCTTTTGATTCTGAATTTGATTGGTTGGTTTTCCCATTTGATTCATCCAGCAGTAATACAATATTGGGATTTGTTAGTTATCAATTAGTTTTAATAGCTTGTTGGAGCATACCTTATGTTATATATGCCATATGTTTTTCCAATAAGTAAACAATTTGAGCGATAATTAAATAATTATTTTCATGTTTTTCCCGATAACTTCTTAAATAAATTAGGAACCCCAAAAAGGTTTAAATGGACCTTGGGAAAATACTCTACAAGATGCAAAAGGTTTCGTTCCAATTGGTCCTCCCATCTCTGAGTAATCGGTGAATATACATAGAAAAAAAGAAAAAAAAAACACACAAAAAAAAGTCACATACGATAATTCGATACAATAAGAATTGAGTTAACCTCCTATTTCGTTTGAAGTCGGTTAAAAATAACAATTTGCCGTACATTTTTGAGTACACAAAAGTTCCTTGTTATTCATTGCTAAGCTATTTATTTATAAATTTTAGAATCGGATGAATTGGAAGGTGAGGAGAGGCGAGAGGTCTTTCGGCTAATCAGCTAAACCTTTGAAAGCAGTTATAGTCTGGGAGCTGAGGGCCAAAAAAATTGTCTTATTTGAAGGAAGTTTTTGATCATATAAGCTGAAACTACTCATTTCATAGACAACAATTATGAACGTCTGCCAACTCATATCGGTTGCCATCAAATTTCATAGGGAAACAAAATAGACCTTTCTGAACTTTTTTTTCAATTTTTCGCTCATAACTCGAAAAAGATTTATCGCAGAGAAAATTATATTCTTTCTAAAATGGAAGGGCATAAAATTTCGCACGACTGAGATCCTCACAGCTAAAATCGGTTAAGTATTTTCACTAAAACCGACTGTCAATTCAGCCACTTTAGCAAAAAAATTAATTACGCTCATTTTCGAAAGCCTGCAATTTGAAGAGTAATAAAATATGTTACATATAATATTAATAGAGTAGTAGTATAATAGATAGTAATAGAGTAGTATAAATAGTAATAGAGTTTATGAATAATAAAAAATGTTACATATAATAGTAATAGAATATCAAATTCTTAGCAAAACGAGCTCCTTAATTTTAAAATTACCCCACTCCTGTGAAGACAAATTAATTAAAACGTGAACGTTTTTAGCGCCTAGTGGTCCGAAACCGAAGTATTAGCACGAAGTAAGCATTACGAATACTTTCAACGTTTTATTTGTATTTCCCAAGATATAGCTAATGTTGTGTGTACGGAATTTATTTCATGCTAAATTTGACGCTCTGCAACTTTTATCTAAAACACTTTTCATTTAAACTAGATGTTTTTTAATTAATCCAATCTTAAATTGTGGCTGACCACCAATTTTAAATTATTTTTAAATAATTTATTTTTTGAAGAGAAAAGATTTGGCTCCGCCGGGAGTCGAACCCGGGTCTCCTGCGTTACATGCGAGGATGCTAACCGAGTGAAGAGGAAGGATTTGCTCTGCCTTGAGCCGAGCTCTGTGGTGTAGCGGTTAGCATCCTCGCATGTAACGCAGGAGACCCGGGTTCGACTCCCGGCGGAGCCAAATCTTTTCTCTTCAAAAAATAAATTATTTAAAAATAGATGTTTTTTAGTTAAAGACGTTGGAAAACGGTTTCCACCAAAATCGTAAAAATTACAGATTTATGATGTACCTAACCCGGCTAAACCACCGATTCTAAAATTTAATAATAAAACTTAATAATGATAATTATAAATACTTAAATAAAAAAAAAAAAAAAATCAAAATGTTTAGTTGTTAGTAGTGGTAATTGTAATTTAGTTTTGCGGTTTTAGTTTTTGTATTAAATGAGACGGTTGATGATAGCATTTATGTAGGATGTTGGACCGGGACACCCCCTTTGCTTCGGCTGGCCCCCACCGGCCTGAGTGCCGCTCTCGTCGGTGCCCGGCAGGTTTCGGGTCGGTGGTTTCCTCAAGATTGATAAACATAGAAACGAATACGCGTTGATGACCGCAGCAGTTTTTCGCCTCCAAGCAACATTTATGTAGGAGGAACAATATTTATTTCTGAATGCTTTAAACCAACATTGAACTGGGTAAGCAAAGCTTATTGTAATTAAAATAATTCACGAATTGAACTTCTTAGGTCTTGGGGAAGTTCTTGGTATAGTGTTTCCCGCAGCATTTAGCGCGCCTGAGTCTGCTCTTTTTTTTAATGCTTCTCCACGTGATTAAACCTAGAGCACTTTTTGCAGTTCCGAATCGATAGATAGTCTTCTGCAGCACAAATCTTGAACAATAACTTGAGTTTCACGCTCAGGAGAGGGGCTTTCATTTTCTGGTCCTCTTCTATTATTGTTCGTCTTAGGCGGTCTTTCCTCCAAAGACAGTTAAAAGGCTTAAATTCTCTTTTACAGATAAAGGAGCTCCTCATTTTGGCTAATTAAAGTTTTGATGAGGCTATCCTGATTAGCTTTCTCTTGTAGCCTTTTAATAATAATTTTAAGTTTGTGCATTTTAGAAAAGATTTTTTTTTAAGAGCCATCATCTTTCATGTTTTCTTAGATTTTACTTACGTCCCACCGATCAGTAGTTTCCATAATTATTTTTCCCTCTTAGAGGTTTTTAGAGTTGTTCATTCCTAACCTAAATTCAATGGTGTTTATTTTGAATTTGAAATCCTATTTTGGATATTCAGACGATACGGTTTCGTCAGTGTCGTTTTTTGAAGCAATAATAAGGGTTTCTAATTTATGTCTAATATACTTTTTTATTCTTGACTACTCCTGCTTAGACCATTTCTGCTGTTGTCGATTGGAGATTATTATTGCATATCATTTTTTTTTATTACAATCTTACTGATGTTTGATTTTATCAATCCGCCATCATATGCCATTTCAGTACCTAAAACTCATTATTCTTCTTTTTACTCCTGTGTGCTGCTAAGCGTGGAGTTGCTGTCTCGGTCCACCGAGGTCATTGGTCACTGTCCCTTGAACCGATCGGTCTCTGTCCCTTGCAATTCTTCTCATCTCCGGAATGTTGAGTCCTCTTGCTGCACCCAGTTTCTCAATGTAGTCGGAGTACATACTCGTACTTCTGGGTCTGCCGCGAGGACGTCTTCCTTCCGATCTAGCTTCAAAGAGCCACCTGGCCTTTCGGGTATCACTTATTCTGCATACCATTTTCCATTTACCATTGCTCTTCCAGGATGTCCCGCACTTATCCTGTGTACTCCTAAATCCTAGCGAACATGTAATTTCTTATACAATCCATCCTGGTCCTTCCAACTAATCTTCGGAGGAATCTCATTTCAGCCGCTGCTATCCTGCTTGCATGTCTATCGAGGGTTGTCCAGATCCATAAATTCTTCTGAAGACCTTTAAACAATCCATTCTAACTTACAAATCTATAACTTCAAGTTTTATTGTTTCTTACTTCAAAACAGACGAGGAATTACGAATAAAAAAAAATAACTCTATAGGAATCTGAAAAACTATTTTAATGAAGCATGCAAGCATGATAATCATTATTAGCAAAGTTATATTACTGGCGTCCCGCGGTGGCTCTAGGATTTTTTAAAGGGAGTAAAAATGCTTGGCTATACCGTCCCCTCGGATATGACGTAAAGTGGAGGTCCCGAGCCTGTTCCATGTCAGTTACACGTAAAGATCCCTATCCTAATGTTAAGATATGAGGTATTTTAATATCTTAACATCAAAAAATAGGGATCACTGTATAATACTTTATTTTATCAATAATAAATCAAAATATATATAAATTGTAGGTTAGTTTCAGTATTTACAAGTAGCTTTATTTCTCACCCAAAACTCTGACGTCTTCGTGGTTTCAGAAAACTGAGCCCCGCTTACGATCAGAAATAGATGGTGTTGTTCTCGTTTTCTATCTGCAGCAGAGTACCGAGCTATAGGGAAAACTCTAATGTGTATATGGGCACTTGATAAGAGTCTCTGTGTGTAAGGTTACATTAATTTTTTAGTTCGATATGGTTATCGAAATATCGATGGTTACTATCTTACGATAGCAACCGCTACAGGATTCCCCTCCTAGACGACGGAGTCGCTGCAGTGGACTTTCCGCGTCACTAAGCGTCCAGACCGAGTTTTGTAGGCTTCGGGTTCATCCCCACTCGGTTCGGGTGAAGTAGTTCGAGTAGTGGATTCCTGACTTGATTGTTGATGGGCTGGAGAAGTCTGGTCGTGAGGAAGGTCGTCAGAGAGAAGGTAGGCCGGCTTCAGGCGATCTAGTGAGATATTAGACTCACGTCCTGGTAGCTGGACGAGGTAAAATTTCTCATGTCGTTCTAAGACTTTGTATGGCCCGGAGTAGGGTGGTGTCAATGGCCGTTTAACGTAGGCATCCCTAACGAAAACGTGCGTGCATTTCTGTAGGTTTGTATGCACAAATGTCTTTCTGTTAGAACTTCGAGCTTCAGCAGGACGTAGGTGAGACAGTTGTTCCTTCAGTTCTTGGAGAGCTGTGTGTGGGTCAGGTGGATTGTGATGACTCTCAAGGAATTCGCCAGGTAGTCGTAGAGGGTGTCCGTAGAGAGCTTCAGCGATGCTTGAGGAAGTATCAACACGTAAACTTGACCTTAGACCAAGAAGAACAGTAGGCAAAACTTTAAGGGTTCTGTGCCAACGTTCGATGCAACCGTTTGATTGTGGATGATATGCCGTTGTACGGTTACGCTGAATGCCTAGATGTGAGATGAGCTGGTAAAATAGTTGTGATTCATACTGGTGTCCTTGATCGGTGGTTATCCTTGAAGGCACTCCGAATCTACAAACCCAGTCCCTGTAGAATGCTGACGAGACCGTTTCTGCAGTGATGTCTTGTAGGGGAATTGCTTCTACCCATCGAGTATGACGATCTATCATGGTTAAGCAGTATCTGTTACCATCTGATGGTGGAAGAGGTCCAATTAAATCTAAATGCACATGTTGGAACCGGGAAACTGGCTGGAACGTTCCTGGTGGTGTAACCGTACGGCGGTGGATCTTCGATCTCTGGCAAGATATACAACACCGTGTCCATTCTGTAACTTCTTTGTTTAGATTTGGCCAGAAAAACCGCTGTGCGACCAGTTTTCGTGTAGTGCGTATACTTGGATGGCTGAGGTTGTGGATCTTCAAGAATGCTCCGCGCTTGAATTCAAGTGGAAGATATGGCCTTGCCTTTTTTGTGGACATTTCACACAGTAGTGACTTGTTGGAGCCTGGAATTTCTACAAGTTTGAACATGAGATTCTCTTGCTTCTTGAGTTGTTCAACGTGAGGGTCTTTCTCCTGGGCGAGAGAGAGTGCAACAAAATCGTCAGGGGTATGTATTTCCTCTATCCTCGACAAAGAGTCTGCAACAGTATTATCCTTCCCAGGCTTGTAGACGATTTCTGTCGAGAACTGACTAATGTAAGAGAGCCAAGGGATGCGGATAGGAGTAGCAGTCTCGGGTTTCTGGACGAAAGCATGGACAAGTGGGCGGTGGTCTGTAATAATTGTAAAGCTTCTGCCTTCTAGTAACGGCTGGAAATGCCTGACGGCCTTGTAGATTGCCAGAAGCTCTCTATCGTAGACTGAGTAGTTCTTCTGTGCATTGTTGAGTGTTTGAGAAAAGAAAGTAAGGGGGAACCATTTGCCATCCTTCTTTTGTTGGAGGACTGCTCCTAGTCCCGTGTTGGATGCATCACAGCAGAGAGAGAGTTCGGCTTTTGGGTCCGGGTGAATAAGCTCGGCAGCTTCTGCAAGGCTTTCCTTAGTCTTTTCAAAGGCTTCCATAGCTTCATCAGTCCAATTGATGGCGCTTTTATCGTGTTTCTTCTTGTTGTGAAGCAAATTGTTGAGAGGCTGTTGGATATTCGCGGCGTTTGGAAGATTTGGTCGGTAAAAATTTACCATTCCCATAAATCTTCTGAGTTGCTTTACATCCTTGGGTGCTGGAAACTCAAGAATAGCTTTTACCTTATCCCTGAGTGGTGTGATTCCTGTGGTTGTGAGGTGGTGACCGAGGAAGTCGAGTTCAGGGACACCAAAGATGCATTTGCCGGGTTGATAGCGATTCCATCCCTGTCGAGTCGTCTGAAGACCTCTCGAAGATGAGCACTGTGTTGTTCCTCATTTTCTGAAGCGATGAGAAAGTCATCCAGGAACTTGAAGACGAAGGGAAGATCTCGGAAACGGTCGTCGACGAATCGCTGGAAGCTCTGACGTCCATTTTTGAGTCCAAAACTCATTCGGTTGTATTCGATCAATCCGAACGGAGTGATGATCGAAGTTTTCTCCCTGTCTTTCTCCGCTATTGGAATATGGTAGTAAGCTTTGCGAAGGTCGATGATGGAGAAGATCTTCTTTCCACTAAGCTCCATTGTGAAGTCTCGGAGATTGGGAATTCCATAACGATCCGGGATTGTTTGTGCGTTCAGCGCTCTGTAATCACCGCAAAGCCGTAAGCCGCCATCTTTTTTCTTCACAACGTGGAGCGGGCTAGACCAGGGGCTTTTGGAAGGTCGACAGATCCCGTCTTTGATCAGGCTTTCTATCTCCTTCTTGACCTCCTGATAAATTCCATGGGGTAGGCGACGGCATTTAGAAGATACCGGTAGGCCCTTGGTTTCTATATGATGTTCTACAACTCCACTGGAAGGTCCGCGGATAGGTGTTACTTTTGTAAGTGTGGGAAACTCGTTGAGGATCTGAAGAAATCGGTTATCCGCAGGTAATATTGAATAAACTGGAATTTCTTCGCATGAGATACTCCCAGTAGTGCTGCGTCCTGTGTTCTGATCGATGAGTCTCCTGTTTCTAAGATCTACTGTCAATTGGTGCCAGTAGAGAAAATCTGCACCGAGAATCTCCTTACTCACATCAGCAAGAATGAAAGCCCATCTTAGAGGCTTTTTAAGACCTAGGTCCAATTCAAGATTAGCTTCACCATAAGTTGCTATTTTGGAACTGTTAGCAGCAATCAGGTAAAAATCAGAAGGAATTCTGCGACTTCCCTGGACTGGGAGCAGAGAAATTGATGCTCCTGCGTCAATCAGAAATGGTCGGCCTGTAATTCTGTCCTTGATGAATAGGCGGTGGTGCGGTTGGATAGTGAAAGTTTCCGCCGCAACTTTCACTTGTTGGCGTTTAAATCGGCATTCTGTGTGTTGCTTGCTTCCCAAGTGCAAGGTTTAGTACATTTCCGTGCCTTTTCTTGAAATTTTCTGTGGTAGAAACAGATACCCTTATCTCGTGATTTGGATCTTGTACGGTTGTCAGGCGATCGTCGATTTTGGCTTCTACCGCGACTTGTAGAGTTTAACACGCGAAGGATTTCATCCACATCTTTACGCAGTTGTCGAAATTCTTCAAAGTTCCATGAAGTTGTTGTGGGGGTATTGGGTGATATTTGAGGTTCGGTTACGGCAGAAGTCTCAGTCGGCGGAGAAACTTCGTGTACCTTATCCGATATCTCTGCAAGTTTGTTGACATCGTCATGTCCAGTTGCAGCGAGAATAGGTTGGTATCTGCTAGGAAGATTCCTCAACCAAAGTGTTCGAATGAAGTCATTATTCACGCTGGTACCGGCGAGCTGCTTCATTTTCCGAAGGAGTTGTGAGGGCATCTGGTCTCCTAATGGCATATCCTCTAGCAGTTTCTTTATTCTAAGCGTCTCGGACTCTCCGTATATTTGTAACAATCGCGACTTGAGATTCTCGTAAGTTTGTTGAGAGGAGTCGGTCACGATATCTTGAACCTGTACGAGGACATCTAAATCAATGTTGGGTAGGAGGAGTTGAAACTTAATCGAGCTAGAGGTTATTTTTGAAGTGGCAAAAACAGCCTCACATGTAGCGAACCAGAGTGCTGGGTTGGTTTTCCAAAAACGCGGAATTCGAGAACTTGGGCCATGGTACAAGTCGATTTGAGGTGGTTGTATTTCAGCCTTCGTATTATCTGAATCATTTCCTTGCGACATTATACAGCTTTTTAAAAAATATTATACAGTAGGATCACGTCGGGGTCACCACTTGTTAAGATATGAGGTATTTTAATATCTTAACATCAAAAAATAAGGATCACCGTATAATACTTTATTTTATCAATAATAAATCAAAATATATATAAATTTTAGGTTAGTTTCAGTATTTACAAGTGGCTTTATTTCTCACCCAAAACTCTGACGTCTTCGTGGTTTCAGAAAACTGAGCCCCGCTTACGATCAGAAATAGATGGTGTTGTTCTCGTTTTCTATCTGCAGCAGAGTACCGAGCTATAGGGAAAACTCTAATGTGTATATGGCACTTGATAAGAGTCTCTGTGTGTAAGGTTACATTAATTTTTTAGTTCGATATGGTTATCGAAATATCGATGGCTACTATCTTACGATAGCAACCGCTACACTAATTATACCTGGATAAGCAAAATATAGGACTCCCACTGTAGCATCAGTGGTAGGATTAGCCTTAGTGGCATAAAGTTAAATTAACAAAAAACAAAGTATTATTGTCAAAATAGTTAATAAGTACAATGATAATGAAAGGGGAAAAAGTTAAGTAACAGATCATGTTAAAATAAAAATATCATGTTGATTGTGGAATTTAAAGTAAACTCTGATTATAAGATCAAAAAAACAAAAACAACTTGGGTAGAGTGGTAGGAATGCTGCTCATTTCGATGCAAATTGTTTTAATTACCGTATAAACCACAACCGAGATTATTATTTTTTTTTTTATAGACAAGGGGAGGTTCGTTCCTACTTGCTAACCTTAATCCCGGGTCCATCTTTCTCATTATTATTGCCCTCTAATTTGACGAGCAATCAAACCTTTTTACGAATAGTTAAAATTAAAATCAAATAAAAATAATTTAACCCTAATAGTTCCTCCTCGTACTAGGGTAAACCAGACAGTTATTGACATCCCAACTTTAACTTAAAGAAATTAGTATACAAGTCCTAATTTTATTTCAAGATATACATGAATCTGATGTTTGAAGGGTCCTCTAAGTGTTCTATGAAGTAAGTGTTTAACAAACTAGCCACAGGGACGATTTCACAATTAAATCCAAAGGGTGTCAATAACTAGTTTTTGCACTTTTTACTATAAAGATTGCCATATGGTAAAACTATTGAACTCTTGACCCAAAAAAACCTCTTGAGTCATTATAAGAATAGAGAAAGAGGAGCTACAGGAAGTTTCAATTTGATCCCTTCATAAAAAATTTTTCACCACAGAAAGGTGTCAAGAACTGTTCGGTTTACCCTATAATGTTTGTAAATTTTACGACTTTGAAGTGCAATCGGTTTTTCCAAAGAAATATGACAAGATTCGTTAAAACTAATTGTTTATTAGATTAGAAATCTAGTTAGATACAATTTTTAAAACAGTGAGACAAAGGAAATAAATATATAAAATTTCTAGCCTAATTTTGATTATGTGAACTTGAGCGTCTCAGACATTTGTAACAAATATTATATCCTTGAAGTGGAATTGTTCTCGTACATTAAACACAAGAAGTTAAGTGGTTTGGAAATTAAAATAAATCCAAGAGAACAAATCAAGTACTCCATGGATAAAAAGGACTCCAAGGATCTTATATTTATATCTTGTCTGATGAATGGGGTGTCCTCACTTCTGCTTCGCCATCCTTCAACTCCCCTCCGTAATCTCCTTCTGGCTCTCCTCAACTTCCCTCCCTGCTTCTAATTAAAAATCACATGTACACCGTACCTCAAATTCAACAATTTCAAATATTTCTCTATAAAAGCAATGACATTTGCTTAAAATAATACGCAGTATCTAAATTACATTTCCTTAGTCGTGTGCTTAGTTATATTATTTAGTGTTTGCCGCTTAATACGTTCCAATCGTGTTGGGATAAAATTCAACGGATTAACTGAAAAACGGATTAAACAAAAAATGAGAAATTGAGGGTAAATTTTATATGACCATTCTCTCGTTTTTCAAACATATTTAATTCTTCATTAGTAGATATAGGGCTAAATACAAAGATGATATATGTATATTTATACTGTAGATCGGAAAATGTTGAAATCGGGATTTCTATTTTTTTTTAATGCAGCATTTTTTAAATCTGTATATCAGTGGTCGGTTTGGTATTTAGTATTCGTTAAAATCCCGCGAAAAATATGATATTTTTATTTTAACCTGATCACTTTAACTTGTTCCCTTTTGTTGACTATTTTTATAATTAATCAATCATTTTTATTATTAAATCTTTTTATAGTAAGACTTCATCTTTGCATGTCTCTTTATTTTTTTTTCATATTTCCAGCGTTGCAATTATATATTTTTAATTATAACGTCAGTTGTAGCTGGAGCAAAAGTACGAGAGATTTTGATGAGAGGTAAGAGCGATGCGTGGGAAACCAAAATTACTCTTTTTAGTTCGATGGTCTCATCGACTCTTCTTTATGCAGCTGAAATCTGGGGTTTAAGGTATCTGGAAAATATAGAATTAACACAAATGAATTTTTTCAAAAATGTATACTCCTGGCCCAGGTCAACCCCTAATTACATCGTTCGACTGGAAACCGGCCGTTCACCAATCTTAGTTACAGTCTTAAAGAAATCTATAAACCTGTGTATAAGAATATCATCTTTACCAGATTACCGACTTCCTCGTATGTGCTTGCAAAAATTGGTGGCTCTGGATGCTAGGCACCCGAATCCTGACTTTAACTGGGTTCCACAAATTAAAAAGATATCCGCTTCGAATTATGTTGAGGAATATTTTGAATTCACAAACCCGGAAATATTAATTCGAAACAAAAATGCAATATTGGCTAGTGTATCCAATAATTTATACTCTAAAGATATTTTACGTGCTTTTAACTCCAACTACAGCCCCATATACAGACGTATCTGCAGTTACAATAACGCCGAGCCGGAAGGTTATCTGAAAATAATGGCCTCTTTTCGAAAGCTACGGATGGTAAGCCGATTGAGAGTTTCGAGTAAGGAGAATTTAAAATTGTATCATAAAAACGTAACTCTTACTCTAAAGGCTGGAGAAGTTTGCAAGTGGTGTGGCCGACTTATAGCTGATTGTTTGAGGCATCTTATTCTAGAGTGTTCAACTATGGAGATACATAGGAAGAGATACCTCAATAAATATACTGACTTTGGCACAGAGGATATATTATTGGAGAACATTTTAGATATTAAAAACCATGAACACCTTGAAGATCTGTTCCATTACGTTATGTTTGTTTTCGATTCCGATAATTTATATTCTACCACATAGCTTCAGTTTTTAACAAATGGAAGGGAAAAAATGATAGGGAAAGGGGGAAAAAATAAATAAAAAGCATGGCAATAAAAAATAATAAAAAGCAATCAGCAAGCATCGCCTTAGTAATTTGGAGAAAGTTTCATATTCGAGGTACAGTTCAATATTAAAGGCTCTTGAAAAGTTTTATTTTATTTTATTTAATATTATATTTTTTGCTTTGTATATATATTTATAATAATAAAAGAACTAGTATTTAGTATGTTTTTATGTTTTCTTTATCGAAAGTTTATTTTATTTTTCTCAATGATTTATATTGTGTAAACATGCAACTGCCACGCTAGTATTTAATTTCTGTTGTTTTATAATGCTATTATTTATTTATTTATTTTTTTTTGTATTAAACATATTAATATTAAATAACTAAAACTAACACTGATTGGGCCAGACTCCATGGCTAAGTTGTAATAAGCCAATAAATTCTAATTCTATTCTATTCTATTCTATTCTAATTATAAGTTTCGACGACGTGACCAAGTCCAGATACCAATCTTTTCAAAATAAACTCCCCACTAATCCTAACGCTCTTGTTTCTATCATAGCTTCCTCTTCTATTCCTGAAAATCCACCGTTGCAACTGAAAAGACCGTTGCTTCGATCTATTGCTTTTATAGAGTCAGAGTTATTTTATTTCATTAAAATATTCACACTTAATGATAAAATAACTGGCATACCTCCTCCGAAATAGACTCAAATAGGATTTCCGAAGGGCATTAATAATTTTTAAATTTACCAATCATATTCCTACCTGAGCACGTAATCGAAACATTGATATCATTTTCATATTAGCACCCTAATTAACCTAGAGGTCTACCTCAATATTGTAAATACAGGATAAGTGTTAATCGATATATGTACGAGCCTGAGGTTTTATATCGATGTTATTTTCATTATCAGCAGCCGGAAAATTGGTCGAATCTTCGGCCAGGCCGAAACTAGCTTTTTTGTCTGATATCTCCGAGAAGGAAGTAGTACAACACGATTTCAGCTTGTAAGTTCGATCTCATTCCTGGCATTTTACACCCTTGGATTTAATAGTTCGAAGTATCTATCGTTTTAGTAAATTATACTTATATTGTATTTCGATAGAAGTTGGGTGTGGAGACAAAAATTTTATAGTGACAAAGATAAATGTGTCTTGCAAATCATATCAAGTCTTTACATGTAATGAAAGCATGCTGTTCAAACAGAATTCTTTACGTTGAGTGTAAAGAATAGTATTTATTCTTTACTTAGAGCGTTAAGAACCTTTTTGTGCTTTTAATTATCTTCTTATTAATAACGAAATTTGATTTCTAAAAAATAAGATTGACACTAAATCAGAATATATATTCTAAATACTTAAACTTAAATTAGTCGTTGGAGAAACCCATCATGTTCACAGATTCATTTCAAAAGTGAAAAAAATATTTTAGTCAGTAACCTTGTCATTAAAAAAGATGCTTAAGTTGCATCAAATGGTGGTATTAGATTTAGTTCTTTGTTCATGTATGGAATGAGACCCAGATACAAATCCAATTTTTCGACCTTGGCAGCCCTCTTCCTTCACCGGGTCACCAATAATATTCCAAAGTTTTTTTTCCGTTTTGACCATAAAGAATGTGTGTCATACAATGGAGTTATAAAAAATTAACAAAATTTCATAAAAACTTCACAAACTGTCGTAATTGAAAAAATAATAGATAGAAACAATGAAAGCATTTTATTATTTTATTTGAAAGTCGAAATCGATAATAAACTTTTAAATAACTTAAATATGCAAAGAAAATATAACATTCTGCTTTAAATTAAAAGCCCGTGACAATTTTGAAATAAAGGAAGAAATATTTAATAATTATACTATATTTCCTAAAGTGAGTGAAATATGGAAGTATGATATTTACAATTGTCTAAGAAAATGTCACTGTAGTAAACTTTTCTTCAATACCTTTGATACAGAACATTTTTAGGGTGAAGAAAAATCTTGTAAGGATTGAGCATTATTAAAATATTATTATTATAACCCCCTAGCAGCTCTTCTTCAAATTGACTCTATTTTTACTCATTTAAAATATTCGTTAAAATACATATTTTTCTTTTTTTTTTTCGTTTTTATTTTATTCTAAACATTATTGTTCAAAACATTGTTTTGAAGAATGTTGAAGTGATATGAAGATTATTAGATTTATTTATATGTATATCTTTTCCTTCATTATTCACTTCCTATGTTATGGTTTATATTGGGTGAAGAAAAATCTTGTAAGGATTGAGCATTATTAAAATATTATTATTATAACCACCTAGCAGCTCTTCTTCAAATTGACTCTATTTTTACTCATTTAAAATATTCGTTAAAATACATATTTTTCTTTTTTTTTTTTCGTTTTTATTTTATTCTAAACATTATTGTTCAAAACATTGTTATGAAGAATGTCGAAGTGATATGAAGATTATTAGATTTATTTATATGTATATCTTTTCCTTCATTATTCACTTCCTATGTTATGGTTTATATTGGGTGAAGAAAAATCTTGTAAGGATTGAGCATTATTAAAATATTATTATTATAACCACCTAGCAGCTCTTCTTCAAATTGACTCTATTTTTACTCATTTAAAATATTCGTTAAAATACATATTTTTCTTTTTTTTTTTTCGTTTTTATTTTATTCTAAACATTATTGTTCAAAACATTGTTTTGAAGAATGTTGAAGTGATATGAAGATTATTAGATTTATTTATATGTATATCTTTTCCTTCATTATTCACTTCCTATGTTATGGTTTATATTGGGTGAAGAAAAATCTTGTAAGGATTGAGCATTATTAAAATATTATTATTATAACCACCTAGCAGCTCTTCTTCAAATTGACTCTATTTTTACTCATTTAAAATATTCGTTAAAATACATATTTTTCTTTTTTTTTTTCGTTTTTATTTTATTCTAAACATTATTGTTCAAAACATTGTTTTGAAGAATGTTGAAGTGATATGAAGATTATTAGATTTATTTATATGTATATCTTTTCCTTCATTATTCACTTCCTATGTTATGGTTTATATTGGGTGAAGAAAAATCTTGTAAGGATTGAGCATTATTAAAATATTATTATTATAACCACCTAGCAGCTCTTCTTCAAATTGACTCTATTTTTACTCATTTAAAATATTCGTTAAAATACATATTTTTCTTTTTTTTTTTCGTTTTTATTTTATTCTAAACATTATTGTTCAAAACATTGTTTTGAAGAATGTTGAAGTGATATGAAGATTATTAGATTTATTTATATGTATATCTTTTCCTTCATTATTCACTTCCTATGTTATGATTTATATTGGGTGAAGAAAAATCTTGTAAGGATTGAGCATTATTAAAATATTATTATTATAACCACCTAGCAGCTCTTCTTCAAATTGACTCTATTTTTACTCATTTAAAATATTCGTTAAAATACATATTTTTCTTTTTTTTTTTCGTTTTTATTTTATTCTAAACATTATTGTTCAAAACATTGTTTTGAAGAATGTTGAAGTGATATGAAGATTATTAGATTTATTTATATGTATATATTTTCCTTCATTTTTCACTTCCTATGTTATGGTTATATTAGTTACTTTTAAGTTTCTAATAAAAGATTCAATTTTTATTATTTTTTTTTTTTTTGGTGGTGATTAACTTGTTGGTAATTATAGAATATTATAGAAAAAATTATAGATATATTTTCATAACTTCATTCATCTTTATCTATCTATTGCTTGTTGTGTATTTAGTGAATGTTTTATTACATCTCTAATACCTTTAGCCCTGAAGCGTGAGCGATTGTATTATAATTGTTTTTCAATAAATATATAAAATAAGATTGTTAATGTTGGGTTAGAGTCAAGTTTAGAATTATGGATAATGATATGAAAGTGTTTTGAGCGATAAAATGGGTTGCTGGAGTGCAGGCTTAGTGTTGACGATGATAAATTAAATTTTAATTAGCGTGGAGACACGGGGAAATGGAAATTACCCTACGATTGTAGTAGTCACTTTCATCAAGAAACAAGTGGAAATTTGGAGCGCGTTGAGAGAGAAAAACGTGAAAGAAAAACAAATACACACACACACACACACACACACACACACATATATATATTATTGTCCCATTTTTGAGTTTTTGTGCCATATTTTATTTATTTCAAGTAATGATCAAAGAGTAGGACACCAATAATAAATTCATCCTTTACTGCCAATTATCAAGTTTCGGCTGCTTTCTGCAATTATCACAACTTCACAATAATTAGATAAACATTTAATTTTATTTTACATATTTCAAATTAATAAACAATAACATTCAAATGAAATAAATTAGATATTACATACGATACATAGTTATCATTTTTATTTTAAAATATTATAATTTTAATCGTCTTCAGTTCCTTGATAGATTGAAAATATCATATGTATTTATTTGATTACGTTTAATATTAATCTACTATATTGTTATTATTTTGAAAACCAATTAATTGCTTTAAATTATTAAATTGCTTTATTCAACAATATCCCTTGACGACTGATTCTTTAGATCAGGAATGAGGGCTGTTGCTGGATGATTTTAAATTCACACATGTATTCATCCGCACACATCAACAGCCAAAACACACGAAACAAATTACACACCCCGCGCATCTCAATTTTTATTTTATCTATTGTACCTACTTTTTATTATGTTATATTGCAAGGTACTAAATGCTTGCACATCACGTGTGCAAATACGAAATCAAATAATTATCTGCTTCTCTAAGAAAATAAATGTATACAAAAGAAAAAAAAGATACAGTAAATAACATCAAAAACTAACAAGTAAATAACATATATATATATATATATATATATATATATATATATATAGAGAGAGAGAGAGAGAGAGAGAGAGTGTGTGTAAATGTTTAAGTTTTTGATGTTATTTACTGTATCTTTTTTTGTGCAAGCATTTAGTACCTTGCAATATAACATAATAAAAAGTAGGTACAATAGATAAAATAAAAATTGAGATGCGCGGGGTGTGTAATTTGTTTCGTGTGTTTTGGCTGTTGATGTGTGCGGATGAATACATGTGTGAATTTAAAATCATCCAGCAACAGCCCTCATTCCTGATCTAAAGAATCAGTCGTCAAGGGATATTGTTGAATAAAGCAATTTAATAATTTAAAGCAATTAATTGGTTTTCAAAATAATAACAATATAGTAGATTAATATTAAACGTAATCAAATAAATACATATGATATTTTCAATCTATCAAGGAACTGAAGACGATTAAAATTATAATATTTTAAAATAAAAATGATAACTATGTATCGTATGTAATATCTAATTTATTTCATTTGAATGTTATTGTTTATTAATTTGAAATATGTAAAATAAAATTAAATGTTTATCTAATTATTGTGAAGTTGTGATAATTGCAGAAAGCAGCCGAAACTTGATAATTGGCAGTAAAGGATGAATTTATTATTGGTGTCCTACTCTTTGATCATTACTTGAAATAAATAAAATATGGCACAAAAACTCAAAAATGGGACAATAATATATATATGTGTGTGTGTGTGTGTGTGTGTGTGTGTATTTGTTTTTCTTTCACGTTTTTCTCTCTCAACGCGCTCCAATTTTCCACTTGTTTCTTGATGAAAGTGACTACTACAATCGTAGGGTAATTTCCATTTCCCCGTGTCTCCACGCTAATTAAAATTTAATTTATCATCGTCAACACTAAGCCTGCACTCCAGCAACCCATTTTATCGCTCAAAACACTTTCATATCATTATCCATAATTCTAAACTTGACTCTAACCCAACATTAACAATCTTATTTTATATATTTATTGAAAAACAATTATAATACAATCGCTCACGCTTCAGGGCTAAAGGTATTAGAGATGTAATAAAACATTCACTAAATACACAACAAGCAATAGATAGATAAAGATGAATGAAGTTATGAAAATATATCTATAATTTTTTCTATAATATTCTATAATTACCAACAAGTTAATCACCACCAAAAAAAAAAAAAATAATAAAAATTGAATCTTTTATTAGAAACTTAAAAGTAACTAATATAACCATAACATAGGAAGTGAAAAATTAAGGAAAATATATACATATAAATAAATCTAATAATCTTCATATCACTTCAACATTCTTCAAAACAATGTTTTGAACAATAATGTTTAGAATAAAATAAAAACGAAAAAAAAAAAGAAAAATATGTATTTTAACGAATATTTTAAATGAGTAAAAATAGAGTCAATTTGAAGAAGAGCTGCTAGGTGGTTATAATAATAATATTTTAATAATGCTCAATCCTTACAAGATTTTTCTTCACCCAATATAAACCATAACATAGGAAGTGAATAATGAAGGAAAAGATATACATATAAATAAATCTAATAATCTTCATATCACTTCAACATTCTTCAAAACAATGTTTTGAACAATAATGTTTAGAATAAAATAAAAACGAAAAAAAAAAGAAAAATATGTATTTTAACGAATATTTTAAATGAGTAAAAATAGAGTCAATTTGAAGAAGAGCTGCTAGGTGGTTATAATAATAATATTTTAATAATGCTCAATCCTTACAAGATTTTTCTTCACCCAATATAAACCATAACATAGGAAGTGAATAATGAAGGAAAAGATATACATATAAATAAATCTAATAATCTTCATATCACTTCAACATTCTTCAAAACAATGTTTTGAAAAATAATGTTTAGAATAAAATAAAAACGAAAAAAAAAAAGAAAAATATGTATTTTAACGAATATTTTAAATGAGTAAAAATAGAGTCAATTTGAAGAAGAGCTGCTAGGTGGTTATAATAATAATATTTTAATAATGCTCAATCCTTACAAGATTTTTCTTCACCCAATATAAACCATAACATAGGAAGTGAATAATGAAGGAAAAGATATACATATAAATAAATCTAATAATCTTCATATCACTTCAACATTCTTCAAAACAATGTTTTGAACAATAATGTTTAGAATAAAATAAAAACGAAAAAAAAAAAAGAAAAATATGTATTTTAACGAATATTTTAAATGAGTAAAAATAGAGTCAATTTGAAGAAGAGCTGCTAGGTGGTTATAATAATAATATTTTAATAATGCTCAATCCTTACAAGATTTTTCTTCACCCAATATAAACCATAACATAGGAAGTGAATAATGAAGGAAAAGATATACATATAAATAAATCTAATAATCTTCATATCACTTCAACATTCTTCAAAACAATGTTTTGAACAATAATGTTTAGAATAAAATAAAAACGAAAAAAAAAAAGAAAAATATGTATTTTAACGAATATTTTAAATGAGTAAAAATAGAGTCAATTTGAAGAAGAGCTGCTAGGTGGTTATAATAATAATATTTTAATAATGCTCAATCCTTACAAGATTTTTCTTCACCCAATATAAATCATAACATAGGAAGTGAATAATGAAGGAAAAGATATACATATAAATAAATCTAATAATCTTCATATCACTTCAACATTCTTCAAAACAATGTTTTGAACAATAATGTTTAGAATAAAATAAAAACGAAAAAAAAAAAGAAAAATATGTATTTTAACGAATATTTTAAATGAGTAAAAATAGAGTCAATTTGAAGAAGAGCTGCTAGGTGGTTATAATAATAATATTTTAATAATGCTCAATCCTTACAAGATTTTTCTTCACCCAATATAAACCATAACATAGGAAGTGAATAATGAAGGAAAAGATATACATATAAATAAATCTAATAATCTTCATATCACTTCAACATTCTTCAAAACAATGTTTTGAACAATAATGTTTAGAATAAAATAAAAACGAAAAAAAAAAAAAGAAAAATATGTATTTTAACGAATATTTTAAATGAGTAAAAATAGAGTCAATTTGAAGAAGAGCTGCTAGGTGGTTATAATAATAATATTTTAATAATGCTCAATCCTTACAAGATTTTTCTTCACCCAATATAAACCATAACATAGGAAGTGAATAATGAAGGAAAAGATATACATATAAATAAATCTAATAATCTTCATATCACTTCAACATTCTTCAAAACAATGTTTTGAACAATAATGTTTAGAATAAAATAAAAACGAAAAAAAAGAAGAAAAATATGTATTTTAACGAATATTTTAAATGAGTAAAAATAGAGTCAATTTGAAGAAGAGCTGCTAGGTGGTTATAATAATAATATTTTAATAATGCTCAATCCTTACAAGATTTTTCTTCACCCTAAAAATGTTCTGTATCAAAGGTATTGAAGAAAAGTTTACTACAGTGACACTTTCTTAGACAATTGTAAATATCATACTTCCATATTTCACTCACTTTAGGAAATATAGTATAATTATTAAATATTTCTTCCTTTATTTCAAAATTGTCACGGGCTTTTAATTTAAAGCAGAATGTTATATTTTCTTTGCATATTTAAGTTATTTAAAAGTTTATTATCGATTTCGACTTTCAAATAAAATAATAAAATGCTTTCATTGTTTCTATCTATTATTTTTTCAATTACGACAGTTTGTGAAGTTTTTATGAAATTTTTATAACTCCATTGTATGACACACATTCTTTATGGTCAAAACGGAAAAAAAACTTTGGAATATTATTGGTGACCCGGTGAAGGAAGAGGGCTGCCAAGGTCGAAAAATTAGATTTGTATCTGGGTCTCATTCCATACATGAACAAAGAACTAAACCTAATACCACCATTTGATGCAACTTAAGCATCTTTTTTAATGACAAGGTTACTGACTAAAATATTTTTTTCACTTTTGAAATGAATCTGTGGACATGATGGGTTTCTCCAACGACTAATTTAAGTTTAAGTATTTAGAATATATATTCTGATTTTGTGTTAATCTTATTTTTTAGAAATCAAATTTCGTTATTAATAAGGAGATAGTTAAAAGCACAAAAAGGTTCTTAACGCTCAAAGTAAAGAATAAATATTATTCTTTACACTCAACGTAAAGAATTCTGTTTGAACAGCATGCTTTCATTACATGTAAAGACTTGATATGATTTGCAAGGCAATTTATCTTTGTCACTATAAAATTTTTGTCTCCACACCCAACTTCTATCGAAATACAATATAAGTATAATTTACTAAAACGATAGATACTTCGAACTATTAAATCCAAGGGTGTTAAATGCCAGGAATGAGATCGAACTTACAAGCTGAAATCGTGTTGTACTACTTCCTTCTCGGAGATATCAGACAAAAAAGCTAGTTTCGGCCTGGCCGAAGATTCGACCAATTTTCCGGCTGCTGATAATGAAAATAACATCGATATAAAACCTCAGGCTCGTACATATATCGATTACAACTTATCCGGTATTTACAATATTGAGGTATTATGTTACGTTAGGTTTAAGAGTTACGTTTTTATGATACAATTTTAAATTCTCCTTACTCGAAACTCTCAATCGGCTTACCATCCGTAGCTTTCGAAAAGAGGCCATTATTTTCAGATAACCTTCCGGCTCGGCGTTATTGTAACTGCAGATACGTCTGTATATGGGGCTGTAGTTGGAGTTAAAAGCACGTAAAATATCTTTAGAGTATAAATTATTGGATACACTAGCCAATATTGCATTTTTGTTTCGAATTAATATTTCCGGGTTTGTGAATTCAAAATATTCCTCAACATAATTCGAAGCGGATATCTTTTTAATTTGTGGAACCCAGTTAAAGTCAGGATTCGGGTGCCTAGCATCCAGAGCCACCAATTTTTGCAAGCACATACGAGGAAGTCGGTAATCTGGTAAAGATGATATTCTTATACACAGGTTTATAGATTTCTTTAAGACTGTAACTAAGATTGGTGAACGGCCGGTTTCCAGTCGAACGATGTAATTAGGGGTTGACCTGGGCCAGGAGTATACATTTTTGAAAAAATTCATTTGTGTTAATTCTATATTTTCCAGATACCTTAAACCCCAGATTTCAGCTGCATAAAGAAGAGTCGATGAGACCATCGAACTAAAAAGAGTAATTTTGGTTTCCCACGCATCGCTCTTACCTCTCATCAAAATCTCTCGTACTTTTGCTCCAGCTACAACTGACGTTATAATTAAAAATATATAATTGCAACGCTGGAAATATGAAAAAAAAATAAAGAGACATGCAAAGATGAAGTCTTACTATAAAAAGATTTAATAATAAAAATGATTGATTAATTATAAAAATAGTCAACAAAAGGGAACAAGTTAAAGTGATCAGGTTAAAATAAAAATATCATATTTTTCGCGGGATTTTAACGAATACTAAATACCAAACCGACCACTGATATACAGATTTAAAAAATGCTGCATTAAAAAAAAATAGAAATCCCGATTTCAACATTTTCCGATCTACAGTATAAATATACATATATCATCTTTGTATTTAGCCCTATATCTACTAATGAAGAATTAAATATGTTTGAAAAACGAGAGAATGGTCATATAAAATTTACCCTCAATTTCTCATTTTTTGTTTAATCCGTTTTTCAGTTAATCCGTTGAATTTTATCCCAACACGATTGGAACGTATTAAGCGGCAAACACTAAATAATATAACTAAGCACACGACTAAGGAAATGTAATTTAGATACTGCGTATTATTTTAAGCAAATGTCATTGCTTTTATAGAGAAATATTTGAAATTGTTGAATTTGAGGTACGGTGTACATGTGATTTTTAATTAGAAGCAGGGAGGGAAGTTGAGGAGAGCCAGAAGGAGATTACGGAGGGGAGTTGAAGGATGGCGAAGCAGAAGTGAGGACACCCCATTCATCAGACAAGATATAAATATAAGATCCTTGGAGTCCTTTTTATCCATGGAGTACTTGATTTGTTCTCTTGGATTTATTTTAATTTCCAAACCACTTAACTTCTTGTGTTTAATGTACGAGAACAATTCCACTTCAAGGATATAATATTTGTTACAAATGTCTGAGACGCTCAAGTTCACATAATCAAAATTAGGCTAGAAATTTTATATATTTATTTCCTTTGTCTCACTGTTTTAAAAATTGTATCTAACTAGATTTCTAATCTAATAAACAATTAGTTTTAACGAATCTTGTCATATTTCTTTGGAAAAACCGATTGCACTTCAAAGTCGTAAAATTTACAAACATTATAGGGTAAACCGAACAGTTCTTGACACCTTTCTGTGGTGAAAAATTTTTTATGAAGGGATCAAATTGAAACTTCCTGTAGCTCCTCTTTCTCTATTCTTATAATGACTCAAGAGGTTTTTTTGGGTCAAGAGTTCAATAGTTTTACCATATGGCAATCTTTATAGTAAAAAGTGCAAAAACTAGTTATTGACACCCTTTGGATTTAATTGTGAAATCGTCCCTGTGGTTAGTTTGTTAAACACTTACTTCATAGAACACTTAGAGGACCCTTCAAACATCAGATTCATGTATATCTTGAAATAAAATTAGGACTTGTATACTAATTTCTTTAAGTTAAAGTTGGGATGTCAATAACTGTCTGGTTTACCCTAGTACGAGGAGGAACTATTAGGGTTAAATTATTTTTATTTGATTTTAATTTTAACTATTCGTAAAAAGGTTTGATTGCTCGTCAAATTAGAGGGCAATAATAATGAGAAAGATGGACCCGGGATTAAGGTTAGCAAGTAGGAACGAACCTCCCCTTGTCTATAAAAAAAAAAAAATAATAATCTCGGTTGTGGTTTATACGGTAATTAAAACAATTTGCATCGAAATGAGCAGCATTCCTACCACTCTACCCAAGTTGTTTTTGTTTTTTTGATCTTAAAATCAGAGTTTACTTTAAATTCTACAATCAACATGATATTTTTATTTTAACATGATCTGTTACTTAACTTTTTCCCCTTTCATTATCATTGTACTTATTAACTATTTTGACAATAATACTTTGTTTTTTGTTAATTTAACTTTATGCCACTAAGGCTAATCCTACCACTGATGCTACAGTGGGAGTCCTATATTTTGCTTATCCAGGTATAATTAGTGTAGCGGTTGCTATCGTAAGATAGTAGCCATCGATATTTCGATAACCATATCGAACTAAAAAATTAATGTAACCTTACACACAGAGACTCTTATCAAGTGCCATATACACATTAGAGTTTTCCCTATAGCTCGGTACTCTGCTGCAGATAGAAAACGAGAACAACACCATCTATTTCTGATCGTAAGCGGGGCTCAGTTTTCTGAAACCACGAAGACGTCAGAGTTTTGGGTGAGAAATAAAGCCACTTGTAAATACTGAGACTAACCTAAAATTTATATATATTTTGATTTATTATTGATAAAATAAAGTATTATACAGTGATCCTTATTTTTTGATGTTAAGATATTAAAATACCTCATATCTTAACAAGTGGTGACCCCGACGTGATCCTACTGTATAATATTTTTTAAAAAGCTGTATAATGTCGCAAGGAAATGATTCAGATCATACGAAGGCTGAAATACAACCACCTCAAATCGACTTGTACCATGGCCCAAGTTCTCGAATTCCGCGTTTTTGGAAAACCAACCCAGCACTCTGGTTCGCTACATGTGAGGCTGTTTTTGCCACTTCAAAAATAACCTCTAGCTCGATTAAGTTTCAACTCCTCCTACCCAACATTGATTTAGATGTCCTCGTACAGGTTCAAGATATCGTGACCGACTCCTCTCAACAAACTTACGAGAATCTCAAGTCGCGATTGTTACAAATATACGGAGAGTCCGAGACGCTTAGAATAAAGAAACTGCTAGAGGATATGCCATTAGGAGACCAGATGCCCTCACAACTCCTTCGGAAAATGAAGCAGTTCGCCGGTACCAGCGTGAATAATGACTTCATTCGAACACTTTGGTTGAGGAATCTTCCTAGCAGATACCAACCTATTCTCGCTGCAACTGGACATGACGATGTCAACAAACTTGCAGAGATATCGGATAAGGTACACGAAGTTTCTCCGCCGACTGAGACTTCTGCCGTAACCGAACCTCAAATATCACCCAATACCCCCACAACAACTTCATGGAACTTTGAAGAATTTCGACAACTGCGTAAAGATGTGGATGAAATCCTTCGCGTGTTAAACTCTACAAGTCGCGGTAGAAGCCAAAATCGACGATCGCCTGACAACCGTACAAGATCCAAATCACGAGATAAGGGTATCTGTTTCTACCACAGAAAATTTCAAGAAAAGGCACGGAAATGTACTAAACCTTGCACTTGGGAAGCAAGCAACACACAGAATGCCGATTTAAACGCCAACAAGTGAAAGTTGCGGCGGAAACTTTCACTATCCAACCGCACCACCGCCTATTCATCAAGGACAGAATTACAGGCCGACCATTTCTGATTGACGCAGGAGCATCAATTTCTCTGCTCCCAGTCCAGGGAAGTCGCAGAATTCCTTCTGATTTTTACCTGATTGCTGCTAACAGTTCCAAAATAGCAACTTATGGTGAAGCTAATCTTGAATTGGACCTAGGTCTTAAAAAGCCTCTAAGATGGGCTTTCATTCTTGCTGATGTGAGTAAGGAGATTCTCGGTGCAGATTTTCTCTACTGGCACCAATTGACAGTAGATCTTAGAAACAGGAGACTCATCGATCAGAACACAGGACGCAGCACTACTGGGAGTATCTCATGCGAAGAAATTCCAGTTTATTCAATATTACCTGCGGATAACCGATTTCTTCAGATCCTCAACGAGTTTCCCACACTTACAAAAGTAACACCTATCCGCGGACCTTCCAGTGGAGTTGTAGAACATCATATAGAAACCAAGGGCCTACCGGTATCTTCTAAATGCCGTCGCCTACCCCATGGAATTTATCAGGAGGTCAAGAAGGAGATAGAAAGCCTGATCAAAGACGGGATCTGTCGACCTTCCAAAAGCCCCTGGTCTAGCCCGCTCCACGTTGTGAAGAAAAAAGATGGCGGCTTACGGCTTTGCGGTGATTACAGAGCGCTGAACGCACAAACAATCCCGGATCGTTATGGAATTCCCAATCTCCGAGACTTCACAATGGAGCTTAGTGGAAAGAAGATCTTCTCCATCATCGACCTTCGCAAAGCTTACTACCATATTCCAATAGCGGAGAAAGACAGGGAGAAAACTTCGATCATCACTCCGTTCGGATTGATCGAATACAACCGAATGAGTTTTGGACTCAAAAATGGACGTCAGAGCTTCCAGCGATTCGTCGACGACCGTTTCCGAGATCTTCCCTTCGTCTTCAAGTTCCTGGATGACTTTCTCATCGCTTCGGAAAATGAGGAACAACACAGTGCTCATCTTCGAGAGGTCTTCAGACGACTCGACAGGGATGGAATCGCTATCAACCCGGCCAAATGCATCTTTGGTGTCCCTGAACTCGACTTCCTCGGTCACCACCTCACAACCACAGGAATCACACCACTCAGGGATAAGGTAAAAGATATTCTTGAGTTTCCAGCACCCAAGGATGTAAAGCAACTCAGAAGATTTATGGGGATGGTAAATTTTTACCGACCAAATCTTCCAAACACCGCGAATATCCAACAGCCTCTCAACAATTTGCTGCACAACAAGAAGAAACACGATAAAAGCCCCATCAATTGGACTGATAAAGCTATGGAAGCCTTTGAAAAGACTAAGGAAAGCCTTGCAGAAGCTGCCGAGCTTATTCACCCGGACCCAAAAGCCGAACTCTCTCTCTGCTGTGATGCATCCAACACGGGACTAGGAGCAGTCCTCCAACAAAAGAAGGATGGCAAATGGTTCCCCCTTAGTTTCTTTTCTCAAACACTCAACAATGCACAGAAGAACTACTCAGTCTACGATAGAGAGCTTCTGGCAATCTACAAGGCCGTCAGGCATTTCCAGCCGTTACTAGAAGGCAGAAGCTTTACAATTATTACAGACCACCGCCCACTTGTCCATGCTTTCGCCCAGAAACCCGAGACTGCTACTCCTATCCGCATCCCTTGGCTCTCTTACATTAGTCAGTTCTCGACAGAAATCGTCTACAAGCCTGGGAAGGATAATACTGTTGCAGACTCTTTGTCGAGGATAGAGGAAATACATACCCCTGACGATTTTGTTGCACTCTCTCTCGCCCAGGAGAAAGACCCTCACGTTGAACAACTCAAGAAGCAAGAGAATCTCATGTTCAAACTTGTAGAAATTCCAGGCTCCAACAAGTCACTACTGTGTGAAATGTCCACAAAAAAGGCAAGGCCATATCTTCCACTTGAATTCAGGCGCGGAGCATTCTTGAAGATCCACAACCTCAGCCATCCAAGTATACGCACTACACGAAAACTGGTCGCACAGCGGTTTTTCTGGCCAAATCTAAACAAAGAAGTTACAGAATGGACACGGTGTTGTATATCTTGCCAGAGATCGAAGATCCACCGCCGTACGGTTACACCACCAGGAACGTTCCAGCCAGTTTCCCGGTTCCAACATGTGCATTTAGATTTAATTGGACCTCTTCCACCATCAGATGGTAACAGATACTGCTTAACCATGATAGATCGTCATACTCGATGGGTAGAAGCAATTCCCCTACAAGACATCACTGCAGAAACGGTCTCGTCAGCATTCTACAGGGACTGGGTTTGTAGATTCGGAGTGCCTTCAAGGATAACCACCGATCAAGGACGCCAGTATGAATCACAACTATTTTACCAGCTCATCTCACATCTAGGCATTCAGCGTAACCGTACAACGGCATATCATCCACAATCAAACGGTTGCATCGAACGTTGGCACAGAACACTTAAAGTTTTGCCTACTGTTCTTCTTGGTCTAAGGTCAAGTTTACGTGATGATACTTCCTCAAGCATCGCTGAAGCTCTCTACGGACACCCTCTACGACTACCTGGCGAATTCCTTGAGAGTCATCACAATCCACCTGACCCACACACAGCTCTCCAAGAACTGAAGGAACAACTGTCTCACCTACGTCCTGCTGAAGCTCGAAGTTCTAACAGAAAGACATTTGTGCATAAAAACCTACAGAAATGCACGCACGTTTTCGTTAGGGATGACTACGTTAAACGGCCATTGACACCACCCTACTCCGGGCCATACAAAGTCTTAGAACGACATGAGAAATTTTACCTCGTCCAGCTACAAGGACGTGAGTCTAATATCTCACTAGATCGCCTGAAGCCGGCCTACCTTCTCTCTGACGACCTTCCTCACGACCAGACTTCTCCAGCCCATCAACAATCAAGTCAGGAATCCACTACTCGAACTACTTCACCCGAACCGAGTGGGGATGAACCCGAAGCCTACAAAACTCGGTCTGGACGCTTAGTGACGCGGAAAGTCCACTTCAGCGACTCCGTCGTCTAGGAGGGGAATCCTGTAGCGGTTGCTATCGTAAGATAGTAACCATCGATATTTCGATAACCATATCGAACTAAAAAATTAATGTAACCTTACACACAGAGACTCTTATCAAGTGCCATATACACATTAGAGTTTTCCCTATAGCTCGGTACTCTGCTGCAGATAGAAAACGAGAACAACACCATCTATTTCTGATCGTAAGCGGGGCTCAGTTTTCTGAAACCACGAAGACGTCAGAGTTTTGGGTGAGAAATAAAGCTACTTGTAAATACTGAAACTAACCTACAATTTATATATATTTTGATTTATTATTGATGAAATAAAGTATTATACAGTGATCCCTATTTTTTGATGTTAAGATATTAAAATACCTCATATCTTAACATTAGGATAGGGATCTTTACGTGTAACTGACATGGAACAGGCTCGGGACCTCCACTTTACGTCATATCCGAGGGGACGGTATAGCCAAGCATTTTTACTCCCTTTAAAAAATCCTAGAGCCACCGCGGGACGCCAGTAATATAACTTTGCTAATAATGATTATCATGCTTGCATGCTTCATTAAAATAGTTTTTCAGATTCCTATAGAGTTATTTTTTTTTATTCGTAATTCCTCGTCTGTTTTGAAGTAAGAAACAATAAAACTTGAAGTTATAGATTTGTAAGTTAGAATGGATTGTTTAAAGGTCTTCAGAAGAATTTATGGATCTGGACAACCCTCGATAGACATGCAAGCAGGATAGCAGCGGCTGAAATGAGATTCCTCCGAAGATTAGTTGGAAGGACCAGGATGGATTGTATAAAAAATTACATGTTCGCTAGGATTTAGGAGTACACAGGATAAGTGCGGGACATCCTGGAAGAGCGGCAATTGAAATGGTATGCAGAATAAGTGATACCCGAAAGGCCAGGTGGCTCTTTGAAGCTAGATCGGAAGGAAGACGTCCTCGCGGCAGACCCAGAAGTACGAGTATGTACTCCGACTACATTGAGAAACTGGGTGCAGCAAGAGGACTCAACATTCCGGAGATGAGAAGAATTGCAAGGGACAGAGACCGATCGGTTCAAGGGACAGTGACCAATGACCTCGGTGGACCGAGACAGCAACTCCACGCTTAGCAGCACACAGGAGTAAAAAGAAGAATAATGAGTTTTAGGTACTGAAATGGCATATGATGGCGGATTGATAAAATCAAACATCAGTAAGATTGTAATAAAAAAAAATGATATGCAATAATAATCTCCAATCGACAACAGCAGAAATGGTCTAAGCAGGAGTAGTCAAGAATAAAAAAGTATATTAGACATAAATTAGAAACCCTTATTATTGCTTCAAAAAACGACACTGACGAAACCGTATCGTCTGAATATCCAAAATAGGATTTCAAATTCAAAATAAACACCATTGAATTTAGGTTAGGAATGAACAACTCTAAAAACCTCTAAGAGGGAAAAATAATTATGGAAACTACTGATCGGTGGGACGTAAGTAAAATCTAAGAAAACATGAAAGATGATGGCTCTTAAAAAAAAATCTTTTCTAAAATGCACAAACTTAAAATTATTATTAAAAGGCTACAAGAGAAAGCTAATCAGGATAGCCTCATCAAAACTTTAATTAGCCAAAATGAGGAGCTCCTTTATCTGTAAAAGAGAATTTAAGCCTTTTAACTGTCTTTGGAGGAAAGACCGCCTAAGACGAACAATAATAGAAGAGGACCAGAAAATGAAAGCCCCTCTCCTGAGCGTGAAACTCAAGTTATTGTTCAAGATTTGTGCTGCAGAAGACTATCTATCGATTTGGAACTGCAAAAAGTGCTCTAGGTTTAATCACGTGGAGAAGCATTAAAAAAAAGAGCAGACTCAGGCGCGCTAAATGCTGCGGGAAACACTATACCAAGAACTTCCCCAAGACCTAAGAAGTTCAATTCGTGAATTATTTTAATTACAATAAGCTTTGCTTACCCAGTTCAATGTTGGTTTAAAGCATTCAGAAATAAATATTGTTCCTCCTACATAAATGTTGCTTGGAGGCGAAAAACTGCTGCGGTCATCAACGCGTATTCGTTTCTATGTTTATCAATCTTGAGGAAACCACCGACCCGAAACCTGCCGGGCACCGACGAGAGCGGCACTCAGGCCGGTGGGGGCCAGCCGAAGCAAAGGAGGCGTCCCGGTCCAACATCCTACATAAATGCTATCATCAACCGTCTCATTTAATACAAAAACTAAAACCGCAAAACTAAATTACAATTACCACTACTAACAACTAAACATTTTGATTTTTTTTTTTTTATTTAAGTATTTATAATTATCATTATTAAGTTTTATTATTAAATTTTAGAATCGGTGGTTTAGCCGGGTTAGGTACATCATAAATCTGTAATTTTTACGATTTTGGTGGAAACCGTTTTCCAACGTCTTTTACTAAAAAACATCTAGTTTAAATGAAAAGTGTTTTAGATAAAAGTTGCAGAGCGTCAAATTTAGCATGAAATAAATTCCGTACACTCAACATTAGCTATATCTTGGGAAATACAAATAAAACGTTGAAAGTATTCGTAATGCTTACTTCGTGCTAATACTTCGGTTTCGGACCACTAGGCGCTAAAAACGTTCACGTTTTAATTAATTTGTCTTCACAGGAGTGGGGTAATTTTAAAATTAAGGAGCTCGTTTTGCAAAGAATTTGATATTCTATTACTATTATATGTAACATTTTTTATTATTCATAAACTCTATTACTATTTATACTACTCTATTACTATCTATTATACTACTACTCTATTAATATTATATGTAACATATTTTATTACTCTTCAAATTGCAGGCTTTCGAAAATGAGCGTAATTAATTTTTTTGCTAAAGTGGCTGAATTGACAGTCGGTTTTAGTGAAAATACTTAACCGATTTTAGCTGTGAGGATCTCAGTCGTGCGAAATTTTGTGCCCTTCCATTTTAGAAAGAATATAATTTTCTCTGCGATAAATCTTTTTCGAGTTATGAGCGAAAAATTGAAAAAAAAGTTCAGAAAGGTCTATTTTGTTTCCCTATGAAATTTGATGGCAACCGATATGAGTTGGCAGACGTTCATAATTGTTGTCTATGAAATGAGTAGTTTCAGCTTATATGATCAAAAACTTCCTTCAAATAAGACAATTTTTTTGGCCCTCAGCTCCCAGACTATAACTGCTTTCAAAGGTTTAGCTGATTAGCCGAAAGACCTCTCGCCTCTCCTCACCTTCCAATTCATCCGATTCTAAAATTTATAAATAAATAGCTTAGCAATGAATAACAAGGAACTTTTGTGTACTAAAAACTGTACGGCAAATTGTTATTTTTAACCGACTTCAAACGAAATAGGAGGTTAACTCAATTCTTATTGTATCGAATTATCGTATGTGACTTTTTTTTGTGTGTTTTTTTTTCTTTTTTTCTATGTATATTCACCGATTACTCAGAGATGGGTGGACCAATTGGAACGAAACCTTTTGCATCTTGTAGAGTATTTTCCCAAGGTCCATTTAAACCTTTTTGGGGTTCCTAATTTATTTAAGAAGTTATCGGGAAAAAACATGAAAATAATTATTTAATTATCGCTCAAATTGTTTACTTATTGGAAAAACATATGGCATATATAATATAAGGTATGCTCCAACAAGCTATTAAAACTAATTGATAACTAACAAATCCCAATATTGTATTACTGCTGGATGAATCAAATGGGAAAACCAACCAATCAAATTCAGAATCAAAAGAGTGGGGGTGTTAACAGACATGAGCAGTCTGTTAGTTATCGATGTGTTTTACGTGCTTGTTGGAACAAACCTATACATAACCTTAACTAATTTTTCAACATTAGATTTAAATGAAGATATAAATATCAGCAGAATATAATATCGCTGTCGTTTTCTGTAGCGATATTAGCATAAATATTAGATAGATATATATTCACCGATAACAGTAAACCTTCTTAATTTAGATCTAATCGACGGTTGGACACCATAATCATAAGACAACAAAATTCGTGGAATTCCAAGAAAGACTGAGTATTGGTAATCGTTTTAAAGCAGAATTTAAGACTTCTTCAAGTTCCCGAAGGATCGTTTTAATTTAAAATCGTAGCTATTATTAATTGAAATTAAATTTTGATTTCTATCTTTTATTGACTATGCACATTAAAAAAAGAATACAATAATTCCTGGAAAAGCTCATTTTCAGTTGACTTACCAAAGGATTCAGATACCTCTGTCTTCTTCCGGATACACTCGGTCACTGTTAAATATCTTGCCGGAGGTCTTGTGCCGATCCTTTATGGGTGACACTTCTGTTATGTTATCCGGATTACTATTATCGGTTTTTAAATTTGTTTCTACAACTATCGAGGCTTTTTCTGGTGTTCATCCATCAATAAAAACTACAAAATAAAACTTGATAACTACCCGAAAACAACCTCATTGTATGAAAGTCCCCTCAGCAAAAATTTGGCAGCCATGGAAATGATTGTTATAAATGATGATAAATCTAGGCCACTAGAATTGAAGCAACATTGTTTAGCAATTTATTTTCTGAATAATGTTTTATTACGAAGGATATAATTCATAGTACTTCGGTAATAAATTTAGTCAAAAATTCATCGAAAGGACTTACGAACATAATTGACTCAACCTTTGGAATTAAATCATTAGTCTAATACGGAGAATAATAATATCCTTCGTAATAATAAATTAACCATATGTGAGTCCCAAACCCTGTTGCTTCTATCCTAGCGGGGCAGTTTTTTTGATATCGATAAATTTTATGGTAGCCCCTTTTTTGCTGGGACTTCTATCCAATGATGTTTAATCATTGGATAGAAGGCCGGAGTTGGCCTTGACCTTACTTCTGATAGATCATTCACTGTTCTTAGCTAAGAAAACATTTCAAACAAGCCAATTTATTACAATATTACTATACATAAAATTTTAAGACCAAAAAGAGGGGCTTGCTGTAATCTATTTTAACACGGAAAATTACTATAATCTAAAATACATTTGATTCTACACGTTAACACTATTTGTATATTTCGCTTATATCTACAGACTATATACAATCTAACAATAATGTGCATTAAATAAACTAGCCAATCGACATATGGCAGTAATAATACCATTACTACAGACTTATAACCTATCTCATCAACATTTCCGCAGAACGCAAATATTGATGACATATTAATGAAACAGAAACACAACACTTCATGGTTCAATCAATAATTAAATTCCTTAACCCTTTAACCGGGTGGGACGTATATAGGCGTCCAACCTAAACTATAGCGCCAACGGGCAGGGCGTATAAATACGTCCTTGAAATATATGTTGTGCCCTGGAACGGTTGGGACTTATATTTTCGTACAACAGAGATATTAGTCATCGATACATGTAACGACGTGAATTTACATTCATATATATATATATATATATATATATATACATATATATATATATATATATATTATAAATTAAATATATTATTATTATAAATATTATAAATTATATATATATATATATTTATATATATATATAGATATATATATATATATATATAATTTATAATATTTATAATAATAATATATTTAATTTATAATATTTATAATAATAATATATTTAATTTATATATATATATATATATATATATATATATATATATATATATATCTTTTGTACTATTTATATTGGTTAAGGCTGTAAAATTTATAATTTCTTAATTCGATACTTTTATATTTTTGTTGGTACTCTTTATTATTTGTTTGTCATTTTGTGTTTTCCTTTATGGTTTATATATAAATAAACGGAAACGAATATATTTCATAGCCTTTCAATTTATTTTAAGCATAAATAAAAAAAATAATAATATGAAGTTACATTGCACCGGGCGGGGACGTATATACACGTCCTAGTGAAAGAGCTCGCGCCCGTTGTAGGATGCGTAATTTAAAAGGGAACTCCCCGGTTAAAGGGTTAATAAGTTGAGATCTATAATTCCATGCAATTTTACAGTATTTAATTAAACTCAACCAATTTTTACCGTTTAAATATTCTATTAATTCGTCGTTTTTTAAATGATTTTTATTAAAACAGAGTTTACGCATTTCACATAATATTGTACAGGAGGGTATAAAGTGTTGCGTATTTTCATTATTTGGGTTTCATCTTCCTTTTATATTTTATAATTTAAATCTAAAAGTTCGCCTCTTGCTTTGAAAATCCATTTAATATCATTAAGGTTTTTAATACAAAATAAATAACTTTCTTCTAGCTGATGAGATAACTGTTAGTACAATAAATATTTTGTTGAATTATTCGCCTTTTCTATTAAATTATTACAAAAGGATTCTTGTAACTTATTTCCAAGCAGTGAAAATAAATCTTTTAGGCTATTAGTATTATCTATTATAATTTCTTGTTCTACATTGAATCTGCTTATCAACTTTTTTAAATCGTTGTTGGACGCCAAAGCATCTCTGAGTGCGCGCTCTCGGGATCAGTCGTTTAATTTTGTTTATCAGTTCTGTTAAACGGTTCGATATTCAAATTAAAATTTAAGTTTATAGTGAATTTAATAACTTTATATAAAAAAAAAAAAAAATGTCTCTTGAAAACTGCACCAATGAGGAAATAATGCAGGAAATAAGGAAAAGTAATAAAGAAACCGCTGAAATTGGGAAGAAAACCGAGGCAATAATGGACATGTTAAAACCAATACTTGCGGAAACGGAAACTACCAAAAAAAATGTATAGAACTAGAAAATAATGTAATAAAACAAGAAGACGAGATTGTTTTCCTGAGAAGACTAGTAAATAAAAACAACTTAGTGATATACAGGGTGTCCCGAATTTAAATGGCAAAACTTCAGGAACTTATAAGGGACCGAAAAACTAAGACAAAAAGTCCTTTAGAGATTTGCTCGTTTTTTCTTAGTTTTGGAGAAAATCGCAAAAAAAGAAACAAAACAAGTTTTCATTTTTATATTTATTTATTTACATTTATATTTATGTTATGTTCTTTTTAATGTAAATATTGCTCAAAATGTTGTCCTCTTGCACCAATGCAAGCATTACATCTAGCACTCACTTGATAAATTGCAGCTAAACATTGTTCTGATGATATTTGGTGCATTGCATCTATGATTCGGTCTCTTAATTGCTCTCTTAAGTTGATTGGCACCTAATAAACTTCCTGCTTCAAGGTTCCCCATACGAAGAAATCCATGGGTGTCATATCAGGTGATCTTGGTGGCCAAGGTACTACTTCTCCACGTCCATTCCATCGTTGTGGATAATTTATATCCAGCCAAGCTCGACCAGCTCTGCTCTAATGAGCTGGACATCCATCGAGTTGGAACCACATTTCAATCCGCTGTTGTAAGGGAATGTCATCTAAATAATCAGAAAAGTCGTTCTCCAAAAAATGTGTAAATGTGATTCCATTCAATCTTTCAGGTAAAAAATATGGTCCCACCAGTAATCCGTTCCAAATTCCAAGTCAAACGTTAATAGCAAATTCATGCTGAAACCTATTCTAATAATTTTTAATGGAAATAAATTATCATCGCGAATTTTTTCAAGAAACCACTTACTAAAATTCAATCTCTTAAAATAATCTTGAGGTAATAAATTCTGAACTTTTTGCAGATGGTATCGATTATCACCTTTCAAAGTTCGCCATATTTCTTGCCGCGATATTCCTAATGCAGCAGAAGCTCTTCGGATGCTAGTCTCACAATTGTTATCGAAGTGGCGTTGGACGTAATTTCTTCTCCGATAATCTGCTCTTATTGCTGCCTGGAATTGATCGCCTTCATTACGTATTAAGAATGACCCAGTCTCTCGTAGTCTATTAAAAGTTAACGAAAAGACTCGTCGATTAGGCACTCTTCTATTTGAAAATCAGCGCGCATACTCCCGCACCGCTTCTAAAGCATTACCGTTACAGAAACCATAGACAAAAATCATATCAGCGTATTCAACATTAGAATATGTACGCGACATTGTGGCTGATGCTATTCACACAAAAATATCTGAGTAACTGATTGAAGACTGATTTAGGAATTATAATCCTAGAAGGAAGCCAAAATGTAACAAATAAAAGAATGTAAAGGAGAACAGGAAGTGTTTACATATCTCACTGCCTAGCCTGACGAACTTTGAAAGGTGATAATCGCTACCTATAACATTTTTGTTTTCTTTCTTTTTTTGCGATTTTCTCCAAAACTAAGAAAAAACGAGCAAATCTCTAAAGGACTTTTTATCTTAGTTTTTCGATCCCCTATAAGTTCCTGAAGTTTTGCCATTTAAATTCGGGACACCCGTATAATGTCACAGAAAAAGTGGATAGAAGTAAGGAACATCTAGTGGAGAAAGTAAAAGAAACATTTAAAAAAGGTAATGTGGTGATTAGCGATGAAGCAATAAACGAATGTTTTAGAATTGGAAATGGTATAGGGACACGTCCCATAAAAGTCTCACTAACATCAAATTTAATGAAGAAGATCTTAAAAAACAAAGAAGTGTTTAGAAACCTAAATACTCCGATTGCTCACGACAGAAGCAAAGAAGAGAGAGAATATGGTAAAAGAATATATAATTGTTTAAAAACGTTAAAAACGTTTGACATAAACGTGGGACTATATAAAGGAAACATTAATCCTAGAAGAAGAACTTCATCACAATAATGTAAGTAAAGATAAGGTAGATAAGGACAATAATCGTTTTTGGTTAATAAGTAAAAATAATAGCTGTAAACAATTAGTAAACTCTAATTCAAAAAATTATTCAAAAATATTATCATACAATATACATGGGCTAAGTAATAAATTTGATAAACATTTTTTTATGTATATAAATGCTTTTGATATAATTCTTTTATATGAAACATTTATCGAGGAAAAAAATATTAACTTATATGAGCAATATTTCCCAAATTTCACTCTCAAATGGGTACCGGCAACTAGGATTTCAAGAGGGTAGGGCAAGAGAAGGTAGGTTATATGGAATAAAAAATAATGTTTTTGGGCAAGGAGCAGAGTTCGCGAAACTAAGAGGATGTGATGTAATTAGGATGTTGCTCAAAGGTAATCCCATCTACATACCTTGCCCCTGTATACCTTAACGATTGGAATGCGGACTATAGAACCCTAGCAAGTGTATTATCCGGCCCTATCAATAATTTTATTGTTTTGGGGGATATGAACGGAAGGAGAGCAAACTTACAATTTATTTCGAAAAAAGGTTTACCGAATAATTGTGTAATAGAAAATTTAAGAAGAAATTCAAATGACAAAATTAAAGATTCTAAAGGCGCTCAACTAATCGAACTTTTTGATTCGAACGACCTGATAATTCTAAATAGTAGAACAAAAGGCGATGAGAGAGGTGAAATGACATATATTAGTCAAAATGGTGCTTTGGTTACAGACTATTGCTGTGTTTCACGGGAAATACTAAATTTTATAACCAACTTTTATATAGAGTCACAAACGTTTTCGGATCATTTGCCTTTGGTATTAATATGCAACAGACAGTTATCAAGGGATAGTGAACAAGATATTTTACCATTATTACCAAAATTGAACTGGGCACAACAAATTACGGAAATTTAATCAAAATAACCTTAATAAGAATATCATAATTCTAGATACTGTTATGGGGCCGCCTGATGAAAAAATTGGAGTAATAATGGAAATAATAAAAAAAATCTTCAATAATTAATGATAAGACAAAAATTAATACAAAAAGAAAAAATAAATGGTTTGATGGAGATTGTAGAAAAGCGAGGGCACAATCTTTCAGCAAACTAAACAAATATATATTTTATAATTTTTAAATAATTTTATTAGAAGATAAAAGATTCGACCTCGGCCGGGAATCGAATCTATTATCTTCTAACGGTTCGATTCCCGGCCGTGGTCGAATCTTTTATCTTCTAATAAAATTATTTAAAAATTATAAAATAAATATTTAACCAAAGACCATAAATAAATACATCATTAAACAAATATAAGAATTCAAACAATCGAATTTTCAAAATGCTCTGTAAGTATAAAAAAGAATGATACTATTTAAACTTAATAGAAAAAAACAATAAGAAAAAAGAGTCAAAACAATTTTGGGAAATAATAAATCAAATAAGAAATAAAAATTTTGTTATTGATGGAAGCATAACACCTGATAAATGGATTGAACACTTTTATAAAATGTATAATCAACCCACACTTGTAATAGATATCCCTTATATTGAACCGGTTATATATAATAGTGAAATGGATGCACCATTCAAATTACAAAACTTACAATACATAATTAATATATCTAATCTAAATAAAGCTCCCGGGCTCGATCGAATACCGTACGAGTTTTATAAAAATGCAACAACAATATTCTTAAATATTCTACTTGATATATTTAATCAAATTTATGATACCGCTGAAATTCCAAAGGAGTTTAAAAAATCAATAACCTATCCTATTTATAAAAAGGGAAACAAGAGTAATCCGAATAATTATAGAGGGATATCCTTTATTAATACCGTGGGAAAATTATTTACTGGACTATTGCATCTAAGATTGACCCAATGGGCTGAAACTAATAATATAATTAAAGAATCACAAGCGGGATTTAGAAAACAATATTCCACAATAAACAATATATTCAACCTAATCAGTATAATTAAATTAAAGCTTAGTAAAAAAAGAGGAAAAGTTTATGCATTTTTCATTGATTTTTCAACAGCTTTTGACATAATCGATAGAAGGGCATTACTATATAAATTATATCAATTAGAAATATCCACGAAAAAAGTGAACATATGTAATTAAGGGACTATACTCGGATGTGGAGGGAACGGTTTGGTGCAAAGAAGGTTTGACATCCTTTTTTGAGGTTAATGTAGGACTTAAACAGGGTTGTATATTGCGTCCATTTTTATTTCCCTGCTATATAAATGATCTGGAGGATGAAATTGGGGGAGGTCTTTGGATTAATGGAAAGAACATAAGCGTATGCAGTCAGCTTTTAGCGTATGCAGACGATATCCTTGTGCTGGCATCCGATCCAAATATTTTGCAATATATGATAAACAATTTAGAAAAATACTGTGAAAAATGGGGATTGAATATAAATTTAGATAAATCAAAAATAATAGTTTTTTTGAATGGAGGGAAGTTGGGAAAATAAGAAAATTGGTTCATAAACAAGAAAAAAATAGAGGTAGTTAAGAACTATAAATATTTAGGGATTAACTTGAGCTGCACATTGTCACTAAATAAGCACTTTCAAGAAAAATTGGGAAAAGCTAAAACAGGTATTAACACAGTCTGGAAAAATTTCATATACAATAACAAAATTTCTTATCCATCAAAATTGCAAGTTTTTAACACCGTATTTAGATCAATTATGGGCTATGGAGCACAAGTATGGGGATACCAGGAATTGGATGATGTAGAAAAGTTACTATACTTTTTTGTAAGAAAATTATTTAACTTACCGCAATATACTCCACGATATATAATATATCTTGAGACCAAAATACAACCCCTTTTCTTCTATACTTTGAAACTATAACAGAAATATATTATAGATGTTTTAAGTATGAATGAAAATAGATTACCTAAATTTTTTGCTTAAGAGGTGTTAAAAAATAATGTATTTTGGGTGCCTGATCTCCGGTGACGGTTAAGGTGGCAAATTCAAATTGAAATATAAACTTAAAAACCAAATATAAAAAAAGGAATTATCTGTGATTGAAATAAAATAAAATCAAAATACCGAACACCGCCTGGCAATGAACGGCTTATTTCATTCATGAGAAAACATATACATATTTACAGAATTTTATGTGATCATAAGGTTGATCAATCTTCCTCTGCCAATGGCAACCGGAAGAGTTTTATGGCAGGCCTAGTAAAGGTTCCTACCTTGGTTGACACTGATGCATTTCTCACAAATCCATCGGCTCCAGGAAAAACTGCTGTTATTCGGCCTAAGGGCCACATAAGGGGTGGACAGTTAGGTTCTGCAACTACCACCAGGTCGTTCATTGCCAAGTTTTTTTGTTTTGTGAGTCAATTTCGATCTGACTTGGAGCGTGATCAGGTATTCTGAATGCCATCGTTTCCAAAAATGTTGGAGCAATGCCTGTATCAAGCGAGAATGTTTTAAGAAACCATCCCCGCACTCGGTCAAGTCCGTCCTGTTGGGGTAAGGTAGAAATGGGTCGACCAATCAAACAATGAGCAGGAATGAGAGCAGCATAATCCCGAGGGTCAGAGGACATGGGGCTTAAAGGTTTGGAGTTTAGAATTGCCTCTATTTGGGTGGTCAAAGAGATTAATTGGCTGAGTGTAAGCACGTGGTTGCCAACCATCCTTTTTAAATGAAATTTTGTAGAGCGAACAGCACGTTCTCATAAACGGCCCTGATGAGGAGCATGAGGAGCGGCGATTGTTTCAAATTGAACAAAATTTTCAAGAAGAATTTCCTTAATTAAATCGGACTCTGTATTAGCCCTCAGAAGTTGTTTCAATTCTCTATCTAGTGATCCGCGACTGTCAACAAAATTGGTTCCACAGTCAGAATACAAACGTTCAGGGATGCCACGTCTAGCAATGAAACGTTTGAGAACATCTAGAAAAGCTTCAGTCGATAAATCATGAGCGACCTCGATGTGCACTGCCATGCACACAAAAATGCGCAGGTAAACCTTAATTGTCTAAAGTCTTTCTAAGCGAGTAAGGTTTGATCAAAAATGGACCACAGTAATCCATTCCGAAGTGTGAAAAAGGTGGTGATGGATTCACTCTCGAAGCAGGCAAATCGCCCATCAAGGGAAAAGCAGACCGTGGAGAAGCACGAAAACACTTTACACATTGGTACACATTTTTCTAATGACTTGTCTAGCTGAAAGTATCCAATAATTCCACGAAAGTTGAAACTGCACTTGAGATGGACCTGTATGTCCGAGCCAATTGTGGTAATGAAAAATCAAAAGGTGCACCAAAGAGTGGTATTTCGGCAGCAATGCGGCCCAGAGGTTTTACATAGGTAGAGTTGATCAGTCGCCTCTAATGCGGAGAATTCCTGCTTCATCCAAAAAGGGGTTCAACCTTTGGATTGCAACTCGGGGCTGCCTGTTATTTGCAATGGCATAAATATCGGTTGCTTGGTTGCTTGAAGGTGTTTGATTAAATAGTTGATGGCGAGCTTATGCCAATGTACCAATGGAAAATTAAAAAACTCTTTGTGAAAACGCCATTTCAATATATATGTCATAATTCGTACTGCCTTGGACCATGAAGAAACAGTTTCGAAAAGATTTTCAGTTGAAGCAATGGTTAAAACGGACAGGAAAAGACTTATATTATAGTTTCTACATAACTCCCTGAGAGGGGCATGGAAGGCCATTCCACGACAGGAAACTTTAAAAACGGAGGACCAGAAAACCACAAAGGTGATAAGAGTTCTGAAGGACAAGTAACTCCTCTACTAGCCATATCGGGAGGGGTTAAAACGCCAAGCACATGTCGCCAGGACTTGACTTCTGTCCAACCAATAGTTTCTGAGACTCGGTTGGCTACAAACATTTTGAGCAAATAAGGCTCTATACGGATCCAGTCCAATACAATCGAAGAATCGGTCCAAAGAAAAACATCGTCAATGGTGTATTCTGATTTCAAAAGGGTGACATAATGATGACAAAGTCTGGCCAAATTTGTGCAGCTAATAATTCCATTCTAGGAATTGAAATGTTAACTCTAACTGATTCAGCATCGTGGATGCGCAAATAAATCACGGCTGCATAGGCTGCCTGACTGGCATCACAAAATCCGTGAATTTGGACATTTAATGAAATTCCTAATAAACAGGGAACTGAACTTTGGTTTAAATTGGTTAGAGTTTCCTGGAATTTGATCCATTCGGAATTAAGGTTGAATGGCAGAGGTGTGTCCCAATCTAGATTCAAACGCCAAAGTCCTTGTAAAAAACATTTTGCCTTGAGTACAAAAGGTGACACAAAACCACATGGGTCATACAACTTCGCCACTTGGGCTAGAACTGAACGCTTAGTATGCGTCTGTTCAGCTGATAGGATTAATTCGTCAGTAGGATATTTTAAAGAGTCTGAACATTCATCCCAGACCAACCTTAGGACTCGCACCAAGTCATCATCCACGCAGTGGGATGGTGGAAGATTTTTGATTAGGTCGCGGCAATTGCTCGACCACTTCTTGAGGACAAAACCTCCAGATATTAGTAATGCAATGAGCTCATCCCTCAAAAGCAGGGTGTCGTTAAGTGTGTTTCTACCAGCACTGATGTCGTCCACAAATATTTTGTTCAAAAGAACTTTTGCTGCGTTGGGAAAATTAATACGCTCGTCTGCTGCTAACCTTTTTAAGGTCGCAGTGGCCAAAAAGGTGGCTGGACCTACGCCGTAGGTAACAGTAGCTAAGGCGTAAACCTTTACAGGCTCCGATGGCTCTTCACGCCATACAATGCATTGATATGGCATGTCATCTTCATGAATCATGATTTGACGGTACATTTGTTCAATGTCGCAAATAAAAACAAATTGACATAAACGAAACAAAGTTAAAACATCTTATAACAAGTTTAATGCATTCGGGGCTTTAAGCAACACCGAATTTAATGAATGAGAGGTGGATGTAGCAGCACTCGCATCAAACACCACTCTCATTTTAGAAGTATCACCGTGAGTTTTATATATCCCATGGTGGGGAATGGAATATTGAGGAAATGACGAGTCAGTGATGAGCTTCATGTGACCCTTGGCCAGAAAATCAGCCATAAAATCTTTGTAGAGAATTTTAAAGGATGGGTTGGTAGCGAATTTGTGTTCCAACGCCTTTAAACGTGTCCAAGCAGTCTTGAGGGAATCACCCAACAACTTCTGGCCATTCTCAATGAATGGTAATCGGGTTTGATATCGCCCTGAATTTAAACGAGTAGTATTTTGCATTAAAAAATCTTCAGACCTTTTTTTCATCTATTGAAAGCTGTTTTACCTTAGGAGGTTCCTCTACAGACCAAAATTTGTTGACAGTGTCGATCAAATCATTATCAAAAGAAGTATTCAGAGAACCAATAAGAGAAATGTGGTGACGGGCACCAAGCACATCATGAGAACTTTCATTGGTAGCAGCACAAAAATGTGGGGTTGTGGGAGCATTTCCCATCAATACCGAGCCGAAGGCTGTAAGCACAACCACCGGCATATTCTTCCCCAGGGTAGTGACAGATCCAAGGAGAGAGGCGGCCACAATATCTGCTCCGAGTAAGACATTCACCTTGGACGGTGAACACATGGCGAATTGTGAAGATGTGATCCATTGTAGACCTCCCTTTTCTAAAGCCGCATTGGTATTCCCCGACTTCCCTTTCCATGTGAGCGGTAAGCCTTCGGTTGATGGCCGTAGACAGCACCTTGTATGCCACACTCAGCAGCGAAATTCCCCTATAATTAGAGCAACAAAGCTTGTCGCCTTTCTTGTAAATGGGACAGATAAAAGCTACTTTCCAGTCCTCGGGATTTTTTCTTCTGTCCAAACATCATATATGAGCTCGTAGAGTTGATGCCATACATCGTCCCCACCGTATTTAAGGAGCTCCGCTTCAATCTTCCTCAACGATTACAATAATTCAAAAAAGGTCAAAAGGTTTGTTCAACAAAATGGCGAACTTCCGGCAAGGCTCGTGTTGGAATCGTTAATTGAATAATCTGTAACGAACTACGCAACAGCCATGAACGCCCATAAAACAGGAAAAAACAAGGAATTTCAATTACTTGAATGATTAAAAGGCAAAAATTTAACCTCTGGTAGATTTTGATGTACGATAATTTTAGTGAAAATAAAAAAGGGGGAAAAATACAATTAATCTGATTAATATCACCAACGTAAAAAACGGGATAAAAAAATTATTTCGTTCTGGTGAGCTCGGAAAAGCACTTAAAATAATTAAAGAACTGTAAAATCAAAAAAATGAAATAAGTCTTTAATGCAACTTACCAAGCTTTCGCTGTACGCTGATTCGGAATTTCGGGCAAGGGTGAAATGAGGATAATCGGGTAAAAGATATTGAAGGAATGTTTTAGGATGAAGGAAAATTTCACCTGTTGCTCGTCCTTCTTGAATTTTGCGGCCAGCGGCGAACAATGATGGTTGAAGAGAAAACTTCAAAATAATCATAAATTTCATACCCAAGAGGTACAATCCAAGCCATCGGTGGACTCTAACTGGAGATCACAAACACGATGATGCTTACTGTTCAACATCAAGAAAGCAAGTGCCCAAGAAAATGGCTGACCCCGGAATTCTAAACCCTTCCAAATACCATCTTGATGCCACTGATAATCCAATTGTTGGCCCAGCGATTGCTATCTCCGGTGACGGTTAAGGTGGCTAATTAACCGTAATTAGTAATTCAAATTGAAATATAAATTTAAAAACAAAAGATAAAAAAAGGAATTAACTGTGTATAAAATAAAATCAAAATACCGAACAACTATGTTAAATTAAAAGACAATCTTTCAAGGTTATAAGAGCTCATTTTATTCAATAGGCTAAACTTAACTAACTAGTCATAAAAAAGTATTGGGACATATGGTTGTTGCCAAGGCAACTATTATCATAACATACTTTTTTTTCGACTTTTTCTCTATCAACATACACAGTTAAAATTGTGTAAAAAGAAACATGCTTATTCATAATACGAGAATGTGAATCTTTTTGGGTTTTTTTTTGTCCTGCAACCTCTTTCAAGTCTGACCTCTTCTGTTGAAGATCCTGAGGTTGGTTGTAGACCTATTGGCACTTCTTTTTTCGCTGGCTCAAAATTGAAATATTTAGTCCATGTTGTGTTACCAGTAGAGAGATTATGGGGGAGCTGGCGCACCGTTTGCCCCATCCCCACTCCTTAAGTGCCACGTGGGTGATGACGTGACCAGCCTTAAGTCCCACGTTGCTGGTCTCTTACCCTAGGTTAACCAGCAGACCAAGCCCTTTAATGAACAGGTGACCGTTAGGCCACGCCCCTTTTTACATCTATAATACCTTAACCACCTAAATTTTCGGTCACGTGACTATTAGGCCACGCCCCTTTTGGCTTCTGCTATACGTTAACCACCGGTCACGTGACCGCCGCCATATTGTTTTCTGATGTTCTAGGCTTTGTTTATGGTCACGTGACCGCCACCATATTGTTTTCTTCTACTCTATACTTAGTTTATGGTCACGTTATCAGTCACATGACCGCCGCCATATTGTTTTTTTGTCATGTAAGAGGCTGAGTCTACCCGGCGACCATATTGTTTCGAACCACGTGACCATTAGGCCACGCCCTATACTATACGTTAACTACCCAGATTTTTGGTCACGTGACCACCGCCATTTTGTTTTCTGCTATTCTAGGCTTCGTTTTTAATGACGTGGCCGTCGCCATATTGTTTACTGCTATGTAAGAGGCTGAGTCTACCCAGCCATTTTGTTCTTTAATACTACAGGCTTTATTTACGGTCACGTGACCTCCGCCATATTGTTTTCTAATACTCTAGGCTTCGTTTATGGTCACGTGATCTTCCTTACATAACCTTCCTATTTACGTACCTTCTTATAACCTCTCTTGTAACCTTTATAATGCTCACATCTATAAACGGAATTTGATCATGTTGTGCCCAAGTTTCATCATGTCAGATTTATATGGACTTTGATCCGTTAATCCTATAAGGATAAACAATGTACTAAAAACCTCTTAATGTACTTTGAACTTTTAATCCCTTTAGGGAATCATTATTTCCATGTGAAGAAAACAGGTTTGATCATGTTGTGCAAAATTGTCTTCCTGTCCAGTTTATATGGATTTAATCCGTTAATCCTATAAGGATAAAATCATCTACTTTGACCTCTTAATCTTTTTTTTCTAATACTATACCTTCACAGTTTTTTTTTTTTAACAGGTTTGATCATGTGTAAAGTTGTCTTCCTGTCCAGTTTATATGGACTTTAATCCTATAAGGATAAACAATGTACTAAACACCTCTTAATGTACTTAGAACTTTTAATCCCTTTAGGGAATCATTATCTCCATGTGAGAAAAACAGATTTGTTCATGTTCGATCCTGCCTTAATCTATATATCCTAAAAGGATAAATGATGCACTTTGGACTATAGGATAAACTATGATAGATTACTTTTTTTTTGTATCCTTTCATTGAAATCTTTGGATTCTTCTTCTTCGATGGCTCTACGGTCCTTGAAGAACCCTGGCCTGCTCCACAATGTTCCGCCATTCCTCCCTGTCCAGAGCTGCTCTTCTCCACCTTCGAACTCCAAGTGTCCTCAGGTCATCCTCCACGTCATCGAGCCACCGCAATCTAGGACGACCTCTTCTCCGTCCTCCCCCTGGGTGCCCCTCCAGAAGCTTCTTTGGGATTCGCTGCTCTTCCATTCTCTGTACATGCCCCACCCACCTAATTCTATTCCTCTTGATGCAGGTGACAATATCTGGGGTCTTGTATAAATCATGGAGCTCCCGATTGTTTCTTTGCCTCCACTGATCTCCCTCCTTCAAGGGACCAAAAATCTTTCTAAGGATTTTCCGCTCCCACACATTGAGCATTTGTTCATATTTCCTAGTAAGAACCCATGTTTCACTTCAATATGTCACTACTGGTCTAATAATGCTAGTGTATACAGCTTGCTTTAACTGCCAGAGTAATACTTTCGACCTTAGCACTTTTCCGAGCGCCCAGTAACATCTACTTCCGGCCATAATGCGTGTCTTTATTTCTGCCATTATATCATTCTTTTCGTTGATGTTGGCCCCAAGATATTGAAACTCTGATACCTGCTCGAAAAAGTGCTCTCCTGTCCTAAGACCACTCCTCGCCCCACAATCAGTCCGGGAGGTCTTCATTTATTTGGTTTTGGCTTCATTGATGCTTAGACCTGCCATTTTGGAAGCCTGCTCACATTCCTCGAAGGCTCCTAGCAAAGATGCACGTGTGCGACCAGTAATGATAACGTCATCTGCATAAGTCAGGTGCTGTGTCATACGGTTGTAATTGTACGGTCCCTCCAGGATTAGTCCTTATGGCCCTCATTACCATTTCCAATACAATGTTGAATAGGAAGGGGGGTAGGGGGTCTCCTTGCCTTAATCCTTTGTTGATGCGGAAACAACTGGACTTATTACTTTGGATTTTTACTTTCCCTTGTGTCCCTTCCAAGGTTGTGCGCACTAATCGTATTGGTTTTTCTGTGATACCCATCTTTGTCATGGCCTGATACAATCTGCATCGGTCTACACTGTCATACGCCCCTATCTGTAGTCGATGAAGAGTTGGTGCAGATCGAGGTTAGGTTAGGTTTTTGTGTTTATGGACACACAACGTCTCAGGTTATTTGTGTCCTCTTTCATTTGGTTTAATATTTATTATTTTATTTTTTAATTCAATTTATATTTTATTAAATAAATTCTTTTCTTTAAGAAATTTAATTACTTTGTCTATATTTATAATATTATCACCTAGAATACTATGGAGCTTGCGTTCGGTTCCTAAACATTGAAAATATGCATCGTTACTAGGGCAGTCTTCTAAGATATGGCTGATAGTTAACTGTACTCCACACGTTGCACATGTGGGGGGGTCGTTTCTTTCGATAAGGTGTCCATGCGTAAGGCGCGTGTGCCCGATTCTCATCCTTGCTATTACCACCTCCTCTCTTCTGGTGCTGCGGTAAGAGCTCCTCCAGGGTTTTATTTCGGATTTGATTTTTTTCAATTTATTTTGTTCATCCGTCCTATACCATAGTTGGACCCATGTCATCTGAGCTTGCCGTTTCAAATAGTTCGATACGTCGGTTGTAGTGTAGATATTTCTAATTTCTATGGACGATGATAATGCTGCTTCCTTGGCTGCTTGGTCCGCCTCTTCATTTCCTTTTATTCCTACATGCGATGGTATCCAAACTAGCACTATATTTTTTTTCTGTTCATTTATTATCGCGAAATATGCCTGGGCTCTTTTAATGACCTGGTTGCTAGTATAAATATTGGTTAATGCTTTTATTGCGGATAGGGAGTCCGTGAATAACGTAAAGTTTTGCCCCCGACTTAGTATTACATGATATAGGGCTGCACTAATTGCATAACATTCTGCAGTGAAGTTGCTAGTTGTATACTGAAGCTTGTATCGGATAGTTTTAGAGTTAAAAATTATAGAACATCCAACGTTGCTGTTTAATTTGGATCCATCTGTATAAAGGTGTATGCTGTCACGATATTTATCTAATATTGTTTGGTATTCTAAAATGTAATTGTATTCTGGGGTATCTTTTTTCTTATATTTATTAAGAGTTAAGTCTATTGGTGGTAGTTTTATAGTCCATGGTGGGTAATGATATTCATTGTTGCTTATTTGGAAATTTTTGATTTCTTCTATATATCTTCTTGCCCTTATTCCTAATGGGGCTTGCAGTCTATGGTTTTCTGTATATTTCCTGATATTTGTTTGAAATACATGTTTCCATGCTGGATTTTTATCGTTGAATTTAAGTCTTCCAATGTATCCGCAGGCGAGTTGGTGTCGCCTGACAGCAAGTGGAGCCAAACCTGCTTCCACACATAGACTGTTCACAGGGCTCGTTCTGAAGGTGCCAGTTGCAAGACGGATACCCGCGTGATGGACCGAGTCCAATGTGAAGAGCAGTTTAAGGTTAGCCGAGGAATAGACAAAGCTGCCGTAATCCAGTTTCGATCTAATTAAGCAAGTATATACTTTCAACATGCTGGATCTGTCTGCTCCCCACGAGCATCCAGCTAGGACCTTTAGTATGTTTAATCTCTTTGTGGACTCTTCCTTTAGCCACCTAATGTGATCTTTCCAGTTTAGTTTATAGTTAATTATTAATCCCAAGAATTTAACTTTTGGCTCGAACTTAAGTTGTATTCCTCTGTATATCAACTCTGGAGGTGAAGTTGGTGACCTTCGTTTTGAGAAAATAATGCATTTTGTTTTTTCTGTTGAAAATTGTAAGCCCGAATGCGTGGACCAAGATTCCAAATTCAAGAGGCTTTTTTGTATAGTTTTTTTCATCCAGTTTTGATTTCTAAAAGGGAGCAACAAGGCCAAATCATCAACAAATAGGAAAGATTTGATAGGTTTAGGAATCATTGACGTAACGTTATTAATTGCTATAGCAAAAAGGGCACAGCTTAGGACACTTCCCTGGGGTATTCCATTGGCCAGTGTTTTTACTGATGATAGATAATTACCCACTCTAACTTGGAAGGTGCGTTCCCTGAGAAAGTTTTTAATTAGTATAAGAAGGCGACCCTTAAATCCCCATTCATTTAGTTGTTTTATAACGAGATTTGGATTTAAGTTATCATAGGCCTTTTCTATGTCAAAGAAGATGCCTACGCACTCTTTCTTTTCGGAGAAGCAATCTAGTAATTCGTGCTCCAGCGTAACCAGATGATCTAAAGTGGAGCGTCCTGTTCTGAACCCACTCTGGGCTTCTGAAATGAGGTCATTTTTCTCTAATATCCATGTTAAACGTTTGAAAACCATTTTTTCCAGAAGTTTACACATACAACTTGTCAGTGATATCGGTCGGTAGCTAGATGGCGATAGTTTATTTTTACCCGGTTTCAGAATAGGGATAATAATCGCTTTCCTCCAGATGCTTGGGAAATCTCCTGTACACCAAACGTGATTGTATAGAGCAAGAAGTGCCCCCAAAGCATGACTTGGTAGATTTTTTAACATATCATTGTGGATCTCGTCTACTCCTGGAGTGGAAGATTTCAGCTCCTTTATGCAGTTTAAAAGTTCGGCTTTGGTGAATGGGAGGTTGTAAGCATTATCTGATTGAATATCTATGGTATATAATTCAGTATTTTCTTGCGTTAAGTGTGGTAGGGGAGAGTGGTTATTAGAATAGAATTCTGCGAAGCGTTCGGCTAATAGTTTCTGATCCGTTTCTACGTGTTCGTCTATTAGAAGTGTTGGTTGATGGTCTATATAGTTCCCTGTGATACTCTGGATTTTTTTCCAAAATAACCTAGGCGAGGTATCACTTGTGATCGAATTTAAGAATTGTTCCCAAGATTCCTTCTTTTTGTTTTTTATTATTCTGCGGGAAATTGACCGGGTTTTTTTGTATTCTATTATATTTGATAGAGTAGGTTCTTTTTGAAATTTTTTTAGAGCTTTTCTTCTTTTCTTTATAGCTATTTTACATTCACTGTCGTACCAGGGAACATTTTTGTTTTTAATTTTAGTAGATGTTTTGGGGATAGACATATTTGCTGCTGTCAAAATTGCTGAAGAAATTTGATTGTTTATTTAAGTGCTCGTATTTGATGGTGATATGTCCGATTCATTAATATTTATGTGACTTTTAAATGCTGTCCAGTCTGCTTTTTCTGTGATCCATCTAGGGTGTTTTGTCTTTTGTGTATTGCTATGAGGGAAATTGATAATTATCGGAAAATGGTCACTAGAGTATTGATCTTTAGAGACTTGCCAACTTAAACGGGTAAAAATACCAGGCGAACACCAGCTGAGATCAATAGAGGAAAAAGTATTGTAAGCCGGACTTAAATATGTTGGATCTCCCGTGTTTAAAATAATTGCGTCAGTAGAGTCAATAATTCTTCGAATAATGTTTCCCCGCGAAGAGCAGTAAGAGGACCCCCAGGAGGTATGGTGACCATTGATATCGCCCGTACATAAATAGGGAGAGGGAAGAATGTTCAAAAGATTCAGTAAATCTCTTTCTGCAAAATTATCCGGTGGAATATAAATATTGCAGAGAAAAATGGGAAACTTAAGAAAAACTTTTACTACAATTGCTTGCAAAGAAGTATTTGTTATTACCAACTCTGATACTAGGTTCTTATGAACAGCAATTAGGACACCTCCAGAAGCCCTATTACTATTTTCAAAATCATTTCTATAGATATTGTATTGCTTCAAGTTATATTTTTTATTTGGGAGTAACTTAGTTTCCTGAATACACATTGCTATAGGCTGATATTTGTTAATTATTAGTTTTAATTCTTCTTGTTTATTAATTAGACCATTACAGTTCCACTGGATAATGTTATTTGATAATGTCATTTAATGAAGTTAGAGTAAAATATCTAAAATAAAATATATATATATGCTCATAAGAAAGATAAAATTAATAAAGAAGAATTGAATAATGAAAGTAAACAAGTGTATAGATTAGAAATAATATTAATTAATTAATAAGATTATATGAGAATTAAAATTTTTTTTTTTTTTTTAATAACGTATTATAATAAGATATTTATGTATTTGGTATTTTAATTTGTATCCATTTTTTCTTTACTCGAATTTCGATTGGATGCTCTAGTTCGAGATTTACTCCTAGATCTTCTTTCTTTTACTAACGTCCACTCGCCCTGTGAGTCAGCTTGGTGACTGAGCGAAGCGTTGGTTTCATTAGTGGTCACTTTTTCCGAAGTTAAGACCTTCGGTTCCGTGGGGAATTCAGGTTTTTTGGCAGAGTTCTGCCCGGAAGATTTAGAAGAAAGGGTTAAGGGAGGAGTTGGGTTGGTAACCCGGGTTGGGATAGAGGTAGCTGTCGAGGTGGCAGCTGGGAGAGAAGTGACTTGAGGAGGCGAGGAAGTGGAAAGGAGAGGTAGGGAGGGGGGGAGCGTGGTGGGAGGGAGCGGGGTGGGGGGTTCCCGAATGCTACTAGCACTGGGACCTCGGATGGGGTTAGACTGATTGATATATATTGGCACTAACGGTTTTTTAAAAGTAAAATTATCGTTGCTTAAATCATCCGTTTGACAACTCACTGATTTTTTATTTTTCAAAATGTTAGAAAAACTCATTTGCATCGCTATTGGGTGCAGTAATTCGTATTTTTTCTTTGCGGCTTGATATGTAATTTTTTCACCGTCTTGAATACCTTTAATTTCTCTTTCTCTTAAGAAAACAGGACATTTTTTAGAAAAAGAGTCATGTTGGCCCTGGCAATTAACACACTTTACCGGACTACTACAATCCGCACCTTCATGTTTATTTTTACCGCAAAATCTACATAAAGCTTCTTTGTTACATACTGTTTTAGTATGACCAAACTTAAGACATACATAGCATCGCGTTGGGTTTGAAATAAATTGTTTTACTGATATATTATAAAAACCTATTTTTATTTCGGTGGGAATGGTGGGGTTGTTAAAGGTTATTAAGTAATTATGACTATTGTGTTTTTCATTGTTTTTGAAATACGTTAATCTTTTCACATCATCTACATTTTGTGACTTTAACTCATCTTTTATTTCTTCAATAGAGCAAAAATTTAGATCTGGACACCATATAATTCCTTTGCTCTGATTTAACTTACCATGTGGTTCCACTTTAACGGGGAAATCGTTAAGCAGGTTTTCACATTTTAAAAGTTTATCACTTTGATTTTCGGAATTAACTTCGACTAACAGCGTCCCATCTCTTAATTTTTTAACAACTTTAACCTCACCAATCAAGTTATGGATACTTTTATATATAAAGAAAGGAGATACCTTTTTGAAATCGAAAGGATTTCCATCATTGTCTGTTCCTAATCTTTTAATAATTAAAAACCTTACGCAATTTTTTGGTTTAACTTCGTTATTGACCGTAAATGAACCCTTAAATTTTGCTTTTTTCCGTTTTGCGGGCGGAGATTCCGCCATGATAATTAATTAATTATCTAGTTGTAAATAAATTAGACAATAACAGAAATAAACTAAAATGAAAAAAAATAGCTTCTATAATGAAAAAATAAAAAATAAATTAAATGAAAAGAAAATGTGACTTATCGGTTGTTGTCTGGCAGATACTTAATCCTCAGGAGCTCACTTAACAACACGTCCGCACTCAACCAAGTATCAACACAAACAGCGGTGCAGATCGATATTATTTTCATAGCATTTCTCCAGCATGGACCTTATGCTTGAAATGTGGTCGATAGTCGGTCTACCCTTTCTAAATCCACATTGGTAATCCCCAAGCTCTCCCTCAGAATACTGGAGTATCCTGCTCATTAACAAAAAGGAGAAGGCTTTATACGCTGTGTTTAACAATGCAATGCCTCGGTAATTTTCACAGTCCATCTTGTCCCCCTTCTTATAAACTGGGCATATTAATGCAGTGGACCAGTCCTTTGGCATCTCCTCCGACATCCAGATGTCAAATATCAGACGGTACATTTCCTCGGCTAATGCATCTCCTCCATGCTTCCATAGCTCTGCTGGGATTTCATCCTCTCCTGGGGCCTTATAGTTTTTTAGGGATGCTAAAACTTCTTCTACCTCTTCCTTCTCTGGCGGCTCTATAACGTCTCTATTCATATCAGCAGATCCGATGCACCTTGATGGGCTTGAAAGAGGTACCTCAGGCACTTCTGGATTCAATAACTTAAAATCTTTGGATTAAATAAATAAAACAACTTTAGTAAATAAAAATGTTTATTTCATCAATAGATTAGATACAAAATGTATGATATACTACATTAACTTTGCTTAGCTTTTTTATTTTCTTTCTTTATTTATTTTTTCTTTGGTGAATAATTTTCTTTGAAGGATCTCAAAGGCCTGTAGAAGAGCATTTAGAAAATTAGATCTATGGAATTTATAAATCTATTTCTAACTTTTATTAAACTTTATTTTACCTAAATTTTTAATAAACGAAACGTCATCTTTATGACCAATTCTTTCATTTTATACTAATGAAACTATATCATTGCTGTTATTAAATGCCTCAATACCTTCGACCATCATCTTAAAACGTTTAGAAAGATATACTCTAATATTTGTATCATGATCCTTTAGTCAATTTAAGAAAGTCTTAAAAGTAGTGCTAGAACTAAAAAAGAAAAAAAAAATCAAAATGAAAGAAAAACGTTTTATGAATAGTCAAAGTAATAAACATACATACAAATACATGGTGAGTAGATCTGTTCCAATCAGATGCTACTGCTAAAATGAATCCTGAGAGCTCAAGAGCATTGGGGATAGATAGAGCATGCGCTCTCCCCTCTTCCAACTAAGAATATGATTTCTATTTACTTATTTATACATACAAGGAAGTATTACTTTTAAAGATGAAAAAATGTTGATTTGAAAGAGGGGCTCACGATTTGTTTGCACTCATCTTAGTTTTCCAAATATAATTCAGAAATAAGCCTTCCCACCACGTCAAGGTGTGAGTGCATCGGGAAGGTATTGATATAAAATTATTGTTATTTTTTTTTTTTTTTTTTAAACACACATTCTTTGGTTTACGGGTAAATCAATACCACGCCAGGGACCATTCTGTAACACACATTCATTGTTGGGTTTTGGTACTGGAACTACTACTATGGAACTGTTCCCAGTCATGGAGAATCCCAGTGAATCTGGGGACACTCAACCGAGGCATATGGACAAGGGAGTTGTCTGACGCACTGTTGCTAGTTTCATTAGCGGAAAAACCATAAAAGGGTCTGAAACTTGATTGATCACCAGCAACCGGGGCACTAGTCAAGGTTAATGGATGAAGGTGCTCAAATGCCTGAGCGTACAAAGAATCCAACTCTTGGATGGCGGTTTGGTACTCGGTCTCAGTCAAATCAGGAGTTGGAACATCAGAAAACATGCACCCCTCTATAGAAGCCATAGCAGACGGAAACGTGTTATCCAACAAGGCCAACAAAGTGAGGGCCTTTTCCCTTGCCCAATCGGTCTGGGGAGTCACAGCCTGAGCTTTGTTGAGAATTGATGATAATTTGTGCTGAGCAGAGCTCACTTTGGTGCGAAACTGAGCTAAGTTTCTGGCCATACTGAATAGAATATGGAACACTAATCACAAGAACTAGGAAGGACCTATGAAGAAAAGACAAAACTAGCAACCCTCTAGCAAAAACAATGGAGGACCAATTTAAAAAACCTCTGGTAGAAACAATGTTGGGTTTTGGGGTAAGAAGAACAAGAGATAAAAGAAAAAAAAACAACCTGTGTTTATTACAATAAAAAGACAATTAAAAAAAAATAGTGTTCCTCTTCTCCTCCTCCAGTGATCCCAATTATCTGCAATTAAGACAGGTGTGAACTGATCAAATCTGAAGGGGAACCCAACACTGTTGAGAACTGTAACGAAATCAACTGTGAGAGAGATGCTTGGGGAGGTGGACCTTAGCCTAGGGTTACAGAAACTGGCACTCACCTGACAGTTAGCCGGAAGCTGGTTACCGCACCCCTGAAGATTACCGGAAAACAGCTGGAGACGTGTCCCTTGCCTTTTACTGCACCCCTGATGTTTACCGGAAAAAACTGAGGATTATGTGTCCTTTGCTGGGAGGTGCAAACTGATGCTGTTGATCTGGCTAACAGTGTTCTGTGCTCGGCTATCTGCCAGCTCTGCAGGGTTCCCCAATTCAGCTCACAGTTTGGCATGAAAATCACAAAGACAATTAATATTTTGAAATAAAATGTGCTGCTTTTGTTAGCTGCAGTACAATACAAGACTGCTAAATGATAATAGAGAATTGCTAGATTACAACTAATTATAGCTAAATTACAAAGAAGAATAGCTGGCCAGCTAATTAAAGATATGTATAAATACAAAATAAAACATTTTCAAATAGTATAGTTACGATACAATGCTTGAGCGAAAGTTGGTGCAGCAGAAGCGCTGGACGTTGAAGAGAGTGCGCCTGCAGGCTGACAGGAGATGCTGAGAAGAAACAGTAGAATAGAATTGCTCCACAGAAGGTACACAGCAGGCGCAGCGGGTTTGGTCTCGGTTGCCCATAGAAGTTTCTCCCCTCGGAAGAAAGCGGTGTGAAGTTAGCCAAGATGGCGGTGGGTCGACACAGAGTGACCGCAAGAAAGACGCAAGAGATCTGGCTTCAGCGAAGGGCACACGCAGAAAGACAAAGGGCTGAAGCTGCCCGCGCTTATATAGGGCCTAGAGATTATGCGCTTGAATCGAGTGGCAAACTGCGAAAGCTTCAGGAAACTTAAAATATACAATCTTTAAAATGACGGAAAATGACTATTATAAGCTCGTTAAAAATAAAAGCTGGTAATTAGAAGTGCTTTTAGATTTTATTGAACATAATTAGACAGCTAAAAGTGCTCAAAGCGAGAAAAGCAAAAAATAGAGAAAAAACTCAGCGAGTGCTTTGAGCTTTTGAACGTGAATACGTAACCTGTCGCAAGGATAACCATCAGTAGTGAAAAATGCTTAAATTCCCACAAATAAACTGGGTTACAGTGAAAAAACTATTGAAACATGATCTCGACAGTGTAAAAAGATGACACAAGTGTTTTTATAAGAAAAACATCGCGGGAACATAAAATTGGCAAACCACGTTGTAAGTACATGTTTTAATTTAGTATATTAGAACGCTCTGGGAGTTTTAACCATTTGGAATTGCTGAATTAACGAAAGTTAACGTGTTTAAATATAAAAAGCAAAGCCAAAATCATCTAGAAAGGCAAAAAACATAAACTCAAAAGTTCACTTAGAATGTTTAAAAGGTTTAGTCGTTTTGAAATGAATAATTAGGTGAAAATTAGTATGTTTAAATAAGAAAAGTAAAATCATAGTCTTCTAGGAGAGCTATAAACATAAAACCAAATTTTTTTTTAAAACAAAAAAAATTCTTTAAGTTTGATAAAAACTTAACATTCATTGGTTTACGGGTAAATCACTACCACGCCAGCGACCATTAATATATATATTTAATGTAACAACAATCTTATATCAATAAAATCAAATATTATATTTATTTTGATTGTTTTTGAAGATTATCCAAAGATCATATTGAATGTGAAGCAAGAGTTGATTTTGATTAGAAGTCGATATGACGAAAATATTTACAAAAATACAGCAAGACAAGAACAAGACGTAAACCAGGAACCTTGCAAAATAGATATCTCAATCTATGTTGGAAGATACCGTATGTAACAGTGAATGAGCAACAGATACTTGCTCTTATGCGTCACCTGAGGTCTGAGAGGACATTCTCGATTCCTTTCCGTAGCTGGGAACTATTCGACTATCCGCTCTTGCCCGCGAGCAAAAGACAAATCTGGTCAGTAAAAATATCTAGTCAAATGCAAAAACCCCGTTATGTCATTTTAGCTTTCCAAAGCAACAGGCAAAACAACTTTCGAAATGATTCCTGTCAATTCGATCACTGCAATTTGACAAATGTCAAACTCTACCTGAATTGTAAATCTTAAAACGTAGCTTCTTTTTTCTCTTGTTGACGGCACAGAGTCTCATGACTGAATGATCATTATAGCAATCATTCCGCCTTATATATCGATGTCGATGGCTTTCTCCCTGTTGTGTGAACTATCGAAACCAAGCCACTTCACTAAAACTTTATTGCCTTTCCTTTTGATTACTTTCTCAACAAGGTAGCAGTCAGGATGTTTGACATCTGTTAAAGAACAGATTGTACGAGAGCTGCACAAACCGGCTAGAAAAATATTTCAACGAAGAAATGTTCTACTAAAAGGTATCGATGATTTATGGCAGGCAGATTTGGTGGAATTGATTCCTTACTCACGAATGAATAACGACTACAAATACCTACTCACAGTGATAGATACGCTTGGGCTGTACCGGTCAAGAATAAAACAGGGCTCGAGATTAGTCAGGCATTCGAAAAGATCTTAGCAGAAAGAAAACCTCGAAATCTTCAGACAGACAATGGTAAAGAGTTCAACAAGCTAATGAAAGTTAATGGTGAGATCAACCATTATTCTACGTACGGCAATCTGAAAGCTTCGATAGTGGAAAGATTCAATCGTACCTTAAAGCCTATGATGTGGAAAAAGTTCAGTTTTCAAGGTAATTACAAGTGGCTCCCAATTTTGGATTCTCTTCTCATTGAGTATAACAATAGAAAATACAGTACAATAAAAATGAAGCCGAAAGATGTACAAGGAAGGGAAATAGAGAACCGACTATTAGTTGAAGTATACAGTAAAAAGAAATTTAGAGTGAAGGCGGAGATAGAGTCAGAATTTCAAAATATAAGCCTCAGTTTGCTAAAGGCTATCAGCCATCTTGGACGACTGAAATTTTTACGATTGAAAGGGTAAAAACACTGTGCCAGTAACTTACCACTTGAAGGATGACTAGGGCGAATCTATCGCAGGAGAGTTTTATCAGGAAGAGCTTCAGCTCGTCAAACATCCTGACTGCTACCTTGTTGAGAAAGTAATCAAAAGGAAAGACAATAAAGTTTTAGTGAAGTGGCTTGGTTTCGATAGTTCACACAACAGGGAGAAAGCCATCGACATCGATATATAAGGCGGAATGATTGCTATAATGATCATTCAGTCATGAGATCTCTGTGCCGTGTGACGTCTGTACGTGTTATTTTAACCCCAAATCAGATTGGAGGTAGTACGACTAAATTTAGCGACTTCAGCGAATTATACCTAAAACGAGATTGAGCAATTTCGATTTGCAGCTATTGGCGAAAGTATTTAAAGTAAGTTCATTTAGAGGAGTGTTTATGAGAGACGAATTTCCCAAAAAGCCGTGGAAAAACGAACGTGCAATTTTCAATTTGGACAACAGTTACGGCAAAGGTACACATTGGGTCTGCTATAAGAAAATCGAACAATCCGTTTATTTTTTTGACAGTAGTGGAGCTAAACCTCCATCTGAGTAATTACCATACCATACCGAATCTCTATAAACGACAAATGCTATCAAGTAGCGCAAACTAATAATTGCGGTCAGCTCTGCCTTCTCTATCTGCTAGATCTGATGTAGAAAGTCTTGATTTGAGTACATCATGGTTTTGGATTTCAGAAAGATATATAAAGCCAGAGCCGCGAACAGGAGTATCATTCCGGTGAAGATTGGAGAAGAGAGCACATCTTTGACTGCTAGTAACATCCGATTTCTTCAATCACTGGGATATTACGTTCTATCATCGACTTGGAAGAAATACTGAACTTGGAGGGAAATCCCATTATTAGAAATTCAATTGAATGTGTAGAACTTCATTCCCATCACCCCTACGCCTCATCAGCAGGTGACGAGATACGTATCAGTTTGCAACACCAAGACTTGTACACTTTGCCCAGTCAAAGTTTGCTCTACATTGAAGGGAAATTTATCCAACAAGATGGATTGACGCCTCCTAGATTATCAAAATTAACAAACAATGCGATCACTTTCCTCTTTGATGAGATACGATATGAGTTGAGTGGGGTAGAAGTGGATCGTGTAAAAACCCCTGGAATTACATCTACATTGAAAAATCTCGTTTCTCTAAGGGGATGGAATATTAATTCCTTCACATATCAAGGATGGTTTTATCCAAGCGATGAACCTACAAACTTAACTCCCGAAGGTGAATTCAATGTTATCATTCCATTAGCGAAGCTGCTTAGAGTTTTTGAAGATTATCCAAAGATCATATTGAAATTGAAGCAAGAGTTGATTTTGATTAGAAGTCGATATGACGAAAATATTTACAAAAATACAGCAAAACAAGAACAAGACGTAAACCAGGAACCTTGCAAAATAGAGATACTCAAACTATGTTGGAAGATACCTTATGTGACAGTGAATTAGGTTTAGGTAAATTCTTGGCCAACTTATCGAGACTGGACGCCATGAATCTATATGAGTCCAAAAATCTAACGGTTAAGGCACCCACTGAGATTCCGAAAGAGATGTATTTTTCCTCTGAGTTCGGGATGACATCAATACGCGTCCTTTGCTTCTCTTCTTCGTTTAGGTCTCGTCCCAACTCTCGAACGATGAAGTGAGCGTCATAACCGCTGAGATTGTGGAATAGGACGGGTAGAAAGCGAGGAGTACGGTAAAGGATGTTACATTTCGATGATAAATTTCTTTTCTATTTCATGGAGATTAATTTCATCAGAGCTCAATTTATTTTCTAGGTCTTTAATTCTTTGCATTAAAAAACAATTTTGTTTCGAATTACTAGATTTTACAGAAAAGTTACCATCATTTGATTCTTCTAATGGAATGTTGTTAAAACAAAGATTATCATCCGCATCAAAATACAGTTTCCTTATATCGTCATCTATTTTTATGCCAACTTTCCTATAACCTTTAACTGGCCTAATCGCGGAAACTGCATTTTTAATTGTAGATTTGGTTAATAATACCTGATGGTGATTAAGGTTTGTGTACTCTTCAGGTAACCTAAACCATAGTTTTTTGTCTTCAGAAACTCCCAACAATTCATAATTATCCTCCTCCCTCTTGATTATGTGGAAAAATAATTTTGGTATATTCTCCTTATCATCCATTGTATGTGTCCAATTTGTAATTTAATTTATAAGTCGGTATCAAACTGATTTTATTAATCTGTAAAGATTACAATTATGTTAAAATAGATACATACATAAAAGAATGTTACAAGAATAACATAATAAACAAACAATAAAACAAACCTGTAAAGATTAATTAAATTTCAGGTTGTGACACCAAACTGAAAGTATATAATAATGTTCTAAGATTTTACATGCGTTCTAATTACAGTCATGTATAAAGTAAACCTCTTCCTAATGCCAATATAATGTAGTAGTTGAGATTTACACGTATATGGCTTCTGTAGTTTTTGCGTTATTGACCGTATCTATTATTTTGGGATTGCTAAAATTAAATTTGTGTTTTTTTGTTATACTTGCTGGGCAAGTCCTGTTGTGCCTATATTTTTTATACTTTTACAATTGCTAATGTGCTGTGTTATTCTTTTTTTAAGCTTTTTGGATGTTTCGCCAATAAAGATTCCTATACAATCTTGGCAATTAATCTTATAAATTATATTTTGTATGTCATTAAATTCAATTTTGTCCTTCATATTGTTCACAAGATTCAAAAACTCGATAGTATGTTTTGTAACCAATTTTTATTTAACGCCGATAATAATTATTTTTAAATATTAGGTTATAAATTAATTGACCTTGAAATAAAACAATCTTACTGGATAAAGAATTAAGTTGACATCAGTATAACAAAAAAACACAAATTTAATTTTAGTAATCCCAAAATAATAGATACGGTTAATAACACAAAAACTACAGAAGCCATATACGTCACTAAAAACATTGTTAAAACGGTTCATTTCAAAACAGGCATCAAAAACATAGGTTTTTATTTTCTCTTCGAAAATTTTTGAAATAAATAAAAAAAGAGTAGACAAAACGAGAAGAGTTCACGAATTTAAGGTTGGTGATCAAGTATATATTGAGAATGGGAGCAAACTCAACAGAAAGAAAACTGATAAGGTGAGAATTGGACCATTTAGAATTATCAAGAAAATTTCAAGTTCAATGTATGAAGTGGAGTGTGGGAAAAAAAAGAACATATCTAATTGCTTTCATAGCAGCAATTGTCACTTTTCTCTTCGGAAAAGTGATTTCAGGGGGGAAGGTGTAAATCTCAACTACTACATTATATTGGCATTGGGAAGAGGTTTACTTTATACATGACTGTAATTAGAACACATGTTAAAATCTTAGAACATTATTATATACTTTCAGTTTGGTGTCACAACCTGTAATTTAATTAATCTTTACAGGTTTGTTTTATTGTTTGTTTATTATGTTATTCTTGTAACATTCTTTTATGTATGTATCTATTTTAACATAATTGTAATCTTTACAGATTAATAAAATCAGTTTGATACCGACTTATAGACGTCACTAAAAACATTGTTAAAACAGTTAATTTCAAAACAGGCATCAAAAACATAGGTTACCATTCGCCGATATAAAAAATAAATTAAAAATTTGATGATATATACATATAAATATGTATTGGTGTGTATGTACCTATGGTGCGTTGCGTGTTTGTGTATGTGTGTGTGTGTGCGTGTGTGTAGGTTGTGTATGTACATATCATAAAAAGAATAATTATAGAACAAAAAGGTGGAAAATGCTTAAACAGGATTAAATAGAATAACAGCCATAATCCAGTAACAGTGAGGTAGTCTAAGAGAAAGGAAGTGTAATTAAAAATCTTTCAATTTTGAAATATTGACAATTTAACAAATGGATGCATTGTTTTAATTCAAATATTGTTAATTAAAATTAGTGATGAGGTAAGAGAAAAAGCTATTATATGTATAAAAAAAAAATTCCCCGTCTTTAATTTGTTTAAGGAACAATCAAGTTCAACTTGGCTAAATAGAGTATCTAATAAAGGATGAGTTACACCAAAATATTGAATTATGCTTGCCTCTTTAGGAGTGTAGAAATTTTTAAAATAAGTCTCCCATTGTTCCACTGTTAAAGGGTTAACAAACTGAGCAGTATACCGATATTTGTTTTCTGTTTCCCAGAAATTCTTCGTGTTCGTTACATCACCCAACTGTATCATTAAATTTTTTAAAAATTGCCGCTTCTTCTGATTGATCAGATTGCAATAATTACGTTTAGATTTCATGTAAATGTCTTTTAATTCTAATTTATAGTTCCCTCTTTTCAAATTAAGTAATTTAATCTTTATTTCATTTTTTGCTGAACGACACTTTTGATCAAACCATGGTTTTCTACCGGTATGTCCTTTGTTCCATCTTGATCTTTTAACCATACCACACGAATTCGCTGCCTCGAAAATCGTCTTCGTTAAATTCAGATTTAGCTCATTTATATCACCCTTTATATATTTTCCACCGACTTTAGGGGATAACAGCATTCGTTCCCTAAACATATTAGCTTCTAAAGGATCCCACTTTAATTTAAAATCAGTCGGAAAATTATGTTTGTTGTTGTTTATATTATTATTCAGGATGTTAAGGGTATTCTCTTTAGAAGGAGATATTACGTTATAACACTTAATTAGGCTGGTAATTATGGAGTGGACTGTATGAATGAAAACTATTTGTGATAATAAATGAATATAATGCTATTGGTACATGTGAAGAAAATTATGGGGGGGGGGGTTTGCCAAATGCAGGATACATTTGATGTTAGTGAGTTAATTAAATTTAGATATAGACTATTGCATTTTGGTGAATATATGTGAACTGATGGATCTATTCTCTAGATTGGTTTTTAATTAAGCTGTTTTACTCATCTGGGTGCTTCTTCTTCTTCTATTAATTCTTCTGTTTTCATTCTCCATTCCTCTCCTCCTTCTGGCTCCAGGTGGGTCAATGAGGTGTTGTGATTACTCACTCATGTTCAATAAACTTATGATAGGCAATAAAATTAACTTGGTTCGGCCGAACATGAGGTGCCTTATTTTAAAAAGCTCTTAATCCCGCCTTGTCACCGCCTGCAGACTTTTATTCTTCTTGCCGCCGCTAGGTGGCAGCACCTCTGGAACAGTGCCGTGTCCGCTTGAAGTACGAATGAATAATTGTTTAGGAGACATTCCTAAACAAACCGCCCACCTAAATGGAGCTCGGGTGAGCCAATTTATGATAGATCCCAGTTCATTTTTGTTACATTGTTTTTGTATGTACCATCCATCCATGTTCATCCAACTTTAAAGAATGGAAATGAAAAAATGAAAATGAAAAAATGGAAGTGAAAATGAAAAAGTGAGAATGAAAAATATGAAAATGTAAAAAATGAAAATGAAAAAATGAAAATGAAAACAAATCATCATTGGAGATAGAGAAAAAAATAAACAACTAAATGATGTACTTTGAAAGGAAAAAATCTCATAAGAGAAAAAAGAAAAGTGTAGAAAAAAGGTGTTGTAGAAACCAGACTACTTAAGTCCTTTTAAATAATACATATTTTGAAGTTTTATGAGGATATTGAAAAATAATAAGTTAACTTCATGTAAAAAAAATCTCATAAAAAGAAAAGAAAATTAAACAAGGTCCTTCCTTGGAAAAATAAAAACACTTTCTTCTAATTAAAAAGCGGCGCAAGGGTCGCGACAGCTCTGGCAAACGTGTTGTTTGACGGCGTGCGAAGTGTCACTGTGCGCATTATTCCATCCTTTCCGGGATGTATCTCGGGCGTCGCGTGGAGTTCTTCTTCTTGCCGCCGCTAGGTGGCAGCACCTCTGGAACAGTGCCGTGTCCGCTTGAAGTGTGAATGAATAATTGTTTAGGAGACATTCCTAAACACAGGATATTGTCAAAATAACCTTGAGCGGAAATGAATGAGTACTGATGTTGTCTACTATGAGGTCATAAATATTATTAACTTTATCTAAACCACACCAGACGAGACTAATAACACTACTACCTAGCGATGTAATATTTGTAAACATAGCTGGGTTATCACTTACCCTACGCCCATTCAACAATACAAACGAATTATTTTCCATTTCTTCTATTAAGTGAACCCCCCTTTTATTTGTTTTAGAATCTGATGTGTGCTACGTTTCCGGTCTCCCGCTTTTCTAAGGCGGGTGGGGGTTACCAGAAACGGCTTATATCTAATTAATATAGGTAATTAATGTAGTTTATACACCTTAATGTATAATGGATACTTTTCCAACGGTGACGTGTTTACCAATTCTATTTTGTTTTAATAAACCTGTGGCATAGGGTAAATGATAATACATAAACAAATCTAAATTGATCTATAACTTTGATTTTATTGACCAATAACGTAAATCATTTATACCCCCTTTAATATATCATATAAAGATATTTTATTGTCACAAACTATTTAATGGATGCTGACTGGCAATTTAACATTATTTAATAAATACTGACCACACAATATTACAACTAGTACTGTATATGTATTAACCTTATCTGGTGGGCACTCTCTGGTGTTGTCTCTGGCCTATCTGCTGGATCAGTCCCTGCCATCTCTGACGCTCTCTCAGACTCAGCACAGCATCCCATCTCGGTCTCTCGGAAATCTGGACTCTGCCGCTCGCTCTCTCCCTGGACCTCCGCACTCCTCGTACTTCACTCTCGCCCTCTCGGCACTCTCCCCGACCTCTGTCCACCTCCGAACTCTCTCTCCAACCCTCTCTTCGACCCTTTCGACTTCTCCCTCCTCCGTATAAGTCTTCTTTCCCCCACTCTCTTCAGACTTCCTCTGATTGGCTGGCTGCAGACTTCTCCTGATTGGTTGGTTCCAGACTTCTTCTGATTGGCTAGCTGCCTCAAATTTCCATTCCTTTCTATATTAACCGTGTTTCCCAGCGGCCTCTTTGCCGGGGCAAAACCAGGGTTTATGGCCACCAATTTCTCTAACAATCTTCTTAGGTATTTCCCTGGATGTTTGTCGGCAGCATTGTCGGTCCTAAGCTTTGCTTATCTTGTATTTTGCTTATCTAACAGAAGGTTTATGGCCCCAATAACTTACCAGGCGGTATTTCCAAGACCTAGCCGCCTTCAGGTAAAACTGGCCACCGGGTAGCTCATATACAGTACTTTACATATTTTGATATTAAATTATTAATTCAATTTACTTTGGCAGCATCCACAATACATAGCATTCTCCTAGTGTCAAGGGAAAGAAAAATTAATAAACGAATGTTTATTGATTTTTCTTTTAATATACTTTTAAAAATATTTTTAACCGACTTCAAAAGAGGAGGTTACTCAATTCGATACGTATTTGCCTTTTTTTTTTTTTTTTTCTATATATGTCCACCGATTACTCCGAGATGGGTGGACCAATTGGAACGAAACCTTTTGCATCTTGTAGAGTATTTTCCCAATGTGGTCCCATTAAATTCTTTTTTGGGTTCTTAATTTATTTAATAAGTTATCGGGAAAAAACATGAAAATAATTATTTAATTATCGCTTAAAATATTTACTTATTGGAAAAACATATGGCATATATTGATAGAGTCAACAAATTAACAAGCGAGTTAGAAATCACTTTTCCAAATTTCTTCAAAATTCCAAATAATACAGCACCTAATTGGATACAATCAGATAACACTGTAGACTACAGCTTGACAAAATTTTCGAAGCACACAACACCTCCTCACGTATTCCACCAAATTTACAAAGAACGTGAAGAGCTATATTCCAACTACCGTTTTTGGTTTACTGATGCATCCAAATCAAATTCAAAAGTTGGATGTGCATTCCTTATGGACTCCATTTGTCAAAAGTTCAGCCTACCACAGCCGAACAGTGTATACACTGGAGAGCTGTATTCAATATTCAAAGCCCTCAAACTTATAACAAAACACCAGCACAGATATCATGTGATAGTTTCGGACTCCTTAAGTTCTCTAAAGCCGTTGGAAAACAAGAACTCTAAAGACATTTTGGTAATGAAAATCCAAACCCTGGTATGGAAGTGCTCACTTTCTGAAAAAGCCATAAAATTCTTGTGGGTTCCATCTCATTTGGGCATTGGAAGAAATGAGGAAGCAGACAGGGCTGCGAATGACGCTAGAATAAATCCTGTTTCAGAAGTGAGGTTTGTTAACAAGAGTACTCCTATTGACTGGAAGAAACACGTCAAGAAAATAGTATTCGATATGTGGACCGCAGAGTGGAAAAATAGAAGTGAGAAATTGAGAAAAACCAAAGCTAGTCCCGAGTTTTGGAAAACTGCGGAGAGAACAAACCGACGTGAAGAAGTTGTACTGGCAAGAATGCGTTACGGACATACGTCTATAACGCATACGTACCTCCTCAAGGGATTGTACCCTCCGACATGCAAGACCTGCGAGGTAACTCTGACTGTCGAGCACATTCTACTGGACTGCGAGGCCCTGGAGGAAGCAAGAAGAGAGTGCAACATTGACAACAGGCTGGACATCGCCCTCGGTGACACGGAGAACGCTGCCGAAAGTGTAATCAAGTTTTTAAAAAAATCCAAGTTCTTTCATCTCATTTAGACAATTTAAAATTAACTATGTAATACAAGTAAATGAACTATGTAATACTTCTCAAATGTTAATTGTATGGTAATTGTATCAACATGTCATTAACTGTTAAAAAACTCAATCTAATTCAATACTCAATTAGAAAACTCAGAAAATACTATGTTTATGCTATTAAATTTATGATTGTTATGCTAATGACCCACTATGGGTAGATGCATTTGTTCAATAAATAAAATATGGCATATATAACATAAGGTATGCTCCAACAAACAATTAAAACACGTTAATAACTTACAAACTGCTCATGTACTTTCCTCATTTTTTTATTCTAACTTTGATTGGTTGATTTTAAGCAATGCTTAATAATGTTTCAATGTTCGATGAATCGGTTGGAAAAACCAACCAATAAAATTCAGAATCAAAAGAGTTGGGTGGAAATATGAGTAGTCTGTTGTTAGCATTGACGGGTTTCAGGTTTTGTTGGAACAAACCTTATACATAACCTTAGATAAATTTTCAACAATAGATTTAAATAAAGATATTCTGGAGTGATACTTTTGTTATGTTATCCGGATTACTATTTGCGGTTTTTAATTTTGTTTCTGCAACTATTGAGGCGTATAAATGAAAATGGCTTGATTATGAGAAAGAAATAACTATTATCTATTAGTTCAAATGTTCAAATTCCATATATGATGGGTAATTGTATGATTTTGTACTTTACGTTATGATAACGCCCCTAGCTAGTCGCACTTAGGATTTGCTATTTTCTTTATAGAGTCTCTATAGTGTGCCTATGTGTTAGTCTCAATCTCTGTCAAGTCTTATGTAATAATTGAAATGTACCAGAATAAATCGTTACTAAAGAGTCAGATTGTGTTTTCAATTTTTATGGATTTTGAAGTCTAGATCTATCTTTATTAAATCGAAAGAAATTTAAATATTCTATGAACGTTGCCAAGATTTTCAAAAGTCGAAACGTCATTAAGTGTTTGCGTTTCCTGAAAGTATGAGTGCGGTTTTCAGGACCTAAGTCTAGTGTTAAATGAATGCATTTTGTTGAAACAGAAATAATAATGGACTTATATCAGTCTGGGTTGGATGTGTTTATGGGTTTTTCGCATTCGAGGCGGCCATGCACTCAAGTACCGCAATAACTAATGTATATGTTGTGTATTATATTCCCCAATAAATGAATATTTTCCTAGGAAACATTCACCCAGCAGTAGTGTAATAATAATTAAATCGTCTTTACAGACATTTAAAAAAGAAATTAAAATTTCAATGTTTGCCAATGTTCATCCATCAATAAAACTAACGGCAAATTAAAGTTGATATCTCTCAGAAAACAACCACATTGTATGAAAGTGTGAAAACAACCACATTGTATGAAACCACGTTGTATGATAGGCCATATAAACATCTTCATTATATCATCATGTATATTCGAAATACGGCCAAAATCTCGACTGTTCAGTAACGTACCTACATCATCTTGGAGTTATGTGACAGCGGAGCAAACTCGATTCCTCCTCTCGGAGCACAGATGTATGTATGTAAATGATAATTACTGAGAAAAAAATTTCAGCAAAGGAAATTATTGTCATTGTGAAAAAAAGGTAAGTTTTATGTGTCGTCCCAATGAAAAAAAGTCCATTTCTAATCAAAGGTGGCAGGGTGTTGAAAGGAGTGTAATGCACACCCCGCACTTGATTTTCTGCGCGTATTCATAAAATTTAAAAGGTGACTCTTAATATAATTATAGTATTAAGACCCGGGATAGACGAATGTGGTAGAGCGCTACCTGGGTTGACTTTCATTTCGCGACGGACCCACGGAATAAATCTCGTCCTTCCCACCCAATGAACCAAACTCTCCTGTAGTGTCCGAAGAGGGGTACCCATTAAAAAAAAAAAGAAAACGACTACAAAAACCAGAAACCAGTACAAAATGCACTTAAAATCCGTATAAAATTTCTTCGATTTTTTTTTTTAAATTAACTTATTGATTTCTATAAATTATCTCCCACCAATAAAAAGTATGAAATAAAAAATATTTTATAAAAAAAAAAAAAAATAAACCGACTTCGAAAACTAGGAAACAGTAAAAATAAATGCACTAAAAAGAATGAAATAATTACCTTCTGATTTTTATGAATACACGGCAAAATCGAAAATGGTATAAAGAGCGGGAAAATGCAATAAAACGAAAAAAAAAAAATTTAGTTGTACGATTACACACTAACTCTTGATAAAAATTATTATGTTTAAATATTAAATACCATGTTTAATACATCACAATCTTTTCGGAGGCGGCGCAAAATTTAAAATTGTTAACAATAAATATTATGAAAAATCTATCGATTTTCTATTTTGCGCCGCCTCCGAAAAGATTGTGATATATTACACATGGTATTTAATATTTCAACTTAATAATTTTTATCAAGAGTTAGTGAGTAATCGTACAACTAAAAAAATGTTTTTTCGTTTTATTGCATTTTTCCGCTCATTATACCATTTTCGATTTTGCCGTGTATTCATAAAAATCAGAAGGTAATTATTTCATTCTTTTTAGTGCATTTATTTTTACTGTTTCCTAGTTTTCGAAGTCGGTTTATTTTTTTTTTTTTATAAAATATTTTTATTAATAATCAGTTTAGAGCCGTAAAGTAAAATCCTATCTACAAAATTAACTGTTCAGCATCGAATAAAACAAAATGATAAAAAACATACAACTTACAAAACATTACTTAAAATACAACATATAAAATAATTACAAAAATGAACAAAACCCTTTAGTAAAACAAGCTACGATAATAAATTTTCAATGCTACAATTTGCATAACAAAAACTAAATTAAAAACAAATCTCAAAATAAGTTTTCTGTATACTATTTAAAAACATTTTGGCTCATCATTCAAAATTTGATTATAAAAATACAGAATGGTTGTAGAATATCACTAAACATATGATCTTACAATCAATTAACTCCTTATTTACGATAGTTATAAATTAGTACCATTTTAACTTTTAGCCTTTGAACTAGTATTGAAATTCCACATATTAAGTATTCACATCATAGAATCTTATTTTTCTAAACAATTGCTAAATAACTTACATAGTGATCAGAGTTCTTCAGTCTTTATTTCACATCCTGAAACACTTCTTAATTCACAAATAACAAAAACAAGAAGCATAATGTTTATACAGTAACATTTTATTGTGTGGCAAGCATTTTTCGGAAAATAAAAAGGATTCTTCTTCTTCTTCTTCGTTCTTCCCTTAGATGGCCAAGTCGGGAATTAAAGTAAAGAATTGGGCGGTCCTCCTGAGGTCCTCCAGGCTGCCGTAGAGCTTTTTTTGCATTTCAGTCGGGGTGGGCCATATCTGACTCCTTAGTTTGGAAAAGAGCCTGCATGTTTGCAGGATGTGGTCAGCATTTTGTTCACCTTCTCCACAATCGCAGAAGGGACTGGAGCCAATGTGAAACTTTTTAAACAGGTGGGCTCTGAGCCTATTGTGTCCCGTACGTAGTCTGAATATAAGGACCTGTTCTCGTCGAGTGAGTTCATGGATGGCATCCGCAGGGTCATGATTTGGATGAGTCCTGATCCAACGGTCACTAATTGCAGCTTTATTTATGTTTTTTTGTTCCTCCAGACTAAGAGAACATTCGAACTGCGGGCTCAAGGCCCCCTCCTTGGCCAGTTGGTCAGCCCTCTCGTTACCAGCGAGGCCGCAGTGTCCAGGAATCCATTGTAGGGTAACTTCCTTGTGCATGGCCATCAAGCTTTCCAGTTCTTTGGCCAGTTTCCTCAAGCCTGCACCCCACTTTGACTTTAGGGATTGCAAGACTGATCTGGCATCCGCCAGGAAAACGATTTTTGAGCTTTCGGGTCTTTTTAGTGACTTAAGAAGTCCCGAAGCTACACAGATGGCTTCCTGTTCAGCCCGATAATTTGTGGATATAGAGCCAGTTGGCACAGCCTTCTCAATAATGTTGCCTCCAGGCAATTGTATGTGGATACCAGCCCCTCCGTTAGTTCTTGCATCTGTGGCCGATCCGTCGGTATATATTCGGATCCACAGATCTTTTGGGTACATGGTGTTTATATGCATAACAGCTAATGATTTCATTTTGTCAGCCGGCATGTTCTCCTTGCTTGTGATGTCAGGTATCGTGAGAAATATTTGTGGTTTCGGAGATTCAAACCAGGGAGGATTGTCCTCCGCCAATGTTGAAAGTTCTGTGGATTTCAGCCACTAGCTTTGATTTGATGTGGAGAAGACTTTGACGTTTGATTCTACTCATGTTTGCTGTTCCTATCCTTTTTTGGAAGGGATGATTTGGAGTAGATTTTGCTTTCACTTCCAGATGAAGGAGTTTCAGATCTCGCCTGTCTTCTATTGGAGGGATTTTTGCAAGGGACTCCATTTTTCCAATCGGTGTGGATTTCATAGCTCCTGTCATAATCCTTAGCCCCTGATTTTGCACAGATGAGACCTTTTGAAGATTAGAGGCAGCAGCAGTCCCCCAGCTGGTAATACCATACTCTATGGAGGGCCTGACATAGCCAGTGTACAGCGATCTTAGGGTTCTTATATCTGCACCCCAGCTAGATCCCGCTATTTTCTTCATAAGCGCAGTTCTTGTCATCCCCTTTCTAATAGACTGCTCGATGTGAGGTTTCCAAGTGAGTCTTGGGTCTAGCTTAATTCCAAGATGCGTTGGATTTTCTTCTTTCAGTAGGTTGTCTTGTTGGAATTTGAGGTTTAGGGCTGCTGGCATATTAGTGGATAGGCTAAAGATTGAATATTTTGTTTTTAGTGGATTGACAGTCATAGCCCATTTTTCAGTCCACTGGCTGAGACTATCCAGGGTCATCTGCATACGGTACTTCGCTGCAAGTATAGAGGTAGATCTGTTCCACAAGGCAATGTCGTCAGCAAAAAGAGACGCTTTGACATTATTTGGCAATTCTTGGGTTATGTCATAAATATTAAGAAAAGTACTGGAGAAAATACTCCTCCCTGAGGAACGCCATTTTCAAATTTCCTTGCCCGGCCTCTTACACTTCTTACATTGACTCTCCCTTTGCGATCCTTGAGATAGTCGCTAAGCCATCTGAGGGCTTTCCCATTTATGCCAATGTTGGCAGCTTTCAAAATTAAGCCTTCTTTCCACACTTTATCGAATGCCTTTTCCAAATCGACCCAGACTGCAAGAGTGTGCTCCTTTTTTTGAAAACCGTCATTCTATTTCTTGGGCAATGTAAGCAACTTGATCTTCTGTAGAGCGAAATCTGCGGAAACCGGCCTGCTCAGGAACTATCAACTCATTTTTTTCGAGAAGCCAGATGAATCGGTTGTTTACAAGTCTCTCCATCAGTTTTCCCATACAGCTAAGTAAGGTAATGGGACGATAGCTGTTTGGGTCGGTTTTTTGTTTACCTTCCTTCAGTATTGGGATGATTACTCCTTCCTTCCAGGTCTGTGGTACTTTGCCTATCTTCCAACTGGTATTGAAGAGCTTTAGGAGACGCTTTTTGGTTTGGAGCCCCAAGTGAGAGAGAAACTCATTCAGGATGCCATCGATTCCAGGAGCACTCTTCGGTTTCAGGGTGTCGATGGCATTATTTAATTCTTGCAAAGTAAACGATTGATCCAGCACCCCTTTCTTAGATTTTGTGTCCTTAAGGATTTTCTTTACTTTTTTTTTCATTTCCATTTTCCTTGCAGGACTTATATTGATATTTCCACTTTGGCATATATGGTCGATCAGGACATCTCCTGCTGCTTTTCCGGAGATTAGCTTGCCATTTTTTTCCAAAGTCAATGGACTGTTTTTGTCTGAGTCTCCAGATAATGATTTTGCCAGTCTCCAAAGTTTCCTTCCCTCTCTATCCAAGTTGAGCCCCTCTGTTTTTTCGCGCCAGGCCTTCTTTTTAGATATCTGGATCTCATAGCGCAGTTTTGCAGTAGCTTCTTTTAGCTTTATATTATTGTAAGAGGATGGGTGTTTTTCAGCCTCATCTCGCAGCTGCGAAACAGTACTTTCTAACTTGTTTAGCTCTTCCGTCCAATATGGCTTGTACTGCTTTCTGCAACCTCTGGGAATACTTTCCTTTGCTGCTTGTAATAGTGCTGAGGCAAAGCGTTTGGCAGATAGGTTCAGCTTCTTGGATGTTACATTAATATCAGAGGTGTATCTGTTTGCAAGATCGTTATAGGTGTTCCAATTGGCTTTTTTGAAATTCCATCTTGGTAGGGGTGGTGCTTCCGGAGCTGGTTGATTTAAGTTGATTACAAGTTTAATTGGCCTATGGTCACTTCCACCTTTTTTTTTTTTTGTTATTTGCACCTTGCGGTTGAACTCCTCCGACTTCAGCGGTCTTTGAAGGGTGAGGTCCCGTCGCAGTTCTTCAGCCGTACTGTAGGTCTCCTACTCCGCCTGAAGATGTCTGTTCATGGGCCCATCCAAATCTTACTGTTTTCGGCCCCATGAGAGTACTGGTGAAGCTGCTGCCCATAACCAGGGATGTTTTTTATGACCTCCCGGTCGAGATCCGCCGTGTTTAGTAAAAGCAGGGTCACCTCGAGCAGGATGCGACTAAGGTCGCGCACGGACGGTCTTGGGTCTAGCGTCCTAGGAGATTTCGCTTTTCTCCTCAGCTGTTCCCCTGGGGTCTGGGGAGGACCAATCCCTTAGGTCGACCCTAAGTGAAGGTACTACCTCCTCACAACCCCTTAACCCCAAAGGAAGGATTCTACTCTTTGGGATTTTTTCCCATTCTAGTTTTAAAAATAATTTTTGTTAGGAATCTTTATATTTAAAATAAATGTTCAATTTCAATTATTTTCCGTGTTAATTATTATAATGTCTAATTCGGTATTAATATTTCCTTTCTTAATAGCTCTTACTTTTACAAAAATCGGTTTTCCTAGTACCATCTTGGGTTTTATTATGTCACAATCAAGGATTAAGTATTTACACATTCTATTAAATGAATTTCAGTTCTTAAGTATGATTTTTTCAAATTTCTAAATCTTGCCTTTATTCAAAAGATTTTTAACTTACCTATCCGGATGTTCGGATTAAATACATTATGAGCCCCATCAATTATATAATGATACAAGTTTTTACAAATGGATCAATAAAAATGTTGCCTCAGGATTCTGGGCGTACTTGAAGATTTCAGTATCTTCTCAAAAATAATCTTAGGGATACCTGGAGGCGCTACGGCTGCTCCACATAGAGGGTTTTTCCCTGCTAGACACAATTAAAACAATAACCCGACTTCAGGGGCGATGGAGGACCTCTGTCTACTCCAAAGTAAAAAAGTATAATAATTGCTCACAATAATCCAATTAGGATATATAAAATGCAAACTTGATCCAAGTTATTTAAATGTTATTATTGGGGGTTGCTCATAGCGACTAAAAAATTGAGGCAATTTACAATTATTATTTACCAACAGTTTTCGAATATGAATTGTGACCTATGTAAATTTAAACTTGAACATTATAACTCTCTCATCCATAGGTAATGTGTCGTATCTCTCACTTTGCATTAATCAATAAAATCTCAATTAGTAAATTATTTTTAAAGTCATGTTAATTTTTATTTTGAACTATTTTGAAATTTAGTACTGATATTATAATTACTTCAAACTAATATATAACTTTACACAGAGATCTATTTAATTATTATCATAAAATCCCCATCCCAAGCCTTAATCCTATCAAAACTTAACTTTAAAAGAAGAGTTGACTATTTACAAAAAATATTTACAATTATATATACATTGATCCAGAACGGGTTGATCTGACGACGGTTTCGCCAGGACCCATTAGCTCGTCAACGGAAGGGACGCTAGATAGAAACCCTTTTTATCCCCTGGACTGGGATAAAGACTACCGTGTCTTATTATAGAACCGTACGCGCTTCTTATTTACATGGTTCAAGACCAAATAATTCATATACAAGTCAATTAGCAAAAACAGGAAGGTGATTGGCTCCGTTCGCGAATCCTTAAAATAAATATTTGCTTCGAACCTGTCATGACCATTTTGGTATTTTAACGGGGATTTCCCCATAAACATATTTAATGGGTTTAAGTGATCTCCTAGAGGTGGCTTATCAGGGTTTATTAAATTTACAAATTCTAAGAGGCTTAATACATTTTCTTCATTTTCTATCGCCATAGGTCGGTCATTCTCTTCATCTTCAACCTTTTCATGGGACATATCAATTTCCTCACGTACTTGGCAAGATTCAAGAGTTTCTACCTGAGCTTGAGATATTGGCAAATTCTCTTGAGTGGTTTCTTCTTGAAGATTCTTCCTTTCATCTTCAACTTTAAAGAGAACCTTATCTTGCCCGTCGTAATTAGTCTCTATGTTACCACTTTCAGATTGAACATTATAAACAGGTTCTTCCCTTGGAGATTCGTCACTTGTAATCTCTACATTGTCCAGAGCAATAATCTCGTTCGGTCCAGTTTCCATACAATTGGTCGCATGAGGTTCATTAATATAATTTTCCCCTTTTTTACGGACATGGGCATCGTGTTCTGCACTCTCATTCATATCCTCACTTTCAGCTAGGGGTGGTTTCTGTGTTTCCTCATCAGGTGTAATAAACCTTTTTGCAGATGGTTCCAACTTCGGATTCGTTGTGTGTAGAGCGTCATTTATTTCCTGTAGGTGTTTATTATTCTCTTCTATTATTCCCTTTAGCTCTTTATGTCTTTCTTCTTGATTTTTCTGCATCTCTTTTATTAGCTGCCATATTAACATTTCTTCTGGGCTGAGGCCATTTTCTTCTGTTTTCTCCCTGGTCTGTGGCTGAGTTGCTTCTGGATGTGGGATCGCTATTCCTTCAGCCAACCCCGTATTCGGCAGTAGTAGTTTCTCGTTTTCTACCCTCAAAGCCATATCAAAATGTCGTGCGCGTATATTTTCCCTTTAATATCTATTGAAACCTCCGCGGTAGGGTTAAACGCAAGCACTGATCATAAAAAAAAACACACAAAAAATCAGCCACTTATTATAAGACCGTTGACAAGAAGTAAACGGACAGCCTTCCTCACACACATCACTAAGTTAACACTAAGGCAAGAGAACTCGAGAAAACGGAGCAAATGTTTAAAGAGAAATCCTGGAGAATTTGTAGTTAAATTAAGGAAATTACCAAACCTTATATATATTCACCCTTATGCCACTTTGTATAATTTAACAAGAAATGTCAACTAATGATATAAACAAATTGGTAAGTACGTCCCCACAAGGGATGCCATTTTAATTGCTACGTTTCCGGTCTCCCACTTTTCTAAGGCGGGTGGGGGTTACCAGAAACGGCTTATATCTAATTAATATAGGTAATTAATGTAGTTAATACACCTTAATGTAAATTGGATACTTTTCCAACGGTGACGTGTTTACCAATTCTATTTTGTTTTAATAAACCTGTGGCATAGGGTAAATGATAATAAATAAACAAATCTAAATTGATCTATAACTTTGATTTTATTGACCAATAACGAAAATCATTTATACCCCCTTTAGTATATCATATAAAGATATTTTATTGTCACAAACTATTTAATGGATGCTGACTGGCAATTTAACATTATTTAATAAATACTGGCCACACAATATTACAACTAGTACTGTATATTTATTAACTTTATCTGGTGGGCACTCTCTGGTGTTGTCTCTGGCCTATCTGCTGGATCAGTCCCTGCCATCTCTGACGCTCTCTCAGACTCAGCACAGCATCCCATCTCGGTCTCTCGGAAATCTGGACTCTTCCGCTCGCTCTCTCCCTGGACCTCCGCACTCCTCGTACTTCACTCTCGCCCTCTCGGCTCTCTCCCCGACCTCTGTCCACCTCCGAACTCTCTCTCCAACCCTCTCTTCGACCCTTTCGACTTCTCCCTCCTCCGTATAAGTCTTCTTTCCCCCACTCTCTTCAGACTTCCTCTGATTGGCTGGCTGCAGACTTCTCCTGATTGGTTGGTTCCAGACTTCTTCTGATTGGCTAGCTGCCTCAAATTTCCATTCCTTTCTATATTCACCGCGTTTCCCAGCGGCCTCTTTGCCGGGGCAAAACCAGAGTTTATGGCCACCAATTTCTCTAACAATCTTCTTAGGTATTTCCCTGTATGTTTGTCGGCAGCATTGTCGGTCCTAAGCTTGCTTATTTTGTATTCCTAACAGAAGGTTTATGGCCCCAATAACTTACCAGGCGGTATTTCCAAGACCTAGCCGCCTTCAGGTAAAACAGGCCACCGGGTAGCTCATATACAGTACTTTACATATTTTGATATTAAATTATTAATTCAATTTACTTTGGCAGCATCCACAATACATAGCATGTGGTTCTGATAACCGAAATATCATTACTAATTAAAATATCTGAATCATATTGATTTGAATTGCCTACTTTTGCGTTTGTGTCCCCTCCCACCAGTATTAACTTTCCACCATTTTTATTTTTAATTTCACAAACTGAATTACTATATATTTTTGATATAAACTCAAAATCTAGTGACGGCTTAAAATAAACTAATCCTACTACAAATTGCTCATTATTCTTAATCACTTTTACATTTACAAACAGCCAATACTCACATTTTTCTAATAATGTTACATCGTAAAAATCACTTCGGTAGAGAATCACTAGACCGCCGTCTTATCTCTTACTGCCATTGCTGCGATCGCCTTAAAACCTCTAAAACAGCTGGACGTGGAGTCTGGCTCAGATAAATGCCATGTTTTGGATAAACAGTAAATACCGTTATCTAAGACCTTTAAATCGTATCCCATAAATTTATTAAGTCCTCGTACGTTGCAATATATTACCGTTACTAGCCTGTTGACAGAAACAAGTGGTTGCTAGATTTCTTCAGTTTTATCCTCTGAAGTACTATTGGTGCTAGGTTTATTTTCTGGTAGAAATGCAAACTCCTCCAGCTTTGCGGTCCGTGACAGCCTCATATCTACTTCCGCTTCTCTTTCCTTCCTTTTCATCACAGGGCTATCTTCACTAGTCTTAAACCAGTTTTTAACCTCTTGGATTGAGTATGGCTGGGAATCCACATAGATCTGCCCGTTACGAAACTAAACTACTTTTTTAATGGGCCTTAATTGGTACAGTATCGGTGCGACTTCCTTGTATTGCTCCCTTTCTTCTTTCGACCTATCATGTGATATTCAATATCCTAATTCTGTCAACTTTTTTGCTGATTCCATTACTTCAAATTTTGTCCTTTTTGAACAGAATTTAACTAACACAGGTCTCAGGCCAACCCTTTTACCTATTCGGAAACATTCTTCTATATGGTAGTCTTCTATATTTTTGCCCACTTGTTGGAAGATGTTAATCACTTTATTATAAAGTGAATTTCCTTCATTTTCGTTTTCTTCTGGAATGTTAAACATCAACATATTTCTTTGCCTCTCTTTTAATTGAATTCGTTTTATCTGTATCTCCTGTTGCATAATTTTTTTCTCTAATAATTGTTGTTTGTCTTTTACTTCCTTTAAGCCAGTCATGCACACCTCCTAAGATTTCACAACAGTGGCCAGATTATTGTTAATAGCTGTGATTTGTGTTGAATTATTTAAAATCTCATTGCGAATGTCGTTGAGACTTTTTTGTATATCAATTAAAATGGTCTCACTCATTGTTATATATATTTAAATATATTTATGTACTTGACTATTGTTTTGGTCCTTTATTATTATTATTTTTTTTTTTTTTTTTTTGGGACTTCATGGCTTCCACTGAAGCCCTATACTGCCCATACTAACACCCATGGCACTGGGTGATACTTCTCCTACGAAATAAAAGCACCACCCAGGGCGGGACTCGAACCCGCTGCTTCGGCATGGGAGTACGGCGCTTTACCGCACAGCTACTTCCAACCAATTCCTTTATTATTATCATCTGCAACTAGTGTACGCTAGTTGAATTAACAGCAGTGGCAGTGGGGGCTGCAGGAAAATCCCTTACCATCTGATAAGCAGCCAACTCTCCGCCAAAGGCCGTTTCTTCAAAATCGAATATTAAAGAAGTTTTCAGTCCGATTATTTTGAAAATTCGCCAATCACTCTATCACCACAATTACTACACACTTGCAAATTTTCAGCTAAATGCGCCGCAAATGGACCGTTTTAAAATTTGGTTAACACGGACCCGATGTACTACCTTCCTCAAACTTAGGCTTACTCCCAAAAAGAAATTATAGTAAACAACATTAAGTAATATAGTGATGTAAATAATGATAGTCTCGAAAAAAAAAAAAATTACATAGAATAAAAAATAGAGTAGATAATAAAACTGAAATAAATATACCTAGGAATTTACTTAACTTATTAACCGTTTGTGAAAATTGTAGTTTTGAATTTGGAAAAATGATAATGAGATAATCAAAATCATATCATAATGATATTTGACAGCTCACCATATCAATGCTACAAGAAATAACATCTGTACAATGATAAATAATTACATACATAATAGAAATAAGAACAAAAATAATACATCCCCATTGAACCAACAAATAGCAAAGGATCTAAAAGACTTTAAAAAGTTCATTCAGATTAACAAAGACATAATAGCAATGAAAACAGATAAAACAAAAAAATAAGCAATTATGTATCTTAAAAATTATAGGAATAAAATGGAAATTATTATGAATGATAATATGACATACAAAAAGCTAAAAAGTAATCCTTTCAAAGAATTAGTTGGCAAAATTAATACTTACGCAACTAATTTTTTCAAAATAGGATATATAGACAAAAAACTAAGAAGAAGATTAGCATTACAGACTACACAGAAACAAGGATACACGGGTTATTGAAATCACATAAAGCAAATAATGAACTAAGGCCAACAGTATCAAAGGACCTACGGAAGCATTATCGAAATTTCTAAATCCCGCACTAAATGAATTAAATAGAAATAACAATAATGATGTTATTAATTCAATTAAATCGAAAAAAATATTATATAAGATAATCGTAAAATATACCTAGCTAGAAATAATAAGCCTAGATGTGAAATCCTTGTTTACCAACATTCCCACAGATGTATGTGTAAAACTTCTAGAAGAGATCCCAGTTCTCTCATTTAAAAATAAAAAATGAAAGAGTAATAAAAGATAAAAATTTATTCTTAAAAGGTATAAATTCATGCATAAAAAACAGTTTTTTTCAAATATAATGGTAAATATTTTAAACAGTTATTTGGGCTACAAATGGGATCAATACTATCTGTAAATTCAAGTGGAATATACTTAAATGATTTACTAAACAAAAGTTTAGAGAAATTAAATACAAGGCCAATTTTAATAAAAAATTCATAGATGACATAATCCTGATTACCAAAAAAAGCAATCAAATCCTAATATTGGACCAGTTCAACAAACATCACAATAGAATGAAATACAAATTCATAAAATAGACACAAATACAAATAACATGGTACGATTCCTAGATATGGCTATATTAATAGATAAACGTAGAAACATTAAAATTAAATGGACTAAAAAGGACATCACTAGTAATACAATTCTGAATTATTACTCAAACCACCCTCACACACAAAAAATAAATGTAGAAAAAAACCTAATCATTAGAGCAATATCCTTAACTGATTACGAATATCTAAAAGCAATAAAAGAAAAAATGTATACAATTCTAAATGAGATTTTTTACCCCAAAAAGATGATTAATGAATTATGGTACAGCAGACTATACAATAGGAAGGTTGAAATAAATAAAAGTAATATAAGAGAAAATAACCAGAATAATAATAAAAATAACCGTCACAAGAATAAAAACTCTAGCAATGTATTAAAACGAAAATAAGCAACGATAACTGATTTCTACACAAACAATAATATGATGGATGATAAAATAAAAGGAAGATCAGCTGAAGAAAAAATTCAGAAAAAAAATAATGATAAGGGCCACCGATTTTTTAAATGAATTATTTACCTACATTGCCAGAAAAAATAAATAAAGCATTTAAAAATTATGACCATTATAATTTGAGGTTAGGTCCGGCTGGCTGGAACTGGAGTCATCTTCGTGGAGCAGGAATGCGGGCTTCAATCTGTCAATTGTCACGGTCTTGGGGCCATTCGGTAGCTGGAGCACAAATGTCTTTTTGTCTCTCTTTACAACTTTATAGGGATCGGTATATGGCGGAGTGAGTGGCCGTTGAACCATGTCATCGCTCGGAAACACGTGAACTCTCGAATACAGCTCCGGATGGACGAAAGGCCTCGTAGTGGATATTCGGTGGATAGCTGTCCCTGTTAAAGTACAAACATCATTTCCTTGTAACATCGATTGTTATTAATGGTCACTCTATGTAACCTTTCCGTATCCTCAGTGTTAATAAGTCTAATTATGGTTAACATGTGATATCTTTTTGTTGCCTTCTTACAATATGTGTTAGTATGTTGTGTTCAATAAACGTTTAATATCAGTGAGTATTTTATTCAAGTTACCTAAACAGGCCTTGGGTTTTCCAATTGCCCCCTAAGTTAGCGACAAACTCATCCGTGCTCTCCCGTAGTCTGGTTCTCTCTAACAGTTCACCAGGCAGTCGCAGTGGTTGTCCAAGTGTCATCTCGGCCGCGCTGATCACGTTATCATCCTGATCAGCTGAACGGAGACCTAGGAGAACTAAGCGCAGTAACATTGTCCAGGCCTTGCTGCTGAGTTGCGCCGTTAGATTTGTCTTGAGTGTGCGGTGCCATCTTTCGACGCAGCCGTTAGCTTGATGGTGATAAGCTGTAGTTCTGCATCGCTGGAACCCTAAAGCCCTGGTCAACTGCTGAAATAAATCAGATTCAAAGTGACGCCCTTAATCAGCCTGCCGGAACACCAAAACGCGATATCCACGCTGTACAAACAGCCTCGGCACAAGCAGCCGCTGATATATCCGCCATCGGCTGTGCCTCCGACCTTCTGGTGTACCTATCCACCATCGTAAGGCAATATCCCATTACTTCTGAGGGAGGTAGAGGTCCAATTATGTCTGAATGAATATGCTCAAACTGACTTGTAGGTAGAAAAATTCCCGGAGGTGCTACAGTATAACACTGCACCTTAGACCTTTGGCAGGAGATGCAAGTCTTTGCCCATGTTCCTATGTCGACGTTTTGGCTTGGGCAAAAAAATTGCTGACTGATAAGTCTTCTTGAAGCTCATATTCCTGGATGGCTAAGATTGTGCAGCCGAAGAAATATTGCGCGTCGCATCTCCTTAGGAACATATGGACGGGCGTTAGGTTTAGATACTTCACACAAGAGGCTTCTTATGAGATGAGGGAACTGAATATATTTGAGCTGCAGTCTTGGATTCTGCAGTAACTGTGCAATACTATTATCCTTCACCTGAGCTTCAATCAACTTCTCCATTCCATCAGGAGTGTCAATTTCTTCTACTCTTCCGCTTGATTATTTTCCATCCCCGCAACGTACTGAATGTCTGTGGTGAATTGGCTAATGAAGTTCACCCATCTAATTCGAATGGGGGTGGAGGTTTCCGGGTTCTACTGGAATGCAAAAAGAAGCGGCTTATAATCGGTCCATATGGTAAAATGACGGCCATCAACCTGTGAACGGAAATGTCCTGATGAATAACCAAAAGCTCACGGTCGTAAGTTGAATAATTCCGCTGGGCTTTGCTAAATAATTTTGAAAAGAATCCAAGCGGATACCAGACCCCGTCTTCTTTTTGCTGAAGGGCTGCTCCCATAGCTATGTTCGAAGCATTGCTTACAAGTACAAGATCTGTTTGAGTGTTCGGGTATGCAATAATGGCCGCGTTCCTGAGAGCCGCCTTGCAACCTTCGAATTCTCGGATAGCGTCTGTCAATAAGATGGATCGCTTGTACCCTTCTTGAACGCCAGAATAATAAGAGTTTAAAGGTAATTACTGAAACCGAAAGAATATAAAATATTTTTCCAAATCCAAAATAAACGGGTCAATCCTGACAGCAGATGAAGAGCGGAAGCACTGAATTTGACCAGTAGAGCATCAGGAAAGCAGGAGCTTGTAAGAGGCAAGTTCCCGTATTGTGATCGCTATTGTGTATTGTGACGCCTGTACTGCGACCGCGTGAGGAAGGTACCGCCTCTAAAAATTTATCATACCCAGGAATTGGCGCGGGTCTGAAACCGTTGAAGGACGCGGATAAATACTAAAAGCCTCGACCTTTCTTGGGAGTACTGTAATGCCCTGTCTCGTTACTTTGCGTACCCAAAACTCCAACTCTTCCACTGCGAAAACGCATATTGAAAAGTTGATGACTAAGCCAGGCTGATCTAGTCGACGAAACACCACATCCAGGTGCTCTTTATGCTCCTCTTCATCTACGGATGCAATGACGAAGTCGTCTAGAAAAGCATAAAAGAAGTCAAGGCCTCGTGGACGGTATCTAGAAAACTCTGAAATATTTTTTCGAAGACCAAATCATGTTCGCTTATACTCGAAGAGACCAAAAGGAGTTATTGCAGCGGTCCTTGGTATATCCTCCTCAGCGATGGGTATCTGATAGTATTCCCGCTTCAAGTCCAATTTGCTGAAAACCCGCTTTCCATACAGATTAAGGTTGAAATCAGCAATATTCGGCACTGCGGATTCAATTGTCTATAATCGCCGCAGATTCTTCACCTATGTCCTTCTCAGGAACAATATGTAGCGAACTAGCCCACTACCTACTGGACGTGCGAATGATGCCTTCTTCCAGCATTTGTTCAAATTCCCTTTTTGCCGCAGCGTACCTCTCCGAGTTCAATCGACGTGCCTTAGCCGTTATAGGAGTTTCACGTGTCTCAATATGACTTTTACGAACGCACTGGGGTTCGTAATGTTTGAATACTTTTTTAGTAGCTCTGTATACCACTTGCCTTCTGGGACCGAATATATTGTGGGCTCGGATAGACGTGTAAGTCTACCTTTGGTCGAAGACCAGTTCTTTCTACTAATTTATAATCTACTAATTGGCATCCTGCAAGATCTACTATAAGATGGTGGTAGAAAAGCAAGTCTGCACCGATAATAGCCTGTTTCACCTCAACCAGAATAAAACGCCATTTTATTTTTCGCTTTAGGTCAAATCGGAGTCCCATTGGCGGCATATAAGTGGAATTCGCTGGGTTTCGTCTTCAGAGACTTTTTTATTGGCTAGACCGATAGTGCCGCACCAGTGTTCACCAAGTAGCGTATCTGGGACTGACGGTCAAAAATAAACAGACGACGGCTAAAAGTTCTAGCAGGTTCCGCCTCAGCTGCTGCTAGTTCTAGTTTTCCGCCGGCTTCGACCCACTACGCCACCTGCATGGTACTATGCATTTCTTAGCTTTCTCCCCGAACCTAGCACGGTAAAAGCAAAAAGCTTTTTCTTGGCTCTTCGACCTACGCCGTGTAAATGCACCCGATTCTGACTCGCGAGCTTCTAATGCAGCCACTCTCTCTCACTCTCTCTGTTACCTTCTCCAGGGAAGAAAGCAGTCGATTCTCTAAATCAGATGATCGGGATATCTTTACCGCTGTAATTTCTCCTAGCTGGGTCTAGCCTACTTGTGCTATTCGGTCATCTACTTTTCCAAGTGTAAGCAAGTCCTGATGCTGGTTTACCGGTTGAGCTACTTGCTGGAGATCTCTCAAAAAACGCGATGGCTTCCTGTCACCGAGATGATGTCCAAAAGTCTTCGAAATCTTTTGCTGAAATCTGATTTCCCATAACTCTCAGTTATCCTTGCTTTTTGGACTTCGTAAGCATCATTTACCGGTTTATTTTTTCATATCATCAATACCCTCTCGCAGTGCTTCAGAATCTAATAGAGAAAAAGTATGCTGAAACTTTTTTAGGCTGCTTTTACCCCGTATAATTCAAAAACAGTTTCCAATTGTATGAAAAAACTTCAGTGTCTCCCTTATTAAACATTGTTAGTTGCGCCCGGATATGAGCTGCTGAAACCGCCTCTACTGATTCCGAAATTAAAGCGGGGGCTTCGGTCTCTCCATCGTTAAGCGTGAGTAGGTCAAACGCATCCCTTGATGACATAACGACAGCAGAGAAATATATTTGTGTAAGTAATAATAATAGCTACTCACCACCTTACTGGATTACGTCGGGGTCACCACTTTTGCGTGTTTAATATCACAATACTACTTAATTTATAAAATGAACTTTAAAATTAAACAATTTTATATTTTAAAAAAAAACATTACTAAAAGATATATTAGCTTGAACAACATATGAAATTTTTTTTGTAGGTTACCTTATGATTAACCACACTTTACATTAATTAATTTAACAATATAAATTTAATAAAAAACTGAAGACTCTCCCATTTTGGATAGCTTGAGCTCCAGCTACAAAAAGATAAAAACTGAGATAGAAGAATCTACTTTGAAGGGAAGCGGTTGGACTCTTAAAATCAGTGCCGGCTCATGTCTGCCCCCCTTTCAAGTAGATAGCAAGTAGCGAACGTCATCTCCCCACCACTGCATGCGGGATATAAAGGAGCGGCATGGACAAGACGGTAGGGTGTTTGGTCTTGACCGTTGTTCCTCCAACATCATTGCTTATGAATGAACTTGAATGAAACAGCTGAACCAGTAAACTGGTTTATCACGAAGGCTTATGTATGTGGTGGGGGGAGAAAGCTTGATCAATGAATTCAATTAATAAATTATGAACGAAACAGCTGAACCACTAAACTGGTTTATCACGAAGGCTTATGTATGTGGTGGGGGGAGAAAGCTGTTTCATTCATAATTTATCAATTGAATTCATTGATCAAGCTTTCTCCCCCCGAAATCAAAATTCCGATCCATCAACAAGATGGTTATACGTTTCCTTCTTTAAGTTTTATTTACATTGAAGGACAAATTTTAAAAAAAGAAGGTACTCCAGGAACTACTTCAAAATTTACTAATAACGCGTTTGCGTTTTTGTTTGATGAGATCAGATACGAATTAAATGGCATTGAAGTTGATAGAGTCAGAAACCCTGGAATAACTACAACGCTTAAAGGTTACGCTTCGTTTTCACCTAATCAAGTGAAAGGTCTTGAAAATTCGGGGTGGATAATACCTGGCATCGATAAAACTCTTTCAATCGATAAAGACGGATTTTTTAGCTTATGCCTGCCACTGGATATTCTCTTAGGGATATGTGAGGACTATCGCAAAATTTTAATTAATCTTAAGCAAGAACTCGTTTTGATCAGATCGAGTACGGACTTGAACTGCATAAAGGGTAGCGATGACGTACAAATAAAATTAGATAAAGTGGTCTGGAGGATGCCACATGTTCATGTTTCCGATCAAGAACGACTGAGGTTGTTGAAAATGGTAGAGAAAAACAAGATAATTACTATACCGTTCAGATCATGGGATCTTTATGAATACCCAAATTTACCTACTTCGCAGCAAGAAAATTGGACTGTCAAAACATCGACAAATTTAGAAAAGCCACGGTATGTTATTATCGCATTCCAGACTGGTCGAACGAGAAACGCAACCAAAGATAACAGTCATTTTGATAGTTGTAAATTGAAAAACTTGAAACTCTATCTGAATAGTGAACATTATCCTTATGATGATTTGAATTTAGATTTTGGACAAGGAAAAGTCGCCCTTCTCTACGAAATGTATAATGAGTGAACTGATAAGGATAACAGTGTATGTGTGTTTGTGTGTGCCTGGGTAGGTTGTATATATGTATATCGTAAAATAATAATATTAGACCAAAAAGGTGGAAAATGCATTTAGGATTACCTAAATAGCATAGCAGCCATAAGCCAGTAACAGTGAGGTAGCTTAAGAGAAAGGGAGTGTAATTAACAATCTTTATATTTTAACCCGCCGTTGGTCGCGTTGTGAGCATTTTGCTCACACTTGCCGAAAATCTTGTGTATTTCGCTTATTTCTTTTTATTTAATTCTGACATTTTTTCTATTCGTCATTTGTACATTAACTCACTTTAGGAAGTTGTTTTTGAAAAAACAATTGCCGCGCCAAGCCCCTATATAACGTTTTGTTCGAAAAAACGGGAGCGTGAGCAAAGTGCTCACAGCGCGACCATCCGTGACACAGAACTGAGCCACCGTGCGGGCCGCTCCCTGATCTGCACGGACTTGCCCATCTCCGCAGTAATAAGCCCAAATCTTGTCTGTAGACGTTTGTCTTTCTTTGATGAAATATTGTAGCTGTTCCGTTTGGTAGTTTAGTTCGGAAAATGAGTGGAACAAGACGTCTGTCGAAGATATTACGGCTTTTGGAGGATAATCCGGAAGAAAAAATGACTGTAAGTATTTTCGTCTCTTCTCTTAGGTTTTTTAGTAAAAGGTTAGATTAGTTTTTATATTTTTGAGTAAAATGGGGTGTTTCGTTTTTAGATCGTTATTCCTGGCTTCTCGAAGTTCAGCAAAGTGGTAATACTGGATAATACTCGAAAAATCCGTCGACTTGCCAGAACTAGTGCCGGAATTCGAGTATCAACGTACCAAATTTATGTGATTTTTTACATTTTTATAAATTTTTTTCCTTTTGAACTAAAAATTTCTTATTTTTCTTTTTGTAATTTTGAGTAATGTATGCTACTGCAATTTTCCTACAATAACTGCTTCTTTTTTAAAACTAAAAATAGTGTTAATAAAGACTTTTATTCTTGTTTATTCTCTTCTATTCATTCCACTCCTATAAATGAATTAAAATAAATGCATTAAACTGATGAAAACACCTTAAAAAGATTAATAATTTAATGATAAAGATATTCTAGATTAAAAGAAACAAAATTATTGCGAAGAATGCTGCTGAAAAATAATAGAATCTCCAAAAACTGAGGTGTGAGCAATTTGCTCACGCGCGACCAACGGTATCCCACGGAGGGGCGCGACCAGCGCCGGGTTAAATATTGACGATATTAACAAATTGATGCTTCGTTTTAATTCAAATATTGTTAATTACTATTAGTGAAGAGGTAAGAGAAAACGCAAATGTATATAAAATATATAATGTAATATATATAGTTTTAATTTATATGTTGATTTTTAATTTTATCGTCTTTGTAAATCAATTTTATCATTATTGTAAATGCTATGTAAAAATTGTTGTAGTGCACCTGAAGATGGAGCAATAGGCCTCGAAACGTTGTGAAGCTTTATTTGTTATAATGAATTGAAAAATATAGAATTCAAAGGAAGATATAATTTTCACTATATTACCAAAAAAATTGGAATAATATAAACCAAATCTTCCAGTAGCATATATTAAAAATTACCCTAAAGTTTAAACTTATTTTTATTTTTATTTTTTGTACTATAAATATATATTTTACATATTTCTAATAAAAATAAATATTGACCCATGCAGTGCATCAAAGTGGGGCGAGCCCACTGTCCGGCCGGACATAGGGCCAAAAATTCGAGGTTTTGTTGTAAAATTAATGAACTAGAATCCTTTCCCCGCCTAAACATTAGCAGCAGAAATAGTTTTCAGATCTTGCTCTAATCTGCCACTACTCATTTAAATAACATTTTACCACTCGCGAGCACTGAACTGAAGAGTGAATTTGGCTATTTGGTATATCTTCTTAGCATATTTGGGTTTTCATCATAATCCTTAAATTAATATATTTGAACCAACTGCAACAATTTATTCACCAAATTACAAGTTCAAATTAAATATTTTCAATGATTTAAAAAAAAACTTGTTTATTTTTTTTAGTATTTATATTTATATATTTGTACTGTACTATAATAATTAGTAAGTTAAAAGAGTAAACTGTGTTAAAAACGAAATGTTTAATTTTTAACGAGAATATTTTACTGTCTTGAATTTACATTAAATTATTATCTAGGCAGTACTTGCTTGGTTAAAGTAGGCAGTTTGGAATTGATTGAATTTATAATTTTGTTTGCCTTTTTTTTTTTTTTAAGTTCTGTCAAACAAAATCAAATATAGTTATAATAGGATTTTTGTGCTGCTAACATCATAGATATGAAAACAAAAAATTATCTTTTTCTTTTCTTCAAAACAATAAGATAGATTTTACTAGTACGACCTAATGGTTTCGGAATAATGATATTTTTAATAATATATATATACATATATATATATATATATATATATATATATATATATATATGCATGTAATGATTATGAATGAAATGACATTAATTAAGATTCTGCCTGAATCAACAACATAAACTGACAAAATTTGAGACGTCCAGTGAAATTTCTTTGGTAGTTATAGGCTATGTCCGACGGGACTGTGGACTCGTCCCACTTTGTGCCTGTGATGCTTAGAAGGAATGAAATAAATAAACAACATTTAAATTAATTAAGTAATTTAAAAAATGTAAACTTTGCCTTTAGTTTTATTTATGCCATTGATTTAATCAATGTTAACTTGGTTTTACTTTAGCTTAATAATAAAAACTTGATCTTTTTTTTGTCCATAACACCAATTTTAATTTTTGTCTGGCCAAGTGTGGCATGCGGGGGTAGGTCAACAGGTTCAACCAACCTATTTTAATAAGGGTGGGAAGGTCGAGAATTATTACTTGGGTCCGCCACCATTTTCAAATACAAATTTCACCATTAATTCATTGACCAGTCTGAAACTATTCACGCAAGCAGTATAAGGAAGAGGTAATAGAACTGATGGGTCGTTGCATGCTCCCCACTTCTTATCTTCAATCAACTTGATTTCCTTGGAGAGCATTCAACGAATCTCATTCCCTTCTCTTCCTTCAATTTTCTAGTAATCTTTATATTATGATACTTCAGTCCACTACTTGAGAGCTTTAACTTTTTTCGGAAAAGGGGTAATTATTGATTCAACTTAAATAACTAAATAAATAAACAAATGTTCAAGAGATCTCCTATGAAGAAAATGTGTCACTTCCCTAGAACGGTAAATGGAGTGTAACCAGTGGTTAACTCAACAGCCATTTTCACACCACTTTATTCGAGTTTTAGGGCCGTATTTATGAACGATCCTAAGGAACGCCTTACTTAAAGGCTTCCTTAAAATGCCCACCTTTAGCTAACCTTAACACAATTTTCATTTTATAAACGTTCCTTTACCTTTCTTATCTTAAGGACGCCTTAGATCTTAAGGTGTTTCTATAAATTTGATCTGTTTTCCTTCCTTAGTGCTAAGGTAGGTGATTAGCTACCTTTAGCCTCTCCTTAACTATTTAATAATAGAAATAAAAACAGAAAACAAATATCAGGACTTAAATACTTATTAAAAAGAACCGTTTATTAAGAACAAACGACTTTTTGGAATTTTTACTTTATTTATATGAGGTATAAACAACAAAGGTGGTGAAATATTATTGCACTTTTTAAGATAAATAAAAATTAAGGAGTTGGGTGCAAGAAGGGCACTTCTCTGAAAATGAAGTTTCGAGGAAATCGCAGTTGAATAATTGAATTGATCACAACTTTTTAATGCTTATTGATAAAAAATTAATTCCTTTTGGAAATTTAAATACAAAGTCTCACCTTGATTGTCTAATAATAATTCAGTTTGACAATAACATGCTAATATACTAAAAATTAATACTTCTAGTAGTTAGAAAGTGCCCTTCTTGCATAAAACTTCATTTAGGTGAAGCAGAAAAGTTGATATACCATCATATATTATTAGACAAATTATATAATTATTCATGAAAACATATATAAAGGGAACATAAATTTTCAAAACAATATTTATAAACAAAGAAAGTCCAGAAATTAATTTACATTATAGGAAAAAAATTAATATTAAAGTAGATCCTCTTTTTCCTCTCCATCCGATATTATTAAATCTTCAACATCTTGGACAACTTCGACACTTCGAAAAATATTTTCCTTGTACTAGTTCTTTTCTTGTGATGTCAAGTATTCCATTAAGGATTTAAGATCTTTTATTTTTCCTTCACTGACAACAGGTTTTTGTAGCTGCCCAAAATGTAGCAGGTATTGCTGAGTTTTTTTCCAATATTGGAAAGGGCAAAAAATAGACACATATGTTTTAGAGGCAGCCATAACTCCATATAAAGAATATTGGAGACGGACATACTTTTGTGTTTGAAATGGTCCTAATTTGCTGATGGGAGCTGTCCTGAACAGTGGGGCTAAACCTATGTCCCAATTTTTTATGAGAGGTGCCACCTTGACTATCTGAAAAGGATGGGGCTTTTTCAAACTTTTTTCGAATATTTCGATATATTTTACCGGTAAAGTTATTCTTTCAGTCTTCTTTTTCAAAGGACCATAATACCCAAAGTTGCGGTCACATATGCACCAAGAATGTCCTCTAACTGGGAATATATGTTCCAATGATATTGCTAAAGATTTCGCAAACCAGCTGCAAAATCTGAACATTGTCTTATTCTTGTTTTGCCCTCCTGCAGAGTCAGAAAAAAAGATATATTTTATTCACATTGGTGAAAGTTTCTAACTTTTTTGAAAGAAAATCGTAAACAAAAGAGCAGACTGTATTAGAATCTTTTTTTGCCTCATTTTCAATGAACCAATACAAGGAGGTAGTATCGTCATTATGACAATGTATGTTAAAGACGTTCATCCATAAAAGTCTTTTATAAAATTGACCTGAAACAGGAAGTTTTGGAAGGGGTAAGTTTTGACCAAAATCAAATTCTACTACTAAAATGCTGCTGTTAGTTTTTGCCTCTTCAATAATATCATTTTTTAACCGTTGATGAACTTTATATCTCTTCTTATGTGATTCATATTCTAATTTGCAAGGGTGATGGCTATTTTCTCGCAAAAGGATCTCACATTTTGTACAGTAGTCACAGGTGTCACTCCGGGGTTTTCTAAATGAATAATCAGAGTTTTCTCTGAAATATCTGTGGTATGTTTGGTATTTCATTGAAAGAGTGGAATTAGTACGATTATAATAAAATTCTTTGAAAAGATTAAAGAGTTCGGTCACGTTTAGGGAAGAATCGTCAAAATACAGCCTGGTTTTTTTTTCTCTAGAGTAGTGGGACTGTGTATGGGGGATGGAAGCCCAGTGTTCCTTTACTAGCTCCCATATTTGGGGGCTTATTTTAGTTGGACGTTGATTGTGCCGGCCCCTCATATCCTTAAGCAATGGCGAATGTTCTGAAGAAATTTTTTTTTTGAATGGTTCGAAATCTTTAAACACCCAATTGAAAAAAAGTGAAAACCAAAAACATTTTGCAGACCGGTATTTTGAAATCATGGAGCTTGAACTCATAAGTCCAATTACAGGTTCTTATCTTATCTCGTATCTTAGGTGTTGTAGTACGTTCTTTAGGCTGAACAGGTGTCATGAGAGTACCTAGGTAACTGTCTTGGGAACATTTATCACCCATTTTATAAAAGGATTTAAAACAGCTATTTTGAGTAAAGATTCCCACATTTAAATAGCATCGTTTATAGCAGCATTTTTCAACAGGTTTAAACTTCAGTTCCTGCACACCACCAGTTGTTCCACGAGTAGATATATAATTCTTACCTTCAGCTCTCCTATGTTTACTTAGATTTCTCTTCCACTTACTCTCCTGCCGTCTCTTCTTCAATCCTCTAGTTGTCCGTGGTACTGCAAACTCATTTCCAGAAGATGATTCTTCGCTCATGATAAAATAAAAGTCCCACTTTTAAGTAATTAGCACAACCTGGCCACAAGCTAAGACAAAACTAAAGCAATTGTTAATCCTACATTCCAATTATCATTGAACTTTGATCCCTTTGGCATACAGCCATAGTCAACTCAATAGTTAGAGAAACAGGACGAAAATAAAGAAGTTACTGGGTTTTATGCAAGAAGGGCACTTATTGGACTTAAAATAATTGTTTCTCCTGAATTCTAGGAATGAGATATTGAACCCAAATTTGGAAGGTAGGCACATCAGGAGTTGGTGATTCCAAAAATCCATTTGACGCAAAAAGGGCACTTCGGAGGAATTATCTCCAATTATCATTTTCTTATAGTTCTAGAGCTGTAATTGCCACATTAACTACTTAAAACACTCTAAACAACACAGTAAACAAGAGTGAAGTAAACACCGATATCAGTTTAGGGAGGTTACACCTAGCGGCAGAGTACTCTTATCAATGTTCTCTGATTGGTTGTTTAGTTTAGGTGGCCTTAAATTTGCACCTTAATAAATGCATACTTAGTTAAGGAAAGGAAGTGTTAAGGAAGGTTCATAAAATGAGAATTATCTAAAGGAACACTTAAGCTTAAAGGTTAACTTAAAATAGGAACCAGTTAAGGTAACCTCAATTGCTTCCTTAGGAACGTTCATAAATACGGCCCTTAATGCATTACAGTCTGTTTAAAAAATGAATAAACTTTAAAAAATGCGAAACGCGACTAATATTACTATTTCAAGGGTAATATTAAATATACGCAGTGTGTTCCGGATATGTACGGACAGAAAAGAAAACAGCAATTCCACATTCTATTTCCTGCTGAATATATCCCATAAAGGTACTTTAACTTTAAAAAAAATATAGTTATTTTTAAAACCGTATTTTCTCTTGATTTTGTGTTGCGGCATTGAAAACATCATTTGATTGAAACCTTTAACGTGTTCACGTGTTAGGGATCATAACTTTAACAAAAACAGATTATCAAAATTCAAATATCTCATCAATTGAAATGACCATAATACTGAAACTAATAGTTGGAATCGGATAAAATTCAGTTTCTTCATCAGTTTTCTTATTTTAGTACTTACTAAATTTGTACCTACATATTTTTTTAATATCTGTGAGGGAAAGTAGTGGACCCTGGACGATTAGGCATGAAATGGATCAGTGTTTTTATTTGTTTTTTTTGAAACTATAAAAACCGTTTTTTTTTTCGGAACAGCGATGTTAAAGAACTGACCAGGTTGCCGCCGATTCTGGGATCCGTCGCACCTGGATTTTGCTAGTTTTGGTCCCCCCCGGGTATTTTATTTCCCCGGTACCCATCATATCTGATGAGCATCCCCATATCCGCCACCTGGGGAGGGGATTATTATTATTATTATTATTATTATCATTGTTGTGTAATACTTACGTATGTATTTTTATAATGTACAATAAACATAAAGATTGATCTTCATGTAATTTTTTTTTTTCATTTAAAAATTTCAATCACTTCTGAATTCCAGAATTCTAATAAATAATTCATCATTATTCAATTACAATAATCTGAACAATAAATGTAATATAAAATTATTTTTGAACAAAATTTGTGAACAGCCGTGCATGGTTGCATGCTACATGTAATATAATTTATGATATTTTTTAAAAAGTTCCATTTACTCGCGGAGAGCTCGGTCGAATTTTTTCATTTTAATTGGAAACTTAATGTTATTCGATATATTTTCATAATTTGAAAAGAACGCCGAAGTGCAAGCACTTTTGGGTTAAACCTTACTGAGCCCCACCGTGCTGTACCTATTACAATGCAAAAAATTATACCCCATGGCTTCCAATTTCATTTATAAGTCCATATTTATTCTTTATAAAAACTTCAAATAGTTACCATAGTTGTATAGCAATCAAGCTAAACCTTCTACCACGTTATAAAATAATATGATTCTTTCTAAAATTCTCAGTTTTTAAACGATATATTATACATCTAGATTACTGGACTATTACTGGGATTGAAATTTTCATCGAGGGGAAACATTTTTTTTTTTTTTTTTCCGAGGGGGGCCAGCCCCTTGCGGGAGCATAGGGGTCCCCGGTCCCGCATGTTGTTTGGTGGGTTATACTTTTTGACAAGAGACTTTGGAGAATGATTTAGATGAAAACCATGTTGGTCACCTATCTTTAGTTATATTAATACTATACACAGTTATGGCAGCGAACACTGCTGACTTTACACTTTGAGCCTCCCCCCTCTCCTTTACCTATATATACCCCCATAAATCCTAGGCTTAAGCAGAGAGTTGTACCAGTAGCTTGTCATTGTAGCCATTGTACTTTTTGTTTTCAATAAAGTTTTTTTTTCAATTCTCTCCCGTCGAGTTTCGTAAATGGCGCCAAACAGGGACCGCATGCATAAATCATCGCGGTTCTAGACTCGAACTCTGCAGTACCAGAAATCAAGATTCGATCTACCTCTCGAGGATATCGTTCCTGTAGGAGACTGGCACCCCGCTTTGGTTCTTAGATCTTGAAGAAGGACCTGCTGCTGAGCTCAACCCGTCTGATCACCCCGACAGACATCGAAACTGGGAGAAATTGTGAGTTAACTTTATTTTGGAAACATCAATCATCATCTTTTTATTTTTATTTTTGTATTCAAAGATATTCAAATATTTTTGTTTAAAATTACATTTTTTAAGTATATTTAACATTACAATATTACTGAATCTATATATATATTATTAATACTGAAGATTATAATAACGTAGACGAAATGGCAACCACATTCGCTATTAAATCCGCGGACTATGACCATATCCCGACCTTTAATGGGGACCCGCAAAATTTGTTAAAATTCGTAACCGTTTGCAGTCTATAATATCGTCTGCAAGCCGGACAATGGCCTTCGAGAGTTGAATGACCAGCGCCTACTAAGCAAAATCCTAGCTAGACTCACTGGAGACGCTAATTACATTAATACTACTTGCGAGTTTAAAGGGGTTAACGAGCTACTAAAATATCTAGAAGATACTTTTAGGGATTCACGTTCTATTGAGCAACTACAATTTGAACTTTTTAACTTAAAAATTCAATACAAGGAACATCCCTTGGATTTCTTACAGAGGCTGGATAGGAGCCGAACATTAATAATATCTAGGTATCGCATTCAAAACATACCGGAAAGGGTAACAATTGTTGCAGTCTTAGAAAAAAATATTTTGTATCATTTTTTCACAAATATGCCACTGCACATCAGAACATATTTAATGACTAAAACTGACAAGTTAAAAACTCTAAATGATTTACGTAATCTGATTCAAAATGAGAACCACTTGTTGCTCGAAGATTTGGTTAAACTGGGGGAACATGAGAAAACCCGGAGAGACTCACGAGTCGAAAAAAATGAATTTTGACAAAAAGAAAAATAATCACAAAAATTATCATCCGCCTAATTTTTATCGTGAAGAGCCTAGACACCCTCCTAGATACCCTCCGCGAGATCATCATCAAGAATACTATCATGGTAACCGTAATGACTACCACGAAAGAAGAAATCAGCACCCCCACAGAGAACAATGGAAGCCTGAAGACCAGAAAAGGTTTTTCCAAGGTTCAGGGCAATATAAAAATAATCCTATAGAAAAAGGAGAACCCTCAAACACCGTCCATGCGTATGGTTAGTGGTTTTCAGAAAAGTCCATGGCAACCGACGTATAAAATGGAGCAAGAAGATCCTAGGAACAGCGAAATCAGGGAACTGAGGGAACAGATAGAAAGGCTCACGGTAAGGCAGGAAGGATCAGAAGATCATTTTTTAGAAGAGGATACCGATCTAGACTATGACACGTAGAAAAATATGAGTTGCAGACCAGTAATTTCCATAAACTCCCGTACGTGATAGACAAGAAAAATCGAAAATAGCTATTGGACACAGGCGCTCAAAAAAACTGTATTAGTCCAAGAATCGTTCCGCCTGGGTTAAAAAGAGAAAAAGAAGATTTTATTGTTTTAACTGCAGCGGGCGAGGAAAAGAGGACAGAAACAATTACCTCAAATATCAAAAATACTTTTCTAAAATGCTCAACAAAAACAAAATTTTATATGCTTGACTTCAGCCCTAACCATGACGTCCTGATAGGCTCGGAACTCATGGACGATCTAAACTTCAAAATATTTTTCGAAGATAGAAAAATCAAAACAGACCACGGAGAGTTTAATTTTATTATAAATAGAGATTCCATTCCAATCGAAGTAAAGGAAGGAGAGAACTTAGCCGATTTACCTAAAGGAAAAATATTATTAATTGACTATAAGACAGAGGGGCTGGAAATTCCCCCAGGAATTTATAAAGACAAAGTAAAAATACTTAGTAAGAACGAGGGAATCGCCAGATTACCTCTAATGAATATGCAAGAAGTTGAAATAGTAGACCCGCCAACACATGAGGATAAGTTAAAAAACATATCAGAATTGGTCAGGGTAAAACACATTCCCCCTCAACATAGGAATAAACTGATGGAACTCCTGGAGATGTATCCATCTATTTTTAAAACAGAAAAGGACAAGCTTTCAGCCAGCGAATTACTGGAGCATCAAATTAAAACTAAAACTGAGGATCCAATCTACTCAAGAAATTATAGGTACCCTCAGCAATTCAGAGATCAGATTAGGGAAGAAATAAATAAAATGTTTGAAAACAAAATAATTGCACCAAGCAACTCTCCCTACAATTCACCAATATGGGTAGTTCCCAAACGCGCTGACGCCTCGGGTCAGAAAAAAATTAGGATGGTTATCGATTACAGAAAACTCAACAGAGAAACAGTCCCCGATCTTTATCCTTTACCTAATATAGAAGACCTTTAAGGGAAACTTGGTAAAGCCACCATATTTACCGCAATTGATCTATGCTCCGGATTTCATCAAATAAAAGTTCATAAAGATTCAATCCATAAAACGGCATTTAGCACTCAAGGACATTTCGAGTTCCTGAGAATGCCGTTCGGACTATGTAATGCCCCAGCCACATTTCAAAGAGCAATGAACATCATATTCGCAGACGTACCGCATGTTCTTTTATATATGGACGATATAATTATATTTTCGGAAACATTCGAAGATCATATAAAACACCTGAAGGCAGTATTAGATAAATTAAAAAGTCATAATCTCAAGATACAGCTAGATAAGACTGAGTTCTGTAAAAGAGAACTCTTATTTTTGGGCCACATTATCAGCGAAAGGGGAATTGAACCGAATCCGGATAAAGTCAAAGCTGTAAAGGACTTTAAATTACCTAAAACGGAAAAAGAAATTAAAAGTTTCCGTGGATTAACCGGATTTTACCGGAAGATGATTCCTAACTACGCTAAAATAGCCGCGCCCATGACGAGATGCCTGAGAAAGGGAGAAAGTGAGATAGACCCCGAATCTTATAGAGAAGCCTTTGAACATCTAAAAAACCTGGTCTGTAGAAGTCCTATTATCCAAGTCCCCGATTTTGAAAAAGATTTTTATCTAACGACGGATTCTTCCAATTACGTTGTGGGGGTGGAGCTCGCTCAAAAGAAAGACGGTAAGGAACTTCCAGTGTGCTACGCGTCCAGAAAGCTCAATAAAGCTGAACAGAATTATTCGACTACCGAGAAAGAATGCTTAGCGATCATATGGGCTTGCAATCATTTCAGGCCTTATCTCTACGGTAAGAAGTTCTACATTTACACAGACCACAAGCCTCTCGAGTATCTCAAGACATGAAAAACTCAAAATGCAAGGCTCATCAGATGGAAACTGCTGCTCGAAGATTTCGAATATGATATCAAGCACATCCAGGGTAAGGCAAACAAAGTTGCTGACCACTTGTCGCGACACCCTGTAGACAAGCATGTTGCAGATAAGCCCGAGACACGTGAGACACCAGATTACGATATGTTCCATATCAATGAAGACGAGGAGTCATCCCTAGCTACCCAACACTCATCTGAGTCTTCAGATAATAGGATCCTTATCGTTGATGACGACCAAAGACCTGTCAACGTAGAAAAAAAACAGATAGTCGTTATCAAGGGGTTTAATGACATCAAGGTCGAAAAAGTCTTTAATAAAAATAGAACGACACTAGAACTTACGTATAACCAAAATGAAGAGCAGGTAGAATTCAAACTTTTAGAAATATTGAAACATAACACCACGTATGGCATTTATTGCTTGCCTAAAATAAAAACAATAAATAGCGAGATAAATTGGTACGAAGGTTTATATAATAAATTATCGGAAATTATCAGAGAAAAAAATTTCCAACCAAAGTACTAAAAAAGTACTCATTGCTGTTACCTGATGTTACAGACAAAAACGAGCAAAAACAACTGATTTTAGATCAACACATTGGTAAATCGTGCCACAGGGGCATCAATGAAACATATTTAAAGTTAAAAACAAAATATTATTGGCCGAACATAAAAGACCATATTACCGACATCATTAACGAGTGTGATACTTGTAACAAAATAAAATATGATAGACGACCCATCAAACCCAAACTCATGATTACACCAACATCCGAAAAACCCTTTGATTCAATCATGATGGACACTCTACATATGAGAGGTTACTACATCTATATAATAGCCGACACATTCTCCAAGAAGTTATTTACAAGATATAGTGAAACAGCAAATGCTGTCGAGTCAATGAAAACGCTCAGAAAATATTTAGTCCATTTTCCAAAACCTTTGATAATCACAACAGATAATGGACGTGAATACGATAATAATTTATTTAGAGATTTTTTAAAATACCTAGGCGTTGAGAAACACGAAACAACGCCGAACCACCCTAACTCGTTAGGATTACTTAATAGAGCAAGTTCGACATTGCTCGACTTAATTAAAATTATCAATACACAATCTACCGCATCTGAAGAGGAAAAATTAGAAATGGCGACTATTGCTTATAATAACTCCATGAACCAAAATTTAAAATTAAGCCCCAATGAAATCACGTTTGGGATAAGTAGGGAAAATTACAACGACAATCCTGCAGTTCAGGAATACTTGTTACAAGAGTATCATGAAAAGCTAAAAACAACTCGAGAAGCTATCAAAGCAAATATTGAAAGGAACAAAGAAAAATACTTTTCGATGTATTTGTATCGATAAACGAATCAAGGGAAAACGTACCGAATTTACCAGAAAACGTTTATATAAGAAAGCCAAGCTCGAATAAGAAGGACGTAAAATATCAAAAGGGGAAACAGCTGAACGGGAAATTTGAATCATTAAAAGGGAAAAAGAAAAAATTACACCCAAGTCAGATCAAAAGACCCAAGGGCAAGAAAAACGAAACAAAAGATCCACAAGCCGAAAAACAAAACGATTGTCTTGCTGACAACGTGTACGCCCAAAAATTAAATGGAGAAATCGAGAAAAGGATTCAAGACCTTAGGGTTAACCCCAATAATCTTCCTGTTGCAGATTTTTAAGATGGAGGTCTCTTCCAAGTTTCTTCCGATCTTGGTTCTTCTGGCTCCGATCCTCCAAATAGAAATGTTGAAAATCCAGACGCTGTCGAATGGCCCTGGAGCGTCGATCATTCAGATGAACTCGTCGTATGTGATGAAGGAAAGTTACATTTTTCTATATTATAAAAATTTATCGAACCTAAATGAGGAAGTCGCCACCCTGAAAAAATACATAGACACCTTGAAAAGTGACAAAGAGATGCTTAAAAAATGCTTCATCAGATATTAGAAAAAAGGTATAATAGAATTTTAGACAAAATCACCCACCTTATCAGGCGCAAACACATAAATAGAGAAAAACGTGGAATTTTTAATGGGATCGGTTTTGCCTTAAAGTGGGTCACGGGCACGATGGATTCCAGCGATCGTGAAAAATACGACGCGATCCTACAAAAAGTTAAAAACAATTTATATCACATAGAACACAAGAAGAAGCGAGACTTAGTCTCAACCGAAAGCTGACGAATGAGTTGAACAAAGATATCATAATCCTAAACAATTTCAAAAATAACATTGAAACAAGCAATAGAATTTTAGATACAAACAGGGAGTTCTGCGCATGCGCTAGGTTTTTATGTTCACATTTCACCTCGTCTCCCAGAAGTTCATTGTTTTCAGTGGTTAATTAGTTTATTTTTCATTTATAAATATGTTAAGCAGTTAACTACACAGCAGTAGTAAACAATGGACTAATACCACACTGAGTAGTATTATTATTTACTGTGTACATTGATAGACAGTGAAGTTGGTGTAGTATAGACTTATCACTATATCGCCATATTCAATAGCCCAGTCAGCTGTCCTCAGTACGGCACCAACCTCGGAGGGGGCTGGTCATCGCTTACCGTGACAATGTCAAGGTCACGCAGACGTATATATATTTTTTTATTATTATGTTTTTGTTTATTTATTTTTTTTTCTCACCTCGTCTTCTTCATTTATGACCTATGCGATATTTTCATCAAGTTATGTCGTCTAAAAGGTCTAGATCTGTTGGTTCCACGCCGCGCTCTTCACCACAAAAACAAAAGGCTCGTCGTAATAAACGAAATACACCTCCAGCAACTCCTGCTTTTCCTTCACAATCTGAACCTCAGCCTGGTACATCTAATATGACAGAGGAATCTCCTTTCTTCACCCCTAACCGCTTCGAGCCGCTACAAAATACTAACGAAGAAATGGAAACAGCTCATATTCCCAGGGAACCACGACCTCCTCCTATTTTTGTCAAAAATATCAAAAATTTTCACCTCTTATGTACCCATCTAAATAAAATTTGTCCAGGCGACTAATCGTGCATAAATAGAACAAATGATACAAAAATAACACCGGACACTCCGGAAACATATAAAAAAATTGTAAAGTATCTATCAGAAACTAAGGCAGACTTCCACACGTACCAACTACGTCAAGAAAGATCACTAAGAGTGGTGATAAGAAATTTACACCCTTCAAGCCCAGTTGAGGTGATCAGAGAAGAATTGACAGCGCAGGGTTTTAAGGTGCATCAAATAGTAAATGTTTTAAAAGACAATAAAGAAGAGCCCGGAATAAGAAATAAAACCGCACTGCCATTATTCTTCGTGGACTTAGAGCAGTCACCTGGGATCGAAAAAATATATGAGGTCAACAGGATCTATTACACTATTGTGAATGCAGAAAAACCATACTCAAAAAGTGAAATAATCCAGTGTCACAATTGTCAGTCATACGGCCACACAAAAACTTATTGTCACCACTTACCACGCTGCGTAAAATGCGGTGGCCAACACAAATTAGGTGAGTGCAATAAACCTACAGAAATCGCTGCGGTATGTGCCCTGTGCATGGAAAATCACCCGGCCAACTACAAAGGGTGTCAAATTTACAAAAAACTTAAATCTCGATATTATAAGAAACCCCAGGGTCAAGATGAAGAAAATAAAACTAGAAGAGGACCTTCAAAGACAGTGGACTCGTCTGTTTCGTTTGCACAATTACTAGGAGGTGGAAGTGGAAACGATAATTGTGAGGCCCTGCCGCAACCACAACAACAATGCACTTCTCAACCCCAACCTGGACCTACTATTCCTCAAAGTTCACCCTATCTTCAACAATCCCATCAACAACCAATTTCTCACGTCCCTCCTCCATCTAATGCTACAGACCTTACCTCCTTATTAGCATTTCAGCAAAAAATTGATGTAGCACTCATTACAGAAACTCGACTAACCACCAAACAAAGTTTCAAAATACCGCAGTACCATACATACCGTACTGACCACCCTGACGGTAGGGCACATGCCGGTACTGCCGTCGTTGTTCACCAATCCCTTTCTCATCACCTTCTTCCTTTGCCTACCCATGACTTCCTACAATCCACCGCAATAGTAGTCAAAACGTTTTCCTTTCCGGTCACAATAGCATCAGGATATTGCCCTCCTAACAAATCCATATCCAATACCCAGTTCACTTCCCTCTTTGATTCCTTGGGGCATCACTTTATCCTGGGTGCATACCTAAATGCCAAGCATCAACATTGGGGTTCCAGAACCACGAATTCTCGTGGACGAACATTGCTGTCTGCACTCGACTCCCATCGATATACACTTCTTTCACCCGACTCTCCCACCTACTGGCCTACAGATCCCAACCGCAACCCTGATTTCCTGGATTTCTTCATCCACAGCGGCTTGGGTCCCCTCAATTGTTCCATCACACGGCTTGACGAACTTTCATCCGATCATAGTCCCTTAATTTTCCAAGTATCTCTAACCCCTATCCCCAAACCTTCTCCCCCTTCTTTCATCAGAGGCCCTGTCAACTGGAAACTCTTTCATCAAATCCTTTCCGACAAAATTGACCTCAGAGTATCCTTAAAAACCCAAGAAGACCTTGATAATGACGTACATTCCTATACCACCACAGTTCAACAAGCGGTATGGACTGCTTCCTCCCCAAATCACTCCTCTCGACCTCCTAACACTAATAGTTTACCGCAATACCTCCTATATCTAATCCAAATCAAGCGCCGTGCCCGATCATTATGGCAACAGTCCAGACATCCTTCCGACCGCCGCTCCTACAATCACTATTGTAAACAGGTAAAGAAGGAATTGGCTTCTTTCAGATCTCTTTCTTTCAACTCTTACCTTACATCCCTATCCTCTCAAGATAATTCCCTATGGAATATTACTAAAAAGATCCTTAAGTCCCATTCCATTTCCCATCCCCTCAGGCTGGATGATGGCTCCTGGGCAGTTTCTGATGAGGAAAAAGCCGAAGAGTTCGCCAAACACCTGTCCTCTACGTTCACCCCTCATCCGGAATCTCATCCTACCAACACCACACTAGTCCAAGAATTCCTTTCTTCTCCAATCCCACTCGCTCTACCACCTCAAGCAGTAAATCCCTTTGAGGTCAAATACCTTCTCCGTAAACTTACTCCTCGTAAATCTCCAGGATATGATCTCCTCACTCCACAAATTCTTAGACAACTTCCTCCCAAAGCTATCCTATTTCTCACATACATTTACAATTACATCCTAAGAACCACCCACTTCCCAATACTGTGGAAACATTCCACCATTATCCTTTTCCTGAAACCGGGCAAACCTTCCAACAGTATGACATCCTACAGACCAATCAGCCTACTTCCTATCCTTTCAAAAATCTTTGAAAAGATCCTTTTAAAACGAATCCTTCCGATTATATAATCCCAAAATATCCCCACTCATCAATTCGGATTCCGTTCAATGCATTCCACTGTCCAACAAGGGCTCCGAGTTGTTGACCACATTTCTGCATCCCTAGAATGCAAGCAATATTGCTCCGGCGCGTTTCTGGACATAGCGCACGCCCGGGTTTGACCGGGTATGGCACGCCGGATTGCTCTACAAGCTTAAATCCATTTTACCCCAGTCCTTATACTTAGTCTTACAATCCTACCTCTCAAACCGATCCTTCCGAGTTCGCTGTGGAACAGAATTTTCCGATTGTTATCCAGTAGAGGCCGGTGTTCCACAAGGCAGTGTCTTGGGTCCCGTTCTTTACATCCTATTTACATCTGACATTCCTACTGATCCTGAAACCCTCCTGGCAACATTCGCTGATGATACGGCCATCCTATCCTCCAACACAGATCCTGGAACAGCATCCTCTAACCTACAAAGGCACCTTTCCCTAATTGAACACTGGTGTAAAAACTGGCGCATCAAAGTAAACGAAGCAAAGTGCAAACATATAACGTTCACCCTTCGACGTAGATACTGCCCACCAGTTTATTTCAACTCTGTTCAACTTCCCTTCTCAGACACGGTACGGTATCTGGGCTTCATGTTAGACAGAAGACTGACGTAGAACCCACATACTAGACTAAAACGACAAGAGCTTAATCGACGATTTGGACAACTTTATAGACTGCTGAACAGGAAATCAGAACTTTCAATCAACAACAAACTACTTATCTACAAAACCATTTTGAAACCTATCTGGACCTACGGCATTGAACTGTGGGGGACAGCTAAACCCTCTAACATCAAACGCATCCAATCCTTTCAGTCCAAAATCCTCCGAACAATAGTCAAAACTCCTTTCTATGTATCCAACAAAACCCTACACAATGACCTTGATATCCCGTTCGTTCAAGAACTGATCCCGAAGAAATTCTCCAAATTTCACAGTAACCTTACCCATCATCCTAATCCTACTGCTCAATCCCTATCTAGCTCCACTCATCCTTACAACCCTCCTAGAAGGTTAAGGCGGCAGTGGCCACGTGACCTTTTGTAAATATGTACATACCGGAGTTCTGGCAATGGCCAGATTCTTCGCTCAAGTCAGGTGTGCTTGTGGCTTTTGCGCCCTCGCTCAGCCTCCACTGGCTTTAACACCAGTGATGCGGCTGAGAGGGAAGCGCGGGAACCTCTTGAGGCTTGCTTTTCCCTCCTCCGTAGAGGGAAAAGCCTGCCTCCGGGTTCTCCAGCCTGATTGTAAAATAATGTATGAATGTGATTAAGATGTTTTTTTGTTTTTTTTCTTTACTTGAGCTTTTATTTTTATTTCTTTGTATATTTATATTTGTAAATATTGTATGAATGTGCTCAATTAGCACTATTACCAATGTCTCGTATGAGACAGAATGTAATAATATCAATAAAGATTTTTCTAAAAAAAAAAAAAAAAAAAGATACAACACTTACCAAATTATCATACCACGATCTTTTAGCCTATTTAACTCTTATTGAGACCCAACTGCAAGAAACAGAGGATGCGCTAGAACAATGTAAAATCGGCATTACTCACCCTAGTATTTTATCGTATGACGAAATTAAAAGCATTAAAATTCCGTATAAAACTTAATTAACCAAAGATGTTCAATTAAATTGGTTATTGAGCAAAGCAATTTGTTCAATGTCAGACTCAGGAATGATTTGTTTTTTCATTAAATTACCTTTAAAGGTTGCCCCTTCGACTACTTTTTATTTGTTATCATACCCAATAATTCATGAGGAAAAAGTTGTAACCATTGCAGTAGAAAATTCATTATTAGTAAGACATAATAACCAATTCTATAAAGGAAAATGTTTCAAATATAATTCTAATTTCTTCTGTAATCAAAAAGATATTAGTTTAGTTGAAGATAAATGTACCTTAGAATTAAGTAATAATTTAGAATTAGAGCACTGTAAAATTATAGGGATCTACCAAAAACCATTTATTAAACTTATACCTTATATTAATCAATATCTTACGTTTAGATTATCTACAATCGAAACAAATATGTCACAAGTTATGTTATATCATTTACCAACCACCAGTTTGTTAAACTTGAAAAAGACGAAATTTTTGTAAATAAATCTATAGCAATTCGATATGAAGAACATGTAAATATTCCTATAATATCCAGACATAATATCAATAATGTTGTTCTAACCAATTATAGCTATGATCAAATAAATACATTAGATTTAGGAACTTTGAAAATAGAAACATTAGAAGATTACTCTGTATATACTTATGTAGATATTATGAATTATGTAACAATGATTTTATGTATATATCTTTTTATTCATCATATTTTATAATATTATTATAAATTTAAGACTAACAAACCCACCATACCTTTAACAAAAATTGTAACACCTGACCGACCGCCTACTACCAATCCTGTTGAACAACCCTTCCATGATGCTCGGTCCAGAGCATGGTTTTCCTACCTTGCCGAAAAACTAAATTCTTAGTTCGGAGGTCCTCACTTTTTTAAGGAGGGAATAGTTATGGCAGCGAACACTGCTGACTTTACACTTTGAGCCTCCCCCCTCTCCTTTACCTATATATACCCCCATAAATCCTAGGCTTAAGCAGAGAGTTGTACCAGTAGCATATAGCTTGTCATTGTAGCCATTGTATTTTTTTTTCAATAAAGTTTTTTTTTCAATTCTCTCCCGTCGAGTTTCGCAAATCACTAATGTTTACAGTTTATTGTACATTAAAAAGCAAATCCTCGGAAGTCCTCGGAGCTAACGTGCTCTGTAGGACCGAAGACGAAGAAGATCCAAAATGATTGAGCTTCCTGTAGGTCAATGAAAAATATTTTTTTTTTCTTTCAAGATTTCCTATGCTTATTGATCATCTTGTTTACTTTCTGTTTCAAAGTATGCTGGGACCCATGCAAAATTTACAAAAAGTAGTCGATTCTTTAGTTTCCATCGCAGATTGAGTACTTCTATAATTATTGCATTGCTAGGGCCAGGGTTACCGATGGCTTCTAAAACACTCCGCGTGTCGGATGTAATGACCCATCATATCTTCGTGGAATCTGTTATTATAGTGAATGCATTTTATCTGTAGTCAATGATGTGTGTATCGAATGTTTGAAAATGCAATTTCGTATGTCTGTTAGTCCAAGGCTTTGAGTTTCCTCAGCAAATAAATATCGATTTAATGGATGATCAGTATATGCTTTCAATTTTCCAATATATTTAAGAGATAAATATTCCCTTCTTAAATATAAATATGGTCCTCCAGATTCGGTATAAATGCTACCGATGCTACACAGAATGGCTAGTAAAGGAGAAGCACTAGGAGTGGTAAAAGAAAAAATATTAACCTTAGAAGACTGGGTGACCCACGTCAAGAAAATGAAATGATTAGAATGGGAGAAATATTGGAAAAGCAAAGATTGCTCAGAAACTAAACATAGCAGCAAAAAATGGAAAACAAGTTGCAAAACATCAAGGAGGGAAAAGGTGATGCTTTTCCCTCCTTGATGCATAGAATCGAAAATTGCCAATTCACCCATTAATTATCTCCCAAGAAGCACCAACATGTGAAAGATGCAACAACACTCGTCAAACCGTAAAACACCTGCTAGTAGAATATTAGAAAAATAACAATTCTCTGTATGGAAACCACAGGAAGAAAATGAACCTCCCTCTATCTTTAAAAGAGGCACTGGAGGATAATGAAGAAAGAGTCGCAGTTTTTGAAGATCACTTGACACTATAACAGAATCTAAAAATTTAGTTATTGACGCCAATGATCCTTTCAGGTAGGGACGCTAAACCATATAAAATATATATAAAGTTATTGAAGGCATCAAGTTGTCGCTATCTATATTTTTAATTTACATGCAAGATAAAGGACAGTATTTCTTAATGTTATATTATTGCCAATTCCCACGCCCTAACCATCCCTAAGGTCCAGTTCCCACGTCCGCTGGCATTAAGTTATGTTATCCATATGTTTGACACCGCAAGATGATGGCCATTAGAGCCTTCCGCCAGGTCCAGCTCGACCCTATTTTTTTGCTAGAGCACTTGCTCCAGCTGCATCCTGTGACCTCAGATGGTCCTCATTTATCTTGATGTCCTCAAGGGCCATCCCTGCCAGCTCATCCAATCATAAGACACGGTCTAAGGCAAAGTCCGCCCCCAGCCGGTTTGCCCAATAAGAAGTAGCGGACTAAGACAAAAGACCGCCCCCCCCCCAGCCAGCTTACCAATCAGAAGATACGACTTTACCTCCCCTCCTCACAGAACCTGCTCATCCCCTCCTCTATTCTGTAGATATATTAAGGCCTGTAAAATTAGAGATAAGTATTCTAGTTAGTAAACTCTAAATATAATGTTCATGTTGTGATTCTGTACTAAATAAAAGTCTTTTTAGTAAGCTTCACTGTTGTCAGTTCATTAATTGGTGTCCGAACAGCAGACGGTATTTATCGGGAACTCACTATTACTACTAGGTATTCCCGTGTGATAATCACTGTCAGAACCAGATCCCTGAAGAACTTCAACTTTTAGACCCACTCTTGCGAGGTACCAATATTCTTCAGAAGTCCCAGGTACATCCAGTCACAGAAAATCACTCTTGCGAGGTATTCTGCACAGGTAGTCTTCTCCTTGGCTCACTGTTACCAGGTACCGGAAGAAGACGACTGACTATCAGCAGTAAGCTTTCATCAGACTTTATAATAATTTATGTAATATTTATATATAATTGTATTTTGTATTTTGATGCCAGATTAATTCCCGGCAATTAATATAATGACTATTCAAATTGAATAATTAAAACAAATATCAGATATGGAATCATTTCCTATTGATGAAATTCATTATAATAATATGCCTTATGTTAATGGCGATTCTAAAAATTTAGAACAATTAACCTTCGATTTATTTGAAATAAAAATTAATAATAATGAACAGCCTTCCGATTTTCTCGAAAGGTTGATTATTAAAAGAAATATTTTAATTCTTAAATATAGAAATGTAGAAATGATGAATAAAGACTTAATGATAAATCAATTGGAATCGCGAATATTATATCATTTTTATTCAAATATGCCATTGGATGTTCGGATAGGGTTGATGAATGAATCTGATCATTTAAGGAATCTAGATGATTTACGTTTCTTATTGAATAGTAAGAATCATCTTCTTTCTGATAATGATTCGGTTTCATTTGGACCAAAATCCAAGGCGGAAAATGAATTTAATGATAATTACATTACGAAAAATTTAGATAAACATTCCAAACATAATAAAATGAATAGCTCAAGACAAAATTATAAAATGTTGTCACCAGATCAAACCCATTTTTATAAAAATAAATTTCCCAATAATAATGTAAAACATAACAGATTTTTAAATGAAGGATCAATGAAAAATTACCAGCATCATCCTCCATACAAACACCTAGACTTAAATTTTAGTGAAGAAGACTCTAAAGACCAAAAAATTCGGGAATTAGAAGAACGGATTCAGCAACTATACGAAGCTGAGCGTTTTCTAAATATCGCGCAAAATCCTTCGGAAACATATAATGTAAGCAATGATACGCTAAAAACCGAAATCGTCGATAATATAATTTGCGACCAGGATATGCTAAATACCGAAATCGTCAATAATATAATTTGCGACCAGGATATGCTAAATACCGAAATCGTCGATAATATAATTTGCGACCAGGATATGCTAAATACCGAAATCATCGATAATATAATTTGCGACCAGGGTATGCTAAAAACCGAAATCGTGGATAATATAATTTGCGACCAGGATATGCTAAATACCGAAATTATCGATAATATAATTTGCGACAAGGATACACTAAAAACCGAAACCGTCGGTAATCTTATTGGTGACAAGGATATGCAAGAAAACGAAAACAGTTCTATAATTTCTAGCCTTGCTGTAGAAATAACTCCCGATTTAGATAAAGTTTCAAATAAAGCTGAAGAAGTTGAGAACGCTTCAATTGTAGAAATACTTAAAAGCGAAATAATGCCCGAACGTCCCATTAATATTATTAATAACAATAATACTGATGCAATTTCGGTAGTTCAAAATATTTCACCTTTATTTGAAAATATCTCTGTTAAATTAGAAGAACCAAAATTAGGTATAATTCGACTTGCAAATTATTACAACAAGTTGCAGACGAAAAAACCGACAAGATCTAATATAAATACACAATTAACAGAAAAAATTGTTTCTACAGGAGACATAATAAAAAATTAAAATCTAAAATTAAATTAAAAATTCTAAAAATCCATAAATGGCGAAAAAGAAAGAATTTAATATATTTATGGATGTTGCAACCGGATAGAATACGAAATTACAAATGGATTGTGACGGAGTAAAATGAAAAAAAAACGGAAACATAAAGTAAAATAAAAACTCATATAATAATAATTAGTTTTAAGATTGAATAACATAATTTGTATAAAATAAAATCATAAACGATAAAACCAGTAAGAAAGAACATAATAACAATTAACCTGACGTCGATAATAAAATTAATACAAAATAATTACAATCATACCTTAAAAATCATAATATTAAATAAGGATTGCATTTAGAAGCCAATAGGGAACTAATGATTATAATTCCTAGATATTATAATGATTAAAAGAAATTATAAACAATAATAATTTATTACGAAACAGAAAAAAATTGTAATTTAAATATTCTATTCTTTAGCAAAGGTGATAATGAAAATAATTATTTACATTTCGACAAAAGCTGTTATAATAAAAATAAAATTAATAAAAATAATTACAATCATACCTTAAAAATCGTAATATTAAATAAGGATTGAATTTAGAAGCCAATAGTGAACTAATAATTATACTTCCTAGAATAAATAGTGATTAAAAGAAATTATGAACAATAATTAATTATGAAACAAAAAAAAAAAATTGTAATTTAAATATTCGATTCATTACAAAATATAACAATAAAAATAATTAGTTACATTTTGATAAAAGCGGTTATTGATAGTAAGGTAAATAAAAGTAATTTATAGATTTATGAAAATTTAAAATACTGATTAATAAATTAATGAGATTCATTATGATTTATATATTAATATATTTACATATTATATATTAAGAAATTAATTATACATTAAATATGTTACTAAATAATAACTGATAATAAAATAATAATTAATTCAAAAGAAAAACTTATGTGCTAAATGCCTTGTGTGTTAAACCTTCCTCAATAAGGGAAAGTAAAATAAATTAATTTAGAAATTCAATAGAACATTTTTCAGACATACATATCCTTAGCTTATGTATATGTAAACCTTAGCCATATGTATCCTAATATTAAGATGTGATACTAATTTTGGAATACAAATCAGTACATTTTTGATATAATAGTTCTATTATAATTATATAATTATTTTATAATAATAAGACATTATTAATCAGTTTAAAAATGTGTTATTTCTAAGACTTTTTTCCAACAATAATAACAATAATAATATATAAAATATATGTAATGATAAAATTAAGTATTACATTGATAATTAATATAGTATCTACTTAGCGTTTTTCTCTCAGTGAAAATTAAATTCATATATAAATATTAATTTTATAATAGTCATAAAAATATTTTGATGAACATATGATATATTGTATAATATTCATAATCTTAGAGCTTTATGATTAGATTTAACTTTGTATCTAATATGAAAAGTAATAAAATAAAAAAATAAAATAAAATAATAATAAAAAAGATATATATAAATTTAAGCTCGAATTTGGTTTTTTATAAGGAAAAGGCATTAGATTATTAATGAAGAAAATAATATCAAATTATTGCATATTATTTAATTAGAACTTACAATGAAAATTTTATGAAGGAATGAACATATTTAAATATGAACTTTGAAATTATATAAATTCATCACTAATATTTTATCTTAATATTGATGCACCGATAATTAGTCAATGCGGCCGTATAATGCTAGAAAACATATTTACCTATACCTACCTATAAAGCTAGTTTATTTAGTCTATATTAAGGGGAAAAATATTGGTTACTGCAAGGAAGTTTATTTTCTTGTTTTGTAAAATAAACAAAAATAAAAAAAAAAAAAAAAGGGAGTAGCTTTTATAGTAAATATTAAAGAAAAAATATTTTGTAGTAACTAGATAGTTTATTTTATTGTGAAATGAAAACAAAAATTTGTATGTCACAGAAGAAAATTGTAAAATATGATGAAAATATTAGAAGAAAAAGATTGCTTAGAATATGTTTTAGTAATTACATTAATAAATTATACAGTAATACTTATAATTATAACAATATATAAAAGTATATTCACTTGCAATGCTTCAATCATAGAAAGCATTTGTTCATTATAAGGTAGTACAGTATTATTTAACATTTTAATACTTACTCAGTAATTAGATCAACCTAATAATGATTAATTAGATTTATTAAGTACCTTGAAATTACATATTATTATAAAATAAAAGCATAAATAAAAATGTATTATTTACTGTAAGAGTTTAATTGAACTGTATTGGATGGTCAAATGAAATTATTAAACACTACTGTAACGTAAGTGAAACATAATTACTAGAAATGAACTATGTTTTATATTCAAGTATAATCATAGAAAAAAATATATTTATTTGTACTAAATAAATGATATGTATTAGAATGTAAGTAATTATAAATGAAGGATCACTTATTACTTGGGTAATTATTAATTTATGTACTGTAATACTAATATTAATAATGATGTACAATATAATTACAAAAAAAAAAATGGAATTATTGTAAAAAAGAAAAAACTTATTAGGTATTAGTTGACTTATTGTATATTGTAGTATTCATGGAATCTTGAATTAATGTAGGGAAGAACCATGATTGTACTTATGTATCATTCTTGTAATTAGGCAATGTAAACATAGATACTCACAAACCCAAATGTAACAACATTTAGCTACCCAAAATTAACAATCCACGTCATTAATAAACTTAGAAGAAGGGGAAACATTTACAAACTACTCTAACCTACCCATTGTATATAAGAACATTGTAAGTTTACCTTTCCTCTCTGAGGATATTCCAACTATAACAATTACTAGTAATGTTACCCTTAAATCATTAGATAAGATAACGCTTGCTCCTGTAAATATAGAACAATTAGAAGATTATAATTTAAGTACCAATGATATTTGGTTGTATATAATAACAATAACAGTTGTATTCTTATTACTTATTTATATATACAAAAAATGTAAATTAATCTTGGAAAATTGTGGAAAAAAGGCAATTGTAACCCATATACCCATGGAACCTATTCATCCTGCACAACCTAACTATCCCCTTGAATTTGATGGAAGGGCACAAGCATGGTTTGATGAAATCCAACGGGCAAAAAATCAATGTAACTAAAAATGTGCTTCATGGGACTTCGCACTTGTAGAAACGGAGGAGATAAAGGACAGTATTTCTTAATGTTATATTATTGCCAATTCCCACGCCCTAACCATCCCTAAGGTCCAGTTCTCACGTCCGCTGGCATTAAGTTATGTTATCCATATGTTTGACACCGCAAGATGATGGCCATTAGGGCCTTCCGCCAGGTCCAGCTCGACCCTATTTTTTTGCTAGAGCACTTGCTCCAGCTGCATCCTGTGACCTCAGATGGTCCTCATTTATCTTGATGTTCTCAAGGGCCATCCCTGCCAGCTCAGCCAATCATAAGACACGGTCTAAGGCAAAGTCCGCCCCCAGCCGGTTTGCCCAATAAGAAGTAGCGGACTAAGACAAAAGACCGCCCCCCAGCCAGCTTACCAATCAGAAGATACGACTTTACCTCCCCTCCTCACAGAACCTGCTCATCCCCTCCTCTATTCTGTAGATATATTAAGGCCTGTAAAATTAGAGATAAGTATTCTAGTTAGTAAACTCTAAATATAATGTTCATGTTGTGATTCTGTACTAAATAAAAGTCTTTTTAGTAAGCTTCACTGTTGTCAGCTCATTAATTTGCATATAGCCACTTACCAGATCTTTCCTTCTCATATCAGCCATTCCATCCCTTAGTCCTAATGACAAATTACTATTTTTTTAATTAATAATTTACTAAAAAATAATGATAATAAAAAACTATCCAATACACTTTTTTTCTAAAGCGTTAATATTTTTAATAATTACTGAATCGTTAAAAATGTTTTGCCTATACGGTTGATGTTATGACAAAGTGAACTAAGCGCCAAACGCTATATTTGGAGAAAACTGAAGTTAAAGTTGAATTATGTGAAATACAATTGTGTTTACTTCTATCGCTTTTGAAGTACAACACATTTCACTTTTTCTTCTATTTTATTCAAATATAAAGAATCATGATTAAAAAAAATAACAATAAGTAATATAAAAAATAAAAAAAAAATTTCAAATTGGTTTGGTGCTTGGTTAACTATTGTTTTATACCGACTATATGTATTATAGCTATGGCACACGTATAATTTACCTTCATCTTTTATACGAATCGACGAATTTTATTCAATAGGAAAAAATCTCTGGATTCCATTGGAGCTGAAATGATTTTTTAATATATAAGAGCAAAAGGTTATAAACAGATTTCGTGATGACTCTTTAATCCGCAAAAAAAAATATATATGATTAGAGTAACGGATGCTAGAGTAAGAGCTCTGATTGGAACGAAAACGGAACAGAAAGAAACCTTTTAATGTTTTAAGACCACGTTCTGAAGGAGTGTCCACGTACGAATGCATTGGAGTGCAAAACAATTACTGTCGGTGATTACTAGGGATCGGATTCGGATGTATTTACATTTTTTTTCCATACAATTTACAGACGTTTTTCAACTAGAATGATTCATACTGACAATTTTTAAGCCGTTTGAGCCTACTTTTATTTCACATATTTGGATGTAATTGCATATGTATACATATTTGATCAAAATAAATATATATTTAATCATAATAAGTTCATATTTCCACATATTTTTCATTTTATGTATATCTTAATAATTTGGAGGTGGTCGACTGGAACTGTGAATCACAGTGGTTACAAAGGTTATTGTAATTTACAGAGAATGCTTCTAAACTGGCGAGAAGTGACGAGAAGGTCCTTTCACATCTCGATGTAGTGATTAATACAGCCAAGTCTTTATTAGAAAAACCTAATTTAAAGAACGACCTTGCCTTCATTTCTAACATTTGCGTATTTCTCGCTCAAGCCATTACCCGACTTGAGTCCCAAAATGTTCTACTGACAGAAAACGTGGCTAATGTTAAAAAGGCCATCGAAATGATGGTAGGAATTCCTGGGAGTAAGGGAGATCTGATCAGATCAAAACTGGCAGACGTACCGAGAAAGAAAAAAGGGTGGGAGACTATCTGCCAGATTTCTGTGTGCGAAATAATTATTTTAAGATGTAAAAATCTTAAAGAAGTCACCTTTGAAAATCGTTTACCCTTTACCCCCAACGAGATAACTTCTTTCAGCAAGGCACTTATAACATCTGTAGAACGATGTTGAACGATCTTTTAGCCGTTAACATTTCATCCTACACCCAGATCGTCGTCGTTTTACGTTCCAACATTTGAAATTCCATGTGATTGCAAACATTTTCGAAGAGAAAATTTAACACATCTTTTATTATTATAATTTGTAAAAATGTTCTTTTATTCCTAATAATTATTATAAATGGGGTCAACTGTGGTGTAGTGGTTAGCATAGCAACCAATACTGAAGGTCGTGCGGAGGCCCTAGGATTTTTTAATGGGAGTAAAAAATCCTTGGCTATGCCGTTCCTTGGATAGGACTTAAAATGGAGGTCCCGACTCGTTAATGATCCCTATCCTAATTATACCTGGATAGGCATAATTTAGAAGTCCCACTGTAGCATCGTCCGATTAGGCTTAGTATCATAAAGTGAGGTTGTACAAACAATAAAACAAACAAATTATAATAGGTTAAATGATGGTCAGGATTTTCAGTTACAATGATATTTATTATGGTAAGCCAACGTTTCGATCCAACTTGTGGATCTTCATCAGGGCTACTGAGTCCAGGTGGATACTCCATGTTCCCAATATATAGACACTAGTAGAGATGAGAGATGGTCAATTGTTCTTCAATTACGATAGGTTAAATGATGGTCAGGATTTTCAGTTACAATGATATTTATTATGGTAAGCCAACGTTTCGATCCAACTTGTGGATCTTCATCAGGGCTACTGAGTCCAGGTGGATACTCCATGTTCCCAATATATAGACACTAGTAGAGATGAGAGATGGTCAATTGTTCTTCAATTACGATAGGTTAAATGATGGTCAGGATTTTCAGTTACAATGATATTTATTATGGTAAGCCAACGTTTCGATCCAACTTGTGGATCTTCATCAGGGCTACTGAGTCCAGGTGGATACTGTACAGTAGCCCTGATGAAGATCCACAAGTTGGATCGAAACGTTGGCTTACCATAATAAATATCATTGTAACTGAAAATCCTGACCATCATTTAACCTATCGTAATTGAAGAACAGTTGACCATCTCTTATCTCTACCAAACAAATTATATATTGTAAAAATTGTTATTTTGTTTTATATATCATTATAGAGTAAAAAAAATATTTTGTATCTAATAATTATTATAAATTGCAAAAAAGTTCTTTTGTTTTATATATCATTATAGCGTAAACAAATTTATTTTGTTCCTAATAATTATTATAAATAGTAAAACAGTTCTTTTGTTGTATATATCATTAAAACTTGTAAAAAAAAATTCTTTTGTTCCTAATAATTATTATAAGTTGTACATATATTCTTTTCTTGTATAAATCATTATAATTTGTAAAAAAAAAAAAATTCTTTTGTTCCTAATAATTATTATAAGTTGTAAAAATGTTCTTTTCTTGAATAAATCATTATAACTTGTAAAAAAAAAAATATATTTCTGAAAATATTTTAAGAAAATCACATATTTGACGAAAATAAATGCATATTTTGATATGTAAATTTTAATTAAATATTTGGCATTTTTAAGTACATAAAAATCCGATCCCTATTGATTACAAACAAAGAAGGCAGCCATGCCTATTTGGGAATAAATTGATTTAAGAATGGCCAGTAGTAGAGAAGATTTTAGCAGAGTAAATGAGTTGCAGTTGTACTCCAAAAATATAACGAGAGAAAAACACGTGATCGAAAATAAAATATGCCGTAACTCTATTAATAATTGTCTTAGTTACGTAATTTCTTTTTTATCCCACAGAGAACAAAGTAAACTATAATTTTGTTCAAAAATAATTAATAACAAATATTTGTCTGTTCCTTAAAACATTTCCCCATTGGATATAATAAGTAGATGTGGCCGTTATTTAGCTAAACAACAACGTTCTGTGAAAGTTTCAAATTTATCCATCCACTACTTTTCGATTTTTGAGTTAAGAAAGATACGACCATGGCATTTTTATATGTATGATTATTATTAGTATTACTATCTAGTATCTGTGATCAAGAATTATAGTTAATACAATCATAAATAATTTTAAGTAAATATGATATTTATTTTTTCTTACATTCTGTTTATTACTTTTTCAGGTAAGTAAAACAAGATGTTCATATGAAGCGCAGTAAGTAATAACTATTAACAATGAACTATTACTTTAACAAACATTTCGTCTTATGCTTTCATTCAATAAGATGAAAACAATGTCATAATTAACATTCTGCGAATTTTCGAAAACATATATGAATTATGTCAAAATTAACTGTGAGCCGGTCAACGTTTCGTCACATTGAGGAATATTAAAAATATTTTTATTGATTCGTAAATCTAAATTAAAGACCAAATAGATTCTGAAATCCATGTATGTCTGAGAAAAACACAATTGTCATGAAAATAATTTCTTAAGTTAAGAATCAACCTTATTTTGAGAAATGGCATGAGGGATGAATAACAATTACTTTGAGTTAAGAAATTTGCTATCGGATTCTTCTCAAAATAATCTAATTCGAATTAAGTATTAATCTTCAAATAGAAGAAATCTAATTCGAATGAAATATTTGATGTATAGGCGGAATCACTTTGCCGAAAAGCTAGTTCACATTTGTAACTATGCATTGAGTATCAACTGGGCCTCTCAAACATCTTTATTTTATTTAACAACCATTATATCAAGCCTCCTTTCTACATTTTTTTCTCCCTGAAAAATTCACAAATATTAAAGTCTAAACATTCTCTATAGATTCTCCCTCCTGTGTTGTCATTTAAGTACGATTCTTACTAAACTCTTAATTGTTTTATTGTTTAAGGATGGGTAACCATACTTGACTACTTTCCTTATGATCTCTTAACAGCTGTAAAAGTGTATGTGAGTAAAATGACCTAACGGAATAATGGAGTAACTTTTTCATCGAATAATTGTCATTTATTCAACCATTCTTTATTACCCTCTCAAACCTCCCTGGAGAGGTAATAATAGTAGGTTTTGTCTGTTACATTGAAATGAGTTATATACTTTTTGTTAGAACAGTTACATAACTGAATTAATACATGTTTCGGATGTTACGAGAAGGTTCGACGTACTTCTGGAATGTTCGAATTCGGACTAAATATAACAAGCAATGGACTAGGGGCTTAGCTTAGCTCTTAACTTTTATTTCACTGTATTGTCACTAGTAGTTACTTTTTGTAACATTTATTGATTTCAGCTTTTATTGTTTGTTTGTCGGTCGCGATAGCGGATGTTGTTGCGGGGTACGGTTTAGACATCGTGTTACTGCGGTCCAGGGCTCGAGAGAAGGCTCGTTAAGGGAAGGTGGGTACATTATTTGGTATGGAGGGAGGGAAAACTATTCTATAGGCACCGGGCTTCTAAATAGGAATAGGTCTATCCGCATTGAGGGACATTCAATTTTTAAGTGATAGGATTTTGGTGGCTATTTTTCACGGACGTTGGCTCAAAATTGCATTGATCAACATGCATTCTCCGACCGAAGATAGGGACGAATTTTATGGTAAACTAGAAACGGATTTCGATAAATTGCCAAGATGCTGTATGAAAATTTTTCTGGGAGACCCAAACGCAAAGGTAGGGAGGGAAGAAGTATACTATCCGTCGATCGTTAAAGAAAGTTTACATGAATATAGCAATGATAATGGGATACGACACTTACATTTTGACAATCGGAAAACCTAATAATCAAAAGTACTACGTTTTAACATAAAGATATTTATAAATATACTTAGACATCACCGGATTCGCAAACTCGAAATCAAATCGATCAAGTTTTCGTTCAAGATAGGTGACAAAATAGCATAATTAATATTAGATCTTATCGTAGGGCAGAATGCGGGTCGGACCATGAACTAGTAATCGCGAACATTCGTGAAAGACTTAATGCAAAAAAGATAAATAGAAACGGTTTCATATATGATAATTTGAATCTGGAGAAATTAAAAATTCCATCAATTGGAAAACAATTCGAGTTAGAAGTCAAGAATAGGTTCGAAGCTTTAGAATCTACTGATAAGGATACTAAAGACATAGACGAATTATGGGTAGGTAGTACAAATAATATTAAAAAGGTCGGTAACATGCGCCATGGGAAAATAATAAGAATAAGCCGTGGTCCGATGAAGGTTGTTTAAACATCTAAGAAAAATGTAAAAATGCGAAATTAAAAGCGTTAAATAATTCGAACGACACCAATCTTACTTATTTTGGAGCCTTAAGAAACGAAACGACTAAATTCCTCAAATGCAAAAAATGAGAGTATCTCAAAAAAAATAATAGAAATTGAAGGTAATAAAAAATATCTATTCGAATCACTGAATAGGCCGAGGAAATTATCGGATATTATCAATGTGGTTTTAGACGGAACCTTTCAACCGCCGCACACAGGGGTATTTGACCTGAAAAGCTGGCCAAAACTATTTCCTTCTATTTTATTAATTCAAACGTCCTCATAATGGCTTCAATACTTCTAATAGACATTAAAAACGTTTTTTTAGTAGTTAAAAAAATATTCTAAGATAAAAATTTTCAAAAAATAAATTTTTACGTTACTCCACCGACTGTGAAATAGGCATCCATGGGCTCACAATTTATGTTCATATTATCTCTTTATTTGCTCTTTATGCATTGAACCTATGAAATATGCTTGTATCTAATAAAAATTTTTATATAAATTTATCTATTAATATTATTTTTAAAAAACGAAAGTAGTGTAAAATAGATAAAATTAAAATTTGTGGTGATAAAAAAATTTTTTTTTCCTAATTCTAATGCCGCATTAAGCATTGTTTAATATCACTTCGAAACAAAATTTTCACTTCGAAATAACCTTTCTAAAAAATGCATATTAAAGTTAATTATTCATTGTTCACTTTCCTCGTCACTTGATGAACTTTCGGAATGGGTTAAGTGGGTGGGTGAGATAACATTTCTAATGTTTCCTTACAAAACGCACCTGATTTTTTTTTTTTTTTTTTTTTTTTTTTTTTTTTTTTTTTTTTTTTTTTTTTTTTTTTTTTTTTTTTTTTTTTTTTTTTTTTGAACTTCTCATAACTGTGATAACTGGATCTGATGTCAATATCAATCTATTAATTACATCCAGATTTCACTCTCTCCGAAAAAAATTTTTAGCATTACTTTCTCTATAATCCCGTAAATGATTATTTCGGGCTTCTGCTGCTTCCTCAGATAAAAGAACAATAGGAAGCAGAGAGATCTTCATCACTCCAACCCCATGACTTAAAATTTTGTGAACAGTTGGTGTCATAGGATACCATTAATAAAGATATACGTAAAGTTTCACCGTATCCGTAATAAATTTAGAACCTCCAATATTCAATATATGTAAATAAAGCTTCCAGTGCAGTTGGTTTTTCTATTTTTTCCGACAAATTGAAATTTGTAAATTCTTTCCTAAATTTATGGCACGATATGGAGTATTTGTTAGATCCTTCAGAAAAAGATATCACTAGAATATCTTAGTTTCATATGAGTGGCGCACGTCAGCATATCAGTGCTAGTTGATGATCTGAGCTTTTCTGTTTTGCGCCTCTTGCTTCTTTCACAAATGATTTTTCAGGGCGTCCAGCAGATCTTGAGCTTTTAAATGATATCGTCTCACTTAGCTATTCCTTGTTCCTTTTCAAGCCTTTCAAAAACTTTTCTTTTCCTTGAAGAAACATTCCATCTTACTTGGAAATCATGTCTCAAAATGGATAATTTATGTTTTAGCTCTTTCACCTGCTCTAGGTTATTACAATATTTCTCAATGAGAAAAGACTCGAAAAATTCTTTCTTTTTGTTAAAGCTAGTGCTTTCGACTTTGAAAATATGCCAAATAATTCCCTTCTCATTATTATTATTCTTCCAGAAGATCCTAAAATATAAATAAATGAAAATATAACAAAATTTAATATTTTTTTATTATTTACTGAAACTGACATTTTAGGAACAAAAAATTATAAGTCTCCCATTCGCAGCTAATCGCAGAATTTTTCTCATGAAACATAATCTACGATAATTACACATTATCATAAAAAATATTTCGTTGCCCAGAAATGACTAGAAGTATAACTTTTTGACCTTCAAATTCAAATTTTTAGCTCTAAAATCTAACTACCAAAAAACAAAAAGATATTGATACTAGTATTGAATACAAAAAATTGAGAACTGTCTGGATACCAAGTACAAACCTGGCCTCGAACTATCCATCATACGATAATGCCGATACTTCAGTAGAAATAAAGAAAATTAATATATTTTGTAGGTCAATATTTATGAGCACAGACGAGGTAAAGACTAAGGTCAGATTGGAATTAGACTAGCCGCCAGATAAGGGCCTGGAAGAGATGAGAATCATCTTGCATGATCCAACAGGTTCTCTACTTGAACTTCGAGTCATTATTTACCAGAAAATTCAAATTTCAAAAAACGGGTTTTGGCCAGCTTCTAGGGCCAAATACCCCTGTGAATGCCGCACAAATATTTTCTCACCTTCAAATATTACAGAACAGTCTGTGGTAAACCTTCGAACAGAGAGGATCTCCGTAGAATTAGCAGCCTTCAGGCCAGATAAGACCATTTTAATTTCAATTACTTTTTTTTTTCCTTTTATGTAACAGTGTTAATTAATTATTTAAGTTATATTAGTATATATTTGACAGTTTTTTGTTTCTTTGTATTCATTTTAGATAGCTTTATAAAGTATCAATAAATATTGATCTTTGTAAACAAATTAAAAACTTTTATTTGTTCACATAACCAATGAGAAATAACAATAATAATAATTTAAACATATGTCCATATAGATACTACATTTCTCCCCCCTTAAGGAGTTATAGTTCCCGGGTATTCTTCGATGGCTCCTTCCCTTATCCGCAGCTGATCAGCATGCTTCCGTTTCTCCTGTCCACCTGCCAGGACCACGTAAGATAGCTCACCAGTCCTCTTCATAACCGTTCCGGGTTCCCAACCTCCTTTTCCCCCTTCCTTCCAGATCCAGACATCGTCACCACTCTCGAATTGACGTGGTTTCACCTTCCTATCGTGATATTCTTTTCCTTTCCAGATCCTCCCTTCAAGGGTTGACTTGAAGTCCGGCTTCACACGATCCAGATGAGTTGGGATCCGACGTCCCAGGAATAACTCAGCTGGAGCACGTCGTGTAGTCTTTTGAGGTGTATTACGATAACTTAAAAGAAATCTTTGAAGAGCTAGCACTCGGTCGGACGACTCTTTTTTTGCAAGCTTTGTACCGGCTCTTAAAGGTTTTTATCAATCTTTCTACTTGCCCATTTGACTTAGGATGGTAGGGGGTAATTTTAATGTGCCTAATCCCGTTATTTAGACAAAAAAATTCAAACTCTTGGGACCTGAATTGCGGTCCATTATCCGTGACGATATTCTTCGGAATCCCATATCTGGAAAACCACGATCTCAACCGTCTGATGACTATTTCGGATGTCGTTTTCTGTAGCATTTCTATCTCTGGCCACTTTGAATATGCGTCGACACCAACTAGCCACTGTTGTCCATCAAACGGTCCGGCCAGATCTAAGTGTACTCTCTCCCAGGGTGCGTCGGGTACATTCCAGGGATTAAGGGGAACTTCAGGTTCGTCATCACGACCTTCTTGGCATGGATGACATTTCTTAACATATTTTTCCACCTCCTCATCTATACCAGGCCACCAGGTATAGTACCTCGCCAACGACTTTATTCCTTCTATGCCCGGATGACCTGAATGTAATATTTTTAAAACTCTTCCCCTTAACGTTTCCGGTGACACAAAACGATTTAACCACATAATAATACCTTCTTCCACAGAAAGCTCATCTCTCTTTCTCTTAAACTTCTTCCTGCACAACCCTTGGCCATCCGTGCAAAACAAAGTTCCTAACTTTTTTTAGGATTCTATCCGCTGATGTCTCTCTGGCAATGTCATCCATCTTCACCAAAGTCGCAATTTTATCAGATTGAATAGATCTGACGAACCTATCTTCTTTCATCATATCAATCGAAATTGTGTCTTGAGTACTAATAGGCAGTCTTGAAAGCGCATCAGCCACAATATTCGACGACCCCTTACAATATTCCACATCGAAATCGTAAGCCAAAAGAAAAATCGCCCATCGAACTAACCTGTTGTTCTGAACTTTGGGTAAGTCCCGATCTGGCCCGAAAATTCTTGTCAACGGCTGATGGTCAGTTGATCATGTGAATTTTCGCCCAAATAAAAACTGGTGGAATTTTTTCACCCCATAAACAATAGCTAACGCTTCCTTGTCTATCGACGCATAGTGTGCTTCTGCTGAAGATAGGGTTCTTGACGCGTACGCCACTGGTCTTTCGCTACCGTCAGACATTTTGTGGAGAAGTACCGCTCCTAGCCCCGTCTCAGATGCATCACAACGTACTATCACCGGCTTACTAATGTCATACGGCAAAATAGTTTGGTCAGTCGATAATAAATTTTTGACTTTATCAAATGCCTTCTGCTCACGATCTGTCCACTGCCACTTGACTTTCGTTCCCGTCAGTCTGTGCAAATCAGCGCAATGACCATGTAGGTGTGGAATAAACTTCTCATGGAAGTTTACCATACCAAGAAACACTCTTAGTTCCTTTACGTTACGAGGAGTCGGACAATTTTTTATAGCCCTAACCTTATCTTCAAGCGGATGGACTCCATTCTTATCTATTCGATACCCTAAATACTTGACGGATTCTTTTTGAAATTGGCATTTCTCTAATTTAACCCTGACTCCTGCCGTTTGAAGTCGTCGAAATACCTCTTTTAAGCGCCGTAGATGAACTTCCGGACTTCGACCACCTACCAGTATATCATCCAAGAGAACTGACACATCAGGTATTCCGTCTAATAATTTCTCCATGTATGTTTGGAATTTAGCTGGTGCTGTTTTTAAACCAAAGCATAGCCTCCGGTACCTAAAATAACCAATATGAGTGGCTATAGTCAGATAATCTCTGTCTCCTTCGTCTACTTCCATCTGAAGATATGCATCCCTCAAGTCAATAACCGTGAATTGAGTTGCCGATGCATGTTTCGATACTAAATCATCAAAAGTCGGTAAAATACAATGCTCATCTAACAGAACCGGGTTCAATGTTACCGCAAAGTCTCTACAGATCCTCACAGCCCCATTGCCTTTATCAATGTTGACCGTTGGTGTGGCCCATCTAATAGGACTCACGGCCGGATCTGCCCAATCTTCTCTATTGCCACACTACTGGGCTCACCAATCTCAACTTCTGCCTCCGCTTTCTCTAGGATTAGCCCTAGCTCCAGAACAGTCTGAAAGGAAACTACTTTTTGTACATTACCAACGACATGGATCCCATCAGGCCAACGCTGACGAACTTCCGTTTCGAGTTTCCTATGTCCGACTCCCGCAATGAACCGGTCACGTAACCGCTCATCTACACTCGTACCGTATTTACAGTTGATACAAAGTTCCTTTAATCGATTGGCATAAACAATAAAAGTTTCTCCAGCCATCCTGTTTGCTTGCTCGAACTCTATACGACTCGCGAAAAGTGTTTTTGTAGCCATAAAAATATCCCTAAACCCCTTCAAAACTTCCTCATAATCTACCGAGTCTACATCTTTAGGAAAGAAATAGTTTTGAATTGCCGCCAAAGCAGAGGTTCCTACGAATGCCAGAAGAAGGTCTTTCCTCACGTCAGACAACGCTTTACCTTCGAAACCCTTTAACCTGCAAACCCTCTCGAAATGACTGAGGTAATTTGCCCACCTTACTTGTGTACTATCGAAGGGATGAAAAGAGAACTTACTGACCTTCTCCTCTATTGCGCTTACCTCCTTCCGACGGCGCTCCTCTTCCACTTCACGTCGTGTGGTCTTTGACATCCTCGTCGCCAATAAAGTATCAATAAATATTGATCTTTGTAAACAAATTAAAAACTTTTATTTGTTCACATAACCAATGAGAAATAACAATAATAATAATTTAAACATATGTCCATATAGATACTACACTTTAGTTATTTTAATTTTTAGAATCTAAAATGCCAGGCTCCAGTGATGGTAGAAATGATATTCCACCAGATATATCAAATAGTTTACACAATAATTTATCTAAAGAACAACCAGTTAATTTAAATTCAATCGAAGTAGAAATGGAAGGTGTTGATAACCAAAATTCAAATATTACTCTAGTTGAAAATAGTCCAGCAATCGAAAATAATACAAATATTAATAATTCGAATAAACCACTTCGTTTATATGAAGAAAGAGATTTAGGACCTTATTGCGTATTTATTGAGAGCAAGTCGAACGAAGGGGCCGGAATAAGCCGTATGACCATAGGAAAAATATTAAATGAATCAAGTCCGGAAATATACAATAATATTTTAGCAATCAATAGAACAGGACGCAATAGAATAAAGGTAGAGACCAGGTTGGGTGTTCACGCGAACGCTTTGACTACTTCGGAAATTTTAAAATCAAAAAATTTTATAGCATATATCCCCCAATTCATGCTGGAGAGAAAAGGTGTAATAAGGGGAGTAGATATAAATTTATCGGAAGAAGATATTCTCAACAATGCTAAAACATTATATTCCGAGTCCCTCAAAATCGTTGGTGTTAAAAGGTTTAATAAGAAAGTTTTCAATAACACTACAAAGGAATACGAATATAAACCAACAGGTACTATTTTAATTACTTTCAGGGGCCAATTTTTGCCTAATTATATTAGTATACACTATGTCAGGTGCGAGGTACACCGCTATATTCAATCCGTTATACAGTGTCAGAACTGTTTCCGGTATGGGCATCCCACCTCTCAGTGTAAAAGCACAAAGCCCAGGTGTCCAGTCTGTGGCGAAAAACATACAAAAGAAGAGTGTACTCCTGGTACTTTATTGAAATGTATTCATTGTAATGGGAACCATTCTTGATTAGCGAAAAATCTCTGCCCGGAATTCAATAACCAAAAAAAGATTAAAGAATTAATGGCTAATCAAAATTTAACGTATTTAGAAGTTGGGCCGTTCTTAGACAAACTCCGGAATCATTTCCAACCTTAGACCACGCGGATAAAATAAACTCTAATTTCAAAGCCAATTCATTCATTAAAAGTAAAATAAGTGTAAACAAAAGACTTCGAGTCACAAGTCCAGTAAAACAAGACGGGAACGACATAATACGACAAACAAGAGATATAAACAATAGCTATTCCGCTCCTTTGTACCCGACAACACCAATATTTACAAACAGCAATATCCCTACAAATAAACCTTCCGGAACCCTGTACGCTAAACCTACGAAAACCCAACAAGTCTCAGAAGCTATATTCGCAATAGTAAATACAATAATAACGAACAAAAATTTTTCTATAACCGAAGAAGAAATTAAAAATATGATTAGAGATAGAAGCGAAAGCCTACAAATATAAATAAATTAATTTACAAATAATTTAAAGATTATTTGTAAATTAAATTTACATATTTAAATTAAATTACAATTAAATTAATTTTAACTGGATTAAAATATTAATAAATATTTTAAAAATAATAATTTAAAGCTATTTAACATAAACAAAAATATAAATACATAATAAAATTTCAATGCTATGTCTAGTCCAGAATCTTTCATGACCGAAACAATAAAATTGATGCAATGGAATGCTAGATCAGCTATTTCGAACAAAAATAGCTTAGAATCATTTCTTTTCACGGAGAAAATAGACATCGCCTTAATCTCAGAGACGTGGTTTAAACCCAATAGATACGTAAACATCCCTGGTTACAATGTAGTTAGGGAGGATAGACCAGATGGATACGGAGGAGTCGCAATTATAATTAAATCGAAATTCTATTTCAATCAAATCTTAAATTTCCACAAAATAAGTAATGTAGAAATAGTAGCGATTAAATTAACAATTGATAATAAATACAAGCTCAACCTAGTGTCCTTATACGTTCCGCCCAAACACTCAATAACTAAAACTGATTGGGAAAATTTGATAAACAGTTTTGAAAGTCCTGTAGTCGTAGGAGGAGATGTGAACGCCCATCATTATCAATGGGGGTGCGAAAATTGTGATACCAAAGGCAACAATCTAGTTTCTGCTATCGAAAATTCGAATCTGATTTGCTTAAACAACGGCGCGCCTACTCTTGTAAATAATATTCGTCAATCAAAAAATATTTGTTTGGACGTCACTTTTTGTACGGTCAATATTGCTCATACAATAGATTGGAAAGTATATGACGAGCCTTTAGGATCAAACCACTTGCCTATTGTTATGAAGATTCTCTATGAAATCAATAACCCACATACAACTCCGATACTACATTCGACTAAAAAATGGATAATTAAGTCAGCTAACTGGGATGAATTTGAAGCTGCCGCCAATTCTAATTGTTCTGTTCTATCAGAAATACCAACCTATTCAGAGTTTATTGATTATTTTAACAAAACAAGCACTCAGACAATTCCCCAATACAAACAATTTTATAATGATAAATTCAGTAAAAATTGGTGGGATAAAGAATGCTCTTATTACCTACAAAACAGGAAAAATGCCTTTAGAACTTACAAAAAATATCCTTCCATAAATAACTTCATAAATTATCAAAAGGCAGATGCTCAGTTTAAAAACATCACCCGTACAAAACAAAAAAAATCATGGCAATCATTTTGCTCAACCATAAATAAAAATACCCCCATTAAAGATGTATGGCATAAGCTATCACTACTAAAAAACCGGAAAACGAATAATAAATTCTCTATTACTATCGGTGAATGGTGCGAAGAATTCATATCAGTTGGCCCCCCCATTGGCTAGCATTCCGATTGAAGCAGACGAAATAAGTAATATAATACCGAATTCAGAAAATATTAATAATATAACTGAGGATTCAATTATTAATTATAGCATTAGTAGTATATCAAGGGAATCAGACAAGGAAAAAATATTATCAAATTTTACATTACCAGAGCTCTTAAATGCACTAAAGGGTAACAATAATACAGCGCCGGGACTAGATAACATTCACTACATTATGTTAAGCAAACTACCAATCGAAATAAAAAATCGCCTCCTAAAAATATTTAACAATATATGGGAAACTAACTTGGTGCCGGATTCTTGGAGGGAATACTGTGTTATACCGATACTCAAATCAGGAAAAGATCCTAAAATCGCTAATTCTTACCGACCCATAGCTCTTAGTTCTTGTATTCTAAAAACATTTGAAAGAATGATCAAATTCAGACTAGAATGGTGGTTAGAATCAAATAACAAATTACCCAACTATCAATATGGTTTTCGAAAAGGGAAATCCACACTCGATAGTCTTTTGGCGCTTCACACCGGTATCCAAATTGCATTCACTCATGGTAAAAAAACAATAGCTCTATTTCTTGACATAACGAAAGCATATGATACCGTTCCCATACACGTACTGGCAAGAAATATGAACAAAATTGGAATTCCACGTAAAATCATAGATTTTATAATTAATCTAATAGATAATAGAAAAATATATTTAAAAGTCAACAATTCAATAATTTTAACTAGAAACGCGAGAGTAGGACTACCTCAGGGAGGAATTCTAAGTTGTTTATTGTTTATAATTTTCTCATCCGACTTAAGAAAATATATCCCGGATAAAGTTTCAATCCTTCAGTTCGCTGACGACATATGCCTATACACATCTCATAAAAATACAAATAGTGCGATAGAACTCTTAAATGATGCTATAAAAGGTTTTAAACGATGGCAACTCGACTGTGACGTGGAAATTTCGGCAACGAAATCAGTAGTTTGTCCATTCAGGAGGGAACATAATTTTCCACTAAGGGACGAAATAGTTTTGGAGGGAATAACTTTTTCCTGCGCTCCTAGTGTCAGATTTCTGGGGATGTATTTTGACAGGAAATTAAATTGGAACAAGCACATTGCAGAAATCATCAAAAAATCGGAAAAAATTGTCAACACCTTAAGAATGATTAGTGTGAACGCCAAATGGGGTGCGGATCCAAATATTTCGTTACTATTTTATAGGGCTACTATAAGGGCGATATTTGACTACGGAGCAGTTATATACGGCGAAGCGACAGACACATCGTTAAAAAAACTAGATGTAATACAAAACAGATGTTTAAGAATATGCTTAGGTTTCCTTAAGTCCCCCCCCCCCCCAATAGATATAATATTAAATGAAGCTGTAGAAATGCCATTAAAGCTTAGAAGACAATTAATAAGTAATAAAATCATTTTTAAAGTGAAAGACAGAAATCCTATATGTTACAATAAAATAGTAAATTTAAGCGTACTAGTATTAAGTAAGGCTTATTGGCAGAAAAAAAAATACACACCGCTTATTTATAATAGTTTTATAAAACATCAAAAAAATCTAGACCACGTTTATCCGGCTAATATACTCCCTCAGTTTTCGATTGACTTTGAAATGCTCTTTCAAAAATTCAACATAATAATAAACAAAAAGTTAAATTCTCTACCTCAAATAGCAGTAAATCAGGAAATAAAAGCCGTTATCTCTGATAATTGGCCACACCATATTTGCATCTATACTGACGGGTCAAAAATAAGTAACTTATCAGGCAGCGCATTATACGTTCCGAAATTCAAATATATCGCAAAGTTTAAATTACCGCCAGGTTGTTCATCGTTTACATCAGAATTATACGCTATTATAGAAGCCTTAAAATATATTAATCAGTCGGAAAAAAGTAAATTTTTAATTTTATCAGATAGCCTAAGCTCATTACAAGCAATAAATAATTTAAAAAACATAAACAATAACAAAGTCCTATTGGACGTCATTAAATTACATTACGAATCTTTAAAAAATGACAAACAGATAGTATTCTTATGGGTCAAAGCTCACGCAGGGATTTCAGAAAATGAAAAAGTCGATGGTTTTGCAAAAGAGGCTATTTATACAGGCGAGCCAGTCAACATATCAGTCCCTTATACGGATTTTCATTTAGTTATTAAAGACGATTGCAGGAACTCTTGGCAACAACAATATACACTATCCCAAACAGGCCAGCATTACAAATCAATTTTTCCAATCATTTCTCGTAAGCCATGGTTTTCAACAACAAATCTGTATAGAGACGAAGTAAAAATATATTGTAGACTCAGGTCGAACCACGGATTATCTAACAGTTATTTACATCGAATAGGGATTTCGAATACGCCTCAATGTGTAAATTGTACTAATCCTGAAACACTTTATCATATTATCATGGAATGCCTACGAACCTCATAGAAGAGTACTTTTACAAGCCCTCGGCAATAGTAACATAACATATAAACAAATATTGTCACTGAGCAGCGGTGAACAGATAGCTAGCGTTGTGAAGTACTTGAAAGCTATTAAAAAATACATTTAATCGAAAATAGTCTACAACTTTAACTCTGGCTGTATGGATTTATCCAATGCCATAAAAAAAAAAAAAAAAAAAAAAAAAAAAATTACAGAAAAAATTAGAGTACTGTGCATCAGCTTATTATCGATTTCAAAAAGGCTTATGATAAGCCGCCAGAAGTTGTATAATATTCTTGTGGAGCAAGGAATAAAAAAAAATTATTAACTTAGTAAAAATGTGTATGACCGAAACATTGAATAAAGTTAGTATCGGTAATCATTTCTCAGAGTTTTGAGGTTCGTAAGGTTTTAAAACAAGGGGATTCTCTTTCACCTGTTTTATTTAATTTAGCACTAAAATATTAGGAAAAAGGTGTATTTTTTTTACTTTTCAAACTGAGTGAACTGTACCCCGTAAATATAATAGAGATGTTAGCATCGAGACGAATAAAATGGGCGTGTAAAATTGCGAAACTTAGTAGTGAAAGAATTTCAAAAAGATTAATAAGCGCTATACCAAAGGGAAAACATCCGAGGGATAGGCCGAAGAGGATTGCTTAAAGGATACCGAAGATCTATTGAAATTCGCTTTGGACGGCGGTCGTTGGTAGGAGGTGTGTTGGGAGCGAATATCGGTATCGAACCTTCGGGTTCGGTAAGCCTTTATTATTATTATTTATCATTATTGTTGGCGTTGTGAATTATAATTTTCTTCTAATAAAAATTATTGTAAGTAGTTATATTTGGCCGGTTGAGCAGGAGCACGAAGGAAATGACCTTGAGCGTTCTGTATTAGAGCTATATGTGACCTTGAGGGTCATTGACCGACCTTGTGAGGGCGAGGGGGGTGTTGTTCTAGGGTGAGGGGGAGTGTCCTTGAGGTGAGTTATGAGGTTTTGGTTGACCTTGAAGGGGTCAACGGATGTGAGATGCCCAACATGGCAACGTTGGATAGTAGATGTGGCAACAGCGCGTGCTTGAGCCGTGCTGTAGCGTGGCACCTGTTCCCGGGCGCAGGTGTGCGCGGTGCCGGGGGTGTGGTTGCAGTTGCATGATTTAATCAGTTTACTCAGCTGTTTCATTCAAGTTCATCCATAATTGAAGCCTAATTGAATTCATTGACTAAGCTTAGTAAAAGCGGGAGGTTTCTCCTCCCACCACATACATAAGCCTTCGTCATAGTCCTAGTACTGATAAACCAGTTTAATATGGGACGACTAACTAGTAAGAACATGAGGTATGAGGCCGACCGACTGTCCACATTCGTCGGTTGGAATTCACCAGTGAGTGCATTGAAACTAGCAGGAGCCGGATTTTATTATTTGAAAAACTCAGATCGGACGAGGTGTCCTTCTTGTGGAGTAATATTACACGAATGGTTGGAACATGACGATCCTCTTGTAGATCACAAGAAATGGTCTAAATATTGTCCATTTATTGAGTACTTGGAACAACTAGAGAAGCTACCAGTGATAATAGATGATGTATGTGATAAAAAAGAAGAGGAAAACAACTGTGGGTGTTGCTGACATGCACAAGAGGTTTAAACGGTTTATTCAACAACTTTACCATTTAAAAAACCAAATCGATTTATATGAAATAAAAAGAAACGAAATAAATCAACTAATAAAAAAAATAGAAAAACTTCATGTTTCCCCTCCTCTCTGTTGAACCTTTTAGTCTCAACGTTGAAGCCTTGGAAGATGGTTGTGCCGCGGTTTGAAAAACCAATGCCATGATGAGCCATAACTGACAGAGACTACAGATAGTTCTTTAACGATTAATGAGTTGGAAGTTGAAAATCAATGACCGCTGAATGCATCATGTGTGTCATAGTCAAAGTCCTGCAGTGGATTGATTTCGTTTCGGTTTTAAATAATGAATATATGCAGCCAAACGTGTGCAGAGGTGCAGTACATTTTGCAGCTAAACCGGTTCCCACTTCGTATTCCACAATATGATCATGAAGAATAAGGCAGTATGTCTTAGTATTAGGCGGAAAGTTCTCACTCGCCTCTAGTTGAACGCGAATATCAATAGTCGTACTTTTAATTGCTTCAGATTGTTTAGAACAATCTATAACGACTATAGGTGCGAGGGTCTCAAAACCGGATAGTGATAGCAGAAGTTGAGAGTGTCTATTACCATAATAGCTCGTTTGAAACTCATTATACATTTCGTAGAGAAGGGCGACTTTTCCTTGTGCAAAATCTAAATTCAAATCATCATAAGGATAATGTTCACTATTTAGATAGAGTTTCAAGTTTTTCAATTTACAACTATCAAATGATTGTTATCTTTGGTTGCGTTTCTCGTTCGATCAGTCTGGAATGCGATAATAACATACCGCGGTTTTTCTAAATTTGTCGATGTTTTGTCAATCCAATTTTCTTGCTGCGAAGTAGGTAAATTTGGGTATTCATAAAGATCCCATGGCCTGAACGGTATAGTAATTATCTTGTTTTTCTCTACCATTTTCAACAACCTCAGTCGTTCTTCATCGGAAACACGAACATGTGGCATCCTCTAGACCACTTTATCTAATTTTATTTGTACGTCATCGCTACCCTTTATGCAGTTCAAGTCCGTGCTCGGTCTGATCAAAACGAGTTCTTGCTTAAGATTAATTAAAATTTTGCGATAGTCCTCACATATCCCTAAGAGAATATCCAGTGGCAGGCATAAGCTAAAAAATCCGTCTTTATCAATTGAAAGAGTTTTATCGATGCCAGGTATTATCCACCCCGAATTTTCAAGACCTTTTACTTGATTAGGTGAAAACGAAGCATAACCTTTAAGCGTTGCAGTTATTCCAGGGTTTCTGACTCTATCAACTTCAATGCTATTTAATTCGTATCTGATCTCATCAAACAAAAACTCAAACGCGTTATTAGTCAATTTTGAAGTAGTTCCTAGAGTACCGTCTTTTTTTAAAATTCGTCCTTCAATGTAAATAAAACTTAAAAAAGGAAATGTATAAACATCTTGTTGATGGATCGGAATTCTGATTTCATCAGACTTGTTAAAAGTGTTGCCTGCATACGGCTGATGCGAATGATATGGAAATTGTGTAAGGGAGTCATCAAATTTCACGTCTGATGTTATGTTTAGTATATTATTCATATTTTTATTTTTAACCGAAAACGACACTGTTTTAAAAAGTTTGCGTTTGCAGGTGTTAACCGCCTTGATGATTTAGGTTTACTAAATCTTAATGGGGTCTGACATCTCCTTTTATAACCAGCTAGATTCCGGTCAAGACTATCTCTGGTAAAATCAATCCCCATTTTTCTTTAAATGTAATCTTATAGTAATTGGTTCTCCTCTAAAATCAATAAGCTCGCCGTTCTGATCTACTAAACGCACAGTAATATTGTCAACAGTCCTCACGTTAGTAGGATAGTAAATGACTGGATTCGGGGTTTCGATGATTTTATATCCTGGTTCTACTGCAGGGAAGAATTGATGTATACTATGATCCGGATCTCCATTCATGAAAGACCCCAACGCGATGTTACAACGAATCTAAATTGTATTTAAACTAAGAATTTTCACAATGTCGTTTGATTCAGTATACTGATGCCCTGGGTTAATGACTTGTTCGGGGCTAGTAAAACCCAATAGCGGGCCGATGGAATGTGGTTTGCCTTGACAGTTGACAAAAACCTGCTTAGACGATCTAATTTCAGTCTTTAGGGTACTTGGATTTCCTCTGAGTACAAGTGCAGCACCCGGATCACGGTGAGCGATTTCGTCGCTTAGAAAAGATTGTATAGCATCGATTTCATACGATCCTTCAGGTATTTGAATGGCCAGATCACCGAAATAAAACATATCGTTAACACCTTTTCTTATGTTTGGAATAGTATTATATGTGTCAAAAGATAATAACCCGATTGTACAATCCGACCCTAATTTTAGAGGAGGTAGGAAGTTTGCATGAAGAACGCTAGAATTATCTGTAAACGTTACTGTGTAGCTCATGATTATTAATGATCAAAATTTATGAGAAACATCGGTTAAATACTTTAAGCAAAGGTGTCCACAAACCGGAGTATTCCACTTTTGATAACGACGGCGGTTATATAATACTTGACAACATTTGAAATAATCTAACAATTGAGGAGGAGGTTTTAAATCTCCAAAAGAATCAAAGTATTTCACTACATTATCTTTTTTTACATAACAGACCCAATGAGAACCAGGTTCTGAACTTGTATTTAAATTTACAATAGCTGACTCGAGTTTTTTTGGATATTTTGGAAGATTATCAATCATAAACACTCCACGAAAGTTTGGAACATTTAAAACTTTTGCTAAATGATTCAATTCCAAATCGGTCAATGGTTTATTTGGTAGTCATATTTTTCTTGGAGAAATATATGTTTAATATATATTTTAATATATAATAATATATGTTTTAATATATGAAATATATGTCCCTGTTTTGGCAGCGGAAGAACTCTGGGCGGTGAAGGTTTCGCCTTACCACGTAGATGCATTTTAGCCTTTTTATATGCCGCTTTTGATGCATTAAGAATAGATGATACATCATCTACTTTTGACGATTTAACCAAATCTTTAAAACTAATCTTCTTCTTTTTCTTCCTTAGCTCCGAACCAATTTTCCTTTCGCTTTCATGGCACTTGTAACTAGCCAAGCCGCGGCTTTTTCTCCCCACGACGAATCTGGAGCTTTAACCCGTTTCCAAGCATTATCAGCAAGAATCTTGTCCGCTTGTTTACGACTCTCCATATCCTTATTTATGCTATAAGCTATATCGTGTTCTTTACAAGCTCTATCAAGCTCGTTTATTCCGCTATCACCTCTAGCTAAGCGTTTTTCTAGTTTCGTACCGGGACCGCAATATTGATATCCTGGAAGGTGCAATTCAATCGACAACCTATTGATAAGACTGTTCAGCAAGCCTCTGCCTCTGCGAGCCTTGTGACTCATACTGTACTCAGAAAATGAAACAATAGGGTATATATAGCCGTCTTGATGTTGTTTGCATTCAGAATGAAATTAGTTAAACAAATGCAATGTTTCCCTACCATACCCCTACCAACTTTTCCCCAGTTAAAGGAAAATCGGAGGAGAGACATAGTTCATTATTACCAAACACTATCCGAGCCTCGATATGTGGTCCGAGCGGATGTGGGAAGACCAATATTATGATTGGATTGCTATTAAACCCTAACGGCTTAATATTTAAAAATGTGTATCTGTTTGGAAAAACTTTACATCAACCTAAATACCAGTATTTAAAAAGCGTCATAAATCTTGTTCCTGAAATAAAATTATACGAATTTGAAGATGCAAAGGAATTGCCTCAAAAAGTCGAATTAAATTCGGTCTGCATATTTGATGATGTCACCACCGAAGATCAGGTTATAATTAAACGATACTTTAGTTATGGCCATCATATTAACCTCGATTGCTTTTATTTAACACAAAGTTATGTTTGTATCCCGAGACATCTTATCAGGTGTAATTTTAACTTTTTAATAGTTTTTCCTCAAGATGAATTAAATTTAAAACATATTTATGATGAACATGTAAGCATTCCAGATTTATGTTTTACTCTTTTTAAAGACATGTGCTCGTTATGCTGGAAAGAACCGTTTGGCTATCTCGTTATTGATAAAAGTAGGGGTATGAACGATGGACGTTTTAGAAAAGGAATCGACACATACATAGTAGGTATATAAAGAGCGATCTCGGCAGTAATTATCATTAACAATCATGAACCCGAAAGTCACTTGTGAAATAATAAAAACAAGTGAGATTTTGAAAAACAAATTTCGAGCATTGAAGCGTAACCTCCAGGATATTGAAACGGGTCGTCAAGAATTTTTTACACCCGTGCTTCAACCTTTAGAATACATTAAACAATCATTAAAATCCAAACCGGAACTGACTTCCAGAGAAAGTGTTAATGAGCGGGACGAATCGCCAGATAAAAACGAGTCTGCTAGTATTTACCGAAAATCAACTTTATTGCCGAAAACAACGCCTCACTACAAAAGAGCTAGACCGTTATCTACTTTTTCCTTTCCCGTATTATCATCTGAAGAATGCGAGGACGAGTATGTGACTGACGAACCACTATCAGAGCTAGTCAAAAAATACGCTAAAACTCCACAAGGAGAAGCCGAATTGAAGGAACATCTCGCCGAATTTGCAAACCTGCAAAGGGAATACTTGGATAAGATTTAAAAAAAAGACGATGAGGCATATGACGATCGTTATAGAATTAGAGTCATGTCTTTAGGGGGATTAGCTATTGGAGATTCGACAAACGTTCGGCTGTTACCAAACAGCGACGATATTTCTATAAACGGCGTAGAGTATGAAGGAACTCCGGGGTTGTTGCAGCTACTCTACTTGAAAAACCCACAAGATTATACCGAGACCGACTTGGAAAATTATAAGAATATTTTAATCTCGACCAATGCACACAGGAGAGGCTATAGCGAAGAACAAGGGATATTTAGAAACAGATCTGGGAAATATAGAAATGTAATATCCAAGTTATTTTCACCGGGAACCTTAAAACTCCATCCCCCTTCTTCAGCTCCGAGAATGAAACTCCGTTTTCACAAACGGGGTACTGGTCTTATGAGAGCTGATAATGCTTTGTATGAGTATTGGAACGATCCAAATGAGCTATTAAATCGTCTAAAGCTGTTAATGGCTTCCGCTCATGCTGGTCATGAAGGACACTAAAACGAAATAGAATCAATAATTGAAGAGCTGCGAGAATATAATATTATATATTAAAGACCATATATAGCTAGGTTTAGTATAAACATGACGATAAACAAGTTCGGATCTCACATGTCATTAAAGCACTCCAAGTATAAAGCTATTTTCCGTTTAGCATATTGAAGACTGTAAAGGACATCGATGCACGCAATTTAAGAATAATAAATGTTGCAAACCCAATCGCAGCTCATGACGCTGCTAATAAAGTGTATTGTGAAACGCTAGCGGCTACTTACACTGATTTAAACAATTGGCCTGGTAATTGGATTGATGGAAAAAGAAAAAGACTTGTCAACTTTGCACCACCTAAAAATAAACAGGATGTTGTTACCAAAGAATTTTTGAACAGCGTTGCTTTAACCTTGGTTGAAGGTATATATGACTCTCTTGATAAGAGAATAACAAACGTAGCTGAACCTGAGAAGGAATCTGATGTGGTCACACTTGGTTACCTAAACAAAGTACTTGAGAAGAAGTAGATGAATTCATCAATCATTAAAAGAACTGTTGTAAATGAATTACATAAGCCAGCTCGCAAGAAATATCCTAGGAGAAAGACAGTTTTGAAAGGAGTAAATGACTTGTGGCAAATAGATTTAGTAGAGATGATACCTTATTCTCGAGAAAATAAAGGGTACAAATATTTATCTCGAGAAAATAAAGGGTACAAATAATTATTAACAGTTATAGACTGCTTTGCTAAATATGCATGGGCTGTACCAATAAAGAATAAATCTGCTGAAGATTTAACTAAGGCGATGGAGAGCGTGTTTCTTTCGAGTAATCAAATTCCAAAAAACATTCATAGTGATCAGGGAAAGTGTTAATCATTATTCCACCTTTTCTAATATGAAAGCTTCCATTGTAGAAAGGTTTAATAGAACATTAAAAGGGAAAATGTGGAAAGCCTTCAGTATGCAAGGAAATTACAAATTTTCAGATATCCTTCTTCTTCTTCTTCATAGGCACGACAGACGCACTAGGCGGTCCCTGGCCTGCTCAATCGCCCTTCCCCACTCCTGTCGGTCTGCAGCAAGTCTTAGAGATACTTTAAAATTTTGGAGGTCATCTGAGACACTGTCCCTCCATCTGCTTAGTGGTCTCCCTCGAGCTCTCACTCCTTCTGGGTAGCCCTGAAACAAAACCTTGACGGTTCTGCTATCATCCATTCTATGGAAGTGACCCAACCACTTTAGGCGTTGTATTCTCACATAGTCTGACAGCTTCATGTCGCCGTAGAGGGAATATACTTCTCTATTTTTTCTAAGCCGGTATACTCCATCTTCTTTCACAGGTCCTAGAATAAGCCTCAATATTTTGCGTTCAAAGGTGTCGATCCTACTGGCTGTTGACTTCTTTAGTACCCATGTCTCGCTTGCATATGTAGCGACTGGTCTCACAAGGGTCTTATATAGCCTTAGCTTGGTTGTGCGGCTAATCAGTCGGCTTCTCATAAGGTGAGCTATGGAGAAAAAAGCTTTATTAGCTGAGACAATGCGCGCCTGTATCTCCTCTTCCTCCTTCAATGCTACATTAACCTGTGCACCGAGATACTTGAAACTGGTGACACATTGGAAAGTGTAGTTTCCAATTGCGTAACACGTCTGGGGGCGAAAGGGTTCCTTTTCCCTCAATACTCATTCATTTCAAGACCGAATCTCCTGGCCTCCCTTTCTAGTTTCCCAAACGCTTCTTTAACATTAAGGAGAGATCTTCCAGCTATCACCACATCATCCGCATACGCTAATAATTGGGCCCCCTTATAGAAGATATTACCGCCCTGATCCAGAGAGGCTCTTGCTACTATAGTTTGCAGTACGATGTTAAATAGTAGCGGTGCCAGAGAATCACCCTGTCTGAGACCTATGTTTACCTGAAATGAGGTGGTAAGCTTACTATTAACTTTGACGTTACAGCTAGTATCGCTCATTGTACAAATTACTAGCCTGATAATTTTTGACGGGATATCCATCTCCTTCATGGCCTGGAACAGTTCATTTCTCACAACTGAATCGTATGCTGCCTTATAGTCAATGAACAACAGCCACATAGTATTTCGGTACTCCTTCATTGTTTCGCACATCTGTTGCAGAGAGAACATTTGGTCGATTGTTGATCTATTGGGCCTAAAACCCCCTTGGTAATCTCCCAACTTGCGCTCAACATACGGCAGAAGACGGTTATAGAGAGCTATAGAGAAAATCTTGTATGATGTGTTTAACAGGCTTATACCTCTATAGTTCTTGCAATTTGTCGTGTCCCCTTTGTTCCTATAGAGTGGAACGACTGTTGCTTCTGACCACTCTTTTGGCATCCTCTCTGCTTGCCATATGAGTGATATTAGACTATGTATCTCACTGGCCAATGAATTACTTCCCACCTCCAAATTCTGCCTGTATTCCGTCTGGAGCCTTATTACTTTTTAGCTTCTCCAGAATATCTTCGATATCCTCTTTATCTGGTGGTACATCTTCATCGTCATTGCCAACACTCGCATAATTTCCAGGGCTCGGGACTTCTATATCATGTTCCGATTTCAGGAGTGTCTGAAAGTATTTCTTCCAGTGTTCTTGCAATTCCACGTCTGCGACCAACAGTCTTCCATATTCATTCTTCATTGTTGGGTTAGCATTTCTTATACCAGTTTTCTGTTGCTGGACCTCCTTGTAGAATTTTCTGGTTTCATTGTTGCATCTGGATTTTTCAATTTCCCTAACCCTATCGTTCATCCAATTTCTCTTCTTAGCCCTGATGATTTTTTTAGCGCGGGCCCTAGCATCATGGAAATCTTTCCTATTTTGCCGCGTGTCCATGCCCAGCCACTTGGCTCTTTGTATATTGCGTGCCTTGATAACCTCATTGCACTCCGCATCAAACCAAGCTCTGTTTGGAGGTTTTCGCTCTGCTCGACAGTAATACTCTGCTGCTCCAGTGATTGAACTTTTCAATTCCCTCCATTGAGATTCTACCTCTTTGTCTCCACTTACAGCAGGAATGTTCCTTATCTTATCTTCCAGCATTTCTTTATACTGCCTCTTTATATCCTCATTCCTCAATTTATCTCTGCTCCACTTGCTTGTTTGGTTAAAATACCTACGATGTGAGTGAATTATTCTGGAGACAGCCTTCACTATAACGAGAAAATGATCAGAATTGACATCAGCGCCTCTGTATGACCTCACATCATTGATTTCGTTGAAATGCCTACTGGAGACTAGCACATGGTCAATTTGTGTGAATATTCCGCTAGGTGAATGCCACGTTTGTTAATGCTTGTCTTTGTGAGGGAATATTGTACTCATCACAACCAGGCCTCTGGATGCAGTAAAGTTTATCATTCTCGCTCCGTTCTCATTCGTTTTGCTGTGAAAATATTTCCCCCTATGGTAGGCTTAAATGAAACTTTCTTTTCCCACCTGAGCATTAAAGTCCCCCAGCACTATTTTTATATCAGAGGACGGGCTGGTTGCCAATGCTCTATCCAGCTGATCATAGAAAACATCTTTTTCTTCCTCGCTCTTCTCCTCCGTAGGCGCATGGACATTTATGAGGGTCACATGGCATTTCTTTCCTCTTAGCCTTAATTTACATAGTCTCTCATTAATTGGCTGAAAATCTATGACGGCTGATTTGAGTCGTAAAGGTACTACAAAAGCTGTCCCAAAGACACATTTATCTGTACTTCCACTGTAAAAGATGGCATAATTCCTATTTTGTATTTTCCCACTTCCCTTCCACCTTATTTCCTGTATAGCTGCTATGTCTACTCTCATCCTGCCTAGTTCATTGGTTAACTCTTGGAGAGCTCCTGCACGATATAGGGTCCTCACATTCCATGTCCCGAATCTAAAAGCCTTTTCCGTTGTGCCGTGTCGTTTCCGTTTGACAGTCCGATATCCGAGGTATGGTTCTTGAGCTTGAGTAACGGTGAAATTTTTTAACAGAGGTTGGGTTGTCAGCCCCTCCCCTAAACCTCCTATTTTATCCGGGCTTGGGACCGGCAGTGAAGTCTAGCTAGCTAACCAATCTGGCACAGTTTTTAGATATCCTACCTCTGATTTTACAAGAACATAACTCATCATTTCATACAACAATTGGTATGAAACCAATTGATGCTTGTAATAAAAAATCGGAAAAATACTTGCTAAACAATGTGTATTCTACAGTTCGGACTAAAGTGAGAAAGCAGAAGTTTGAAGAGGACGATTTTGTGAGGATATCTAAACAAAAAACAGCATTTTCTAAAGGATATTTATCAAATTGGTCAAGTGAAATTTTTAAGATAGTCAAGATTCAGAAGACATATCCTTACACTTATTTACTGGAAGATCTGAAAGGACAACCGATAAGTGGAGCATTTTATCAAGAAGAACTACAAAAAGTTAAGTATCCAGATGTACACCTAGTAGAAAAAGTTTTAAAAAGAAAAGGAAATAAATTGTATGTAAAGTGGCTGGGATTAGATGAACGCAGTTGGATTGACAAGGAGGATATTGCATAATGTATTAAAAGAAAAAAAACACTTACTGTTATAATATAAATTTATTAATTCTTTTTACAAAAACTGTATATTTTATATATTTATTGTAACTCTACATTAAAAATATATTTATTTCTCACAAATTGTTGTTTTTCTTAACCTAAAATATAATTTGTTCATAAAATAAACAGTACCAATATATTACTGCACATTTAATTTAATTATATTGCGTCAATGCATAATGGCCATAAGGAAGAGTATTGACTTTGTTTTCCAACCTATGACGTTTATCATCATACGGACATAGTGACTTTTTATTCATTAAAACCGTTTGCACTTGATGTTTTTTTGATTGTATAATATGAAACTGGCTGTACATTGTCTTATCATTTCTTAGAGAATCTAGATAATTTTGAAACGTGAATCCTCGAACAGCACATTTCTTTATTCCTTTGGACCGTTTAATTAATAAACCTTTTTTAGTTAAAAAAGAATACATTTTTTGCCTTAAGCCAACTTATTCGACAATCGAGTCACCGGCTGTTTCATCCTTGAGCATTCCGACCACTTTTTTGTTTTTATCAAAATAACAAGGGTGGTCTTTCGGAAAATTGCTAGTATCAAAATAATATCTTATACTATTATTACTTACATCTTTGTAAATATCTGGTGTTTTAATATGATACAAAAGAGAGTCAGTATCTATGTAGCAGAGGTCAATATTTTGTGGACCGTAAGTTGTTAAAAACACATCATAGTGTAATTTGTACATACCTTTAAAAGTTCCAATATGCTAAAGCCAACATATAGCGGTTTATCGAATACAATTTTTTCCTTCTCTAACTGGACGGAAACTACATTATCGGTAAAAATGATTCTTTCTTTGAAATTGGGCTTCTTTACCAGTCTGTTTGATGTTTTTTCATTTGTAACAATTTTAAGGTCTATACGCTTTCTTACATTTTCCATGAATTTTCCGAAACACGAGTTATTCATTAGTTTAAAAGAAATCAGACTCAAAAGGATTGGTAGACATTGCTCTATGATTAGTGTTTAGATCAATATATGGTACCAACCATTTTTTTTGCTTAAATCTTAAAATTCTATGAATTTTTTTCAGTTTAATCCCTAGATTTAGAGCTTGTTTCAAATTGATATAATGGACGATATAACGAGTTTTCGGTGTAAGGGTAGTCATTAACTTTTCAGTTGTTTTTTTATCGACAGCAGGTATTGATTTTTCAGGCAATAAGGGAAATTGAGAGTGCAAATCATGTAATGTTTCAGGTTAATAAATGTCAACGTCCAGAATGTACCCTACTCAGGTCGTCAGGAACGTTTAGCACATCTAAATCTTGATCGTACCACTCGTAGCCCCCGTACGGAAGGATACTGTTCAATGCGTAGCCATACAAGTTGTTCACGTCTGCATAAATTAAATAGCTCATGGGTTGATTCGGATCATAATCATCTATTAAAAAATTATTGGCTTTAGCATATCGTTTGACAACGTGTGTAATACCGCCGCGGATGCCTTTTTCGAAAAACAGAACCATATCAAAATCTTTTATAATATCCAATTCAATATCTGTCGTTTTCAACATTGCTTCATAACTCAGCCCTGGAAGAGACATGAAATATGCTGGATCTAAACAGTAGATGTCCATACAGAGTTTCCGAAATTTTTCAAATACCTCACATAATAAAATTACGTCCGTTTTTATATATATTTCAATATATTCTTTTACGTTCTTGATATTAAAAATTTTCCAAATCGTTTGAGCGTGTTCGTAATCAGACTGAGAAATATTTTCTAACGTCAGGCTTTGTGAAATAATATTTGTGGGATGATAAATAAATAACTAGAAGTAGTTTTACTAGTCCATTTAATGTAAATCATACTAACGAAAACTAAATTACCCTTCCACTGTTCCAGTCCATAATGTAAAATGAGTTTTAGCAGTAATAGATTCCGCTTCATCTTTTTCGATCGAAAAGTAGACAACAATAGAGAGACTTGATCTAAATTGTAGAAACTCCTTTCTGGAAGATAATGAGGCATCGATCCGAATAAATGATAATGAGGCGGGGTGGGGAGGATTGAAGGAGAGGGTTGGAGATTGGAGAGGAACCCAATTCCATCAACTTGCAGAATTTTTAGTTGTCATATCCCGAGCTAAGTGCCCTGCTTTGTCCTCCAGGATGGCTACTCATTTAAAATTCACTCAAGTCGAGCATTTGAGAGCTAAACCTCATCTGAAGGTTTCTCTTGCACCCCAGGGGAAATGAATATCAGTGGAATTAAAATCAAAGGGGATAATAGACCTCCTGATTTCGATTCACACTCCTTTTTTTTTTTTAAAATGATTTCCAAAAGGTTGCAATGCTTGATAGCAGGACTATTTCAACTTTTCAATAAAGAATAATTTTTATTCTTTCATAAGCCTCCTACAGCGAAATTTCGCCTTTTCCGAACCCCCGGAGAAATGTAGGTAAAGATAAAGAGGGCTGGTCCAGGCAGCTTACTTCTGGAAGAAATATAATCGGGCGCAACCGGCCTGAGAGGCCCCCACTTATTTTTGCCTCCCCTCCCCACCTAATAGTCTGCTTAGGATCTAAACACTTTACTGGAATCTAAGGGAAGTAAATACCAAATCAACAAGAAAGAAACAGTCTATTGAAAATTTAATTAATAAAATTTAATAAATAAAGAAGGTTAAAATTACCGATTTTGGATCATTTGTTTAAGCGAAACGACTCAACCTATGTTAAATTTCATTAAATAATTCTATGCGAAATTTTATGACATCTTATCGTAAATAAAATATAACATTCTAAACGATACATCGTTTTCTAGTTATAGTTAAGGCATTTCCCCCTGTAACCTTTTCCACCTCAAATGTAACCTCTTTTCTTTTTGTAACCTTCCATGTCAAATGTAACTTTTTCCAAATGAACTTTTTTCAGGCATGAATAAATTCCTAAATATTATGGTTTATTTATGTTTTTCTGTAAAAACAATTATACTTTAAAAGTTTCATAATTTCTTTTTTTTAGATAACGGATATTAAGATTGTAAACTAAAATGGAAATTATTTTAAATTTATATTCTTGTATTAATTAAATATTTTCTGTTTTATTTTTAAAAGTAAGGGTTATTACATCGAACTATGTAGCAATTGTTCATTAAGTTTTCGAAATCATTTTTATTAATTTGAATAACTTAGATTATTTAAAATACAAAAAATAAAATAGTATTGTTAAAATTAACTCTATGTATATGTGCCATTGTATGACTATTGAAGTTTGGTGCGATATAGTGTGAAGGATATTTTTGAGAAGGTTTCATAGACGTTAATTCCGAAATGAATATCAGAATTCGATTTACTTTAAATTTTGAAGTTTTCTTTGCAATTAGGGTCGCTTATAAGGCTTCGGGGAGCACTGATTTAGAATTGAATACCAGATTTTCGATTGCGCATATGCAATTTGATTTACCGTTACATTTTAAGTTTTCTTTGTAATATGTGTCGTTGATTCGGTTTCCAAGGATGCTGAATTCAATTTTTTTATTGAATTTTAGTTCGCGCATGCGCATTATTGTTACAACTGAAATTTAATTCGATTCATGGGTCGTTCATTGGGTTTTGTAGAAAACTTAATTTAAATTTTCGACAAAAGTTTTATGAAGGTACAAGTTTTTGTCTATACATGGACAATATTGGTCAATTTTTTCTTTGCTATGAAAAAATAAATTGGTCTCAGCAACAGTTCTTAGGATTTATTTTTGAAGGAATTTTTATTTGACACTTTTTATAGGAGATGGAAATATAGCTATATCGATGAGTAAATATACAGTCCATATATTTAAATTGAATTTTTATATTTCTCTTGATTAAATTAATTAATGAATTAAATGTTCATAGGATCTCAGGTATTTGTTTATGAAACCCTAAGTTCCCTTCTGCTACCTTCCTACCTGACCCTGACCCTCCGCGATCCCAGTATCTTGTCAAATTGATTGAAAAATGGTCGTGACCTCGCCCCTACTTCTGTTACAGTTCCAGTTTTTAGTGTGTCCTAGTTTTTTCTAGGATCTCTTTTATGTTTGTTATTGACTTGACGGTTTCAATTTTGCGAAGTTTTAATTTTGGACCCATTTTTATTAAAGAGATTTGAGTATGTCAGTACACAATGGTTTTTTACTTAATTTTTGTTTGGATTGCGTGTGCCAAACATGATTGTTCTTTTGTACCTTCATCAAATTTCAAAATGCTACTGTCTTCCTACAGGAGCTTGATGATAATTGGATTTTGTAGTAAATTTTTGTTATTTTTTACTCAAACTTATGTGTTATGTTATGACAAATGATAGAAAAAAAAACATCAGAATCAAATTACAAATGAAAACAGAAAGAAATTAGCAGCTACAACAATGCGGAGAAAGTAAATATAATACCAAGGGCGTACCCAGGATCAAAACTGGGGGGCAAGCTATGGTCGTTCAGGTTGTAACATCTTACCGCGGAAATAGTGAATGAAACCAAAATTATGTATAATTATAGCAGTGCTTTATCAACTAAGTTATTACAATTATTCGCTTGAAAAAAAATATTCTATTACTGCTTCCCGCCTTAAAAGCTTAAACAATTATTGCACCTAACCTTCCAGGGAGGGGGGCTGCCCCCCCGCTGGGTACGCCCATCTATAATACAAACAAAAGAAGTTAATGTTTCAAACTCAATTAAAAAGAATCGTGAATTGAAAATATTATCATAACAAGTTTTGATGTAATATTCTTCAGTGAAACTTTTGTAAAAAAAAAAAACATAATATTGATAAATCTGGAAAATATTTTACTAATTTAAAAAAATTAAAATACCAAAATAAAATTAAAGTAAATATGAAAAATAGTATATTAACAAAAATTATTTATAGATGAATCCCTTGAGTTGATATAAGTTAACTCTGCTTTAGAAACACTGTTAGTTTTAAGGAAATGGGGAAGGTAAGCAACAAGAAGTTATGTCGCCCTTTTTGCTCCGATAATCTTTTACACGTTTTGACTTGTGGACTGTAACGTCGTGGGAATGGTCTCATTGGATTCATGGGCATTAATGACCTATTTACATCAAAATTAATTTGCAGCCATCCTCTTCAGTAGTATAAACGACGGATTGTGCAATTGTGAACTAGGTCACGCCGTTTGGAAGGGCGAGGGGGGTGTATAACTAGGGTGAGGGGGGGGGTTGGTTGTACAATCCGGCAATTTGTTAATATACTATTTTTCATATTTACTTTAATTTTATTTTGGTATTTTAATTTTTTTAAATTAGTAAAATATTTTCCAGATTTATCAATATTATGTTTTTTTTTTTTACAAAAGTTTCACTGAAGAATATTACATCAAAACTTGTTATGATAATATTTTCAATTCACGATTCTTTTTAATTGAGTTTGAAACATTAACTTCTTTTGTTTGTATTATAGATGGGCGTACCCAGCGGGGGGGGCAGCCCCCCTCCCTGGAAGGTTAGGTGCAATAATTGTTTAAGCTTTTAAGGCGGGAAGCAGTAATAGAATATTTTTTTTCAAGCGAATAATTGTAATAACTTAGTTGATAAAGCACTGCTATAATTATACATAATTTTGGTTTCATTCACTATTTCCGCGGTAAGATGTTACAACCTGAACGACCATAGCTTGCCCCCCAGTTTTGATCCTGGGTACGCCCTTGGTATTATATTTACTTTCTCCGCATTGTTGTAGCTGCTAATTTCTTTCTGTTTTCATTTGTAATTTGATTCTGATGTTTTTTTTTCTATCATTTGTCATAACATAACACATAAGTTTGAGTAAAAAATAACAAAAATTTACTACAAAATCCAATTATCATCAAGCTCCTGTAGGAAGACAGTAGCATTTTGAAATTTGATGAAGGTACAAAAGAACAATCATGTTTGGCACACGCAATCCAAACAAAAATTAAGTAAAAAACCATTGTGTACTGACATACTCAAATCTCTTTAATAAAAATGGGTCCAAAATTAAAACTTCGCAAAATTGAAACCGTCAAGTCAATAACAAACATAAAAGAGATCCTAGAAAAAACTAGGACACACTAAAAACTGGAACTGTAACAGAAGTAGGGGCGAGGTCACGACCATTTTTCAATCAATTTGACAAGATACTGGGATCGCGGAGGGTCAGGGTCAGGTAGGAAGGTAGCAGAAGGGAACTTAGGGTTTCATAAACAAATACCTGAGATCCTATGAACATTTAATTCATTAATTAATTTAATCAAGAGAAATATAAAAATTCAATTTAAATATATGGACTGTATATTTACTCATCGATATAGCTATATTTCCATCTCCTATAAAAAGTGTCAAATAAAAATTCCTTCAAAAATAAATCCTAAGAACTGTTGCTGAGACCAATTTATTTTTTCATAGCAAAGAAAAAATTGACCAATATTGTCCATGTATAGACAAAAACTTGTACCTTCATAAAACTTTTGTCGAAAATTTAAATTAAGTTTTCTACAAAACCCAATGAACGACCCATGAATCGAATTAAATTTCAGTTGTAACAATAATGCGCATGCGCGAACTAAAATTCAATAAAAAAATTGAATTCAGCATCCTTGGAAACCGAATCAACGACACATATTACAAAGAAAACTTAAAATGTAACGGTAAATCAAATTGCATATGCGCAATCGAAAATCTGGTATTCAATTCTAAATCAGTGCTCCCCGAAGCCTTATAAGCGACCCTAATTGCAAAGAAAACTTCAAAATTTAAAGTAAATCGAATTCTGATATTCATTTCGGAATTAACGTCTATGAAACCTTCTCAAAAATATCCTTCACACTATATCGCACCAAACTTCAATAGTCATACAATGGCACATATACATAGAGTTAATTTTAACAATACTATTTTATTTTTTGTATTTTAAATAATCTAAGTTATTCAAATTAATAAAAATGATTTCGAAAACTTAATGAACAATTGCTACATAGTTCGATGTAATAACCCTTACTTTTAAAAATAAAACAGAAAATATTTAATTAATACAAGAATATAAATTTAAAATAATTTCCATTTTAGTTTACAATCTTAATATCCGTTATCTAAAAAAAAGAAATTATGAAACTTTTAAAGTATAATTGTTTTTACAGAAAAACATAAATAAACCATAATATTTAGGAATTTATTCATGCCTGAAAAAAGTTCATTTGGAAAAAGTTACATTTGACATGGAAGGTTACAAAAAGAAAAGAGGTTACATTTGAGGTGGAAAAGGTTACAGGGGGAAATGCCTTAACTATAACTAGAAAACGATGTATCGTTTAGAATGTTATATTTTATTTACGATAAGATGTCATAAAATTTCGCATAGAATTATTTAATGAAATTTAACATAGGTTGAGTCGTTTCGCTTAAACAAATGATCCAAAATCGGTAATTTTAACCTTCTTTATTTATTAAATTTTATTAATTAAATTTTCAATAGACTGTTTCTTTCTTGTTGATTTGGTATTTACTTCCCTTAGATTCCAGTAAAGTGTTTAGATCCTAAGCAGACTATTAGGTGGGGAGGGGAGGCAAAAATAAGTGGGGGCCTCTCAGGCCGGTTGCGCCCGATTATATTTCTTCCAGAAGTAAGCTGCCTGGACCAGCCCTCTTTATCTTTACCTACATTTCTCCGGGGGTTCGGAAAAGGCGAAATTTCGCTGTAGGAGGCTTATGAAAGAATAAAAATTATTCTTTATTGAAAAGTTGAAATAGTCCTGCTATCAAGCATTGCAACCTTTTGGAAATCATTTTTAAAAAAAAAAAGGAGTGTGAATCGAAATCAGGAGGTCTATTATCCCCTTTGATTTTAATTCCACTGATATTCATTTCCCCTGGGGTGCAAGAGAAACCTTCAGATGAGGTTTAGCTCTCAAATGCTCGACTTGAGTGAATTTTAAATGAGTAGCCATCCTGGAGGACAAAGCAGGGCACTTAGCTCGGGATATGACAACTAAAAATTCTGCAAGTTGATGGAATTGGGTTCCTCTCCAATCTCCAACCCTCTCCTTCAATCCTCCCCACCCCGCCTCATTATCATTTATTCGGATCGATGCCTCATTATCTTCCAGAAAGGAGTTTCTACAATTTAGATCAAGTCTCTCTATTGTTGTCTACTTTTCGATCGAAAAAGATGAAGCGGAATCTATTACTGCTAAAACTCATTTTACATTATGGACTGGAACAGTGGAAGGGTAATTTAGTTTTCGTTAGTATGATTTACATTAAATGGACTAGTAAAACTACTTCTAGTTATTTATTTATCATCCCACAAATATTATTTCACAAAGCCTAAAAATCGGTTTTTCATGAATTATAAGGTCCTGTCGTGCTCAAATGCCATGAATGTGGTATCGTTGGATTCAGAATTTCACGGAGCTTTTGCTAATCGCATTCTCATTGTTCATTTTTCGGTCTAAAATAAAATATCGACCTAAATGTAGTGATTCAACGGATCGAAACGGATCAAATTGGGTTTTATAAATTGCGGTACGAAAATTAAGAACCCCAGTTTAGTTCTTATAGAACAGCCTTTTGAAGCCCTAAAACCTACCAGTTTTGAGATAACGCCTGGGTTAGGCCCCTCCGCAGCACGTGGTCTACTACTTACTGTGTTACGTTACAGCAAATGTAAGTCCTGTCGTGCCTAGGTTCTATAAATGTGGTTTTGTCTGATTTAGAATTAATTGTAGCGTTAGAAAATAGCACTCTCACATTTAGCAATTACAGTATACTCCTGCTTAACCGGCTCCCGTTTAACCGACTCTCCGGATAAACAGAAGGACGCTGTGAAAGATAAAATATTGTTTTTAAGATCCTTTAAAGCATTTATAGCTTTGTCATATTATAAATCGCTGGTCAAAAATTTTGTTAAAATTTTTATTATGTTGCGGTTTGATAGATCTTAATTAAATTGAAATGTATACAAAAAGTCTTTTGTTTTTTATTTGTTGACCGAACTCCAGTAAAACAAGTCTCTTCGTAGTTAAATTGGTCCTGAAACAAAATCCTTATCCTCCACCCATTTCATAAAAAAATTAAAAAAGAAATTAAGAAGAAAGAACTTCGTATATTTAGACAATACCTACGAGATGACATTAAGGTGCGCAAAAACGAAAAAAAAAAAAAAAAAAAATTTGTGAAAACTGAATAGATTGATTGTGTAAATTTTCGTAAATCGTTAAATTAAATTAGCCAAAAAAAGTTTTCTTTAATTAATATTTATATAACCTTTGTAAATTAGGCTGTTTTTTTGTTTTTGGGTTTTATCGCAATATAGAAGTTATAATAATATATTTTTTTAGCTTTTTTATACACTTTTCCGGATTGACGAGCTCTCTCGCTTAAACGGCAACGAATCGGTTCCGACGAGGACGGATAAGCTGGAGTCTACTGTAGTCAGAAATGTGTATGAAATAAATAAAATCTATTTATAGTGATTCATAGTGGCATAGTGATGCGTTGGGTGGATTTTATCAATTATGATCAGCACATTAAGGACTATTTAAGTACCTTCTTATATATCTGTACATATATTATATATTAATCTAATCTTAATCTGTGGGTGACTATCTTTTTAAATTATTTAAAAATAATTTAAAAAGGTAGTCACCCACAGATTAAGATTAGATTAATATAAAATAATTTAAAATTGACGTACGTCAATAAATACCATAAATTGGACAAACTTTGTCCACCTTCCGTTACTCGCAAAATTTGCGTGATCGGGTATTAGGTATCAGTGAAGAGGAAGGATTGGCTCTACTTGGAGCCGAGCTCTGTGGTGTAGTGGTTAGCATCCGCGCATGTCACGCGGGAGACCCGGGTTCGACTCCCGGCGGAGCCAAATCTTTTCTCTTCAAAAAATAAATTATGCACATATATTATTTCACAAAAATAAAAATCAAAGAGAAAAAAAAGTGTTCTCTTAAATGTAAGCTTCGGTTATGCTTAAATGTGGTGTAATTTAATTAAATAGGTGTGGTGTAGTTGGATTCAGACTTCAAATAGCGTAGGTAGAAAAATTGGGTTATAATTATTACCACAATCATTCTTTTTATTTTGTCAAATATTATGAAAATCGATGTCTAGGCAGGAAAAAATGGATTTTGCTAATTAAGACCCACTCAAAAGATATTTTAAAAGAACAGGTCAGTGATTTCATTCAAACATGAATGATTATCATTCCAATAAATGTTTATTTAAATAGATGTACTACAATTTGAAGTAAATTATATTTTATTACATTAAAAAGTCTCTTTGGAAATAAAAAAAATTAATTTAAAGCAAATGGTTTGATATTAGTTATACCTTGATCTAATTGTAACAAAGGTATGTAACGTCAGCGTAAAAATATTATTTCTGTTTCTATTAAATTATTAAATTAAATAAAAATTCAATTTTAATATTTGGAAAAGATTAATCCAAAAGATATTTTAAGCAAACAATATGTGATTTTATAGATTAATGTTTCCCTATAATTTTGATATTTATGGCTTACATATTATATTAACTATTGTTTTTACAAAGTTAAAATTAACTCCTTTAAAGAACATAACATGTTTATAAAACATTAAAGTTAACAATGTTAACAAAAGAATAATTTCATGCCAATAATTTTATATTTATAGATGTTATATTATTTGAAGTATTTGAAAAAATACTATATTCATATTTACGCTTAGTACAGTACCTACACTGCCAGCAAAGCTGCTTTTTTTTTTTAATTATATGAAATCTGAATTGCAACACTAGAAAGTATCTGTGACAAAAAAAAAAAAAAATCTTACGTATACTATTCCAAATAGCTAAAAAAAATGTAGTTTTCGCCAAATGCACTGTCCTATCGTGCTCAAATGCCATAAATTTAGTATTGTCTGATTCAGACTTTTACGGAGTGCAGGCTCATTTTTTTTCTTCCTATCAAAGCTAATAAAATCGTTTTTATAGCAGGAATTTTAGTAAATTAAAGAATCGAAATGAGAAAAATGCATTTCAATGGTTTCTTCGCGGGCTTTATGCATACATGCCCATACACGTTCCACATATACGTGCCAGACGTTTTAATTCTCTGAAACTTATGGTTTTTAAGAAAGGCCATGGATTGCGCCCCTCAGCAAGCCTACCTTTACGATTACCTTTACGCTTCTTATTGTTTTGTTGCCTTTCCATGGATAGAAAATTATTTCATGTCGTTGTTGCCACTTTAAAAAATACCTTCCCCTCATTGTCAGAAAGATAACCGTGAAAAACACCTGATGAACTGGTTTTGAAAAAAATCTTAATAAGGTTAATAAATTGGGCACTTTAATGGTATAGATGCTATGATTTTTATTTATGACTTATTAGGTTTTATATTTTTCCACTAATAAGAGAGAGTCTGTGCCTTCTTGCACACAAAGAAACTAATTTATTTGCTTTATTGAAATTTAACTTTTTTCGTTAATACTTCAATTATTTAAATAATTTGAGCCATGGGGAAGGATAGGTAAATTGAGAATGTAGAAAGATTAATTTTTAGGGACTATGCAATATTCATAGTGATTTCATATTTACCAGGAAGATTACAGGAAATAGTTTTGAAGAGAAGAAGGTCAGAAAATGGAGTCCTTCCTTAACTATTAAACGCTGCTGTAGAAAAATAATTTCTCCTTAAGGCCTGGGTGGTTGGGGGGGGGGGGATGGTGAAGAGGCAACAAAAAAAGTTAATTATGCTTATCGTTATGTTAAACCTGAAAGTAAAATCTGATACAAATCTAAGTGCGAAATGCTTCGCGCGGGTCCAGCTAGTATTAATAAAAGTTATTATATTATTCAGGTTTTAATTATATTCCTGCGAAATCTCAAGAAGGATTATAATACCACTTCTATAAATGTGTTTAGTATTAATGTTTTATAAATACCCTTAAATGTTTGAACATTTACAATAACATTTAGTAAATTTATTGGAACAGTTTGATGAATTTTCCGAAAAGATAAAAATTTATCATAATCGTTATTTGGATATTCTATGCATACCTTGATTGATGTTTCTATGTATACCTTGATTGATAAAAGTTATTATATTATTTAGGTTTTAATTATATTCCTGTGAAATCTCAAGAAGGATTATAATACCACTTCTATAAATGTATTTAGTATCAATCATTTATAAATACCCTTAAATATTTGAACATTTACAATAACATTTAGTAAATCTATTGGAACAGTTTGATGAATTTTCCGAAAAGATAAAAATTTATCATAATCGTTGTTTGGATATTCTATGTATACCTTGATTGATGTTGAGAAATACATTGATACACTGGTAGACAAAATTAAAGCACCACTCAATATTTTTTAGTTAAAATTAAATACATGATCTTCCATTTTAATATTGACTAACTACTGGTATTAAGGTGATCATAGTGTAAATATAAACAATAAATAATGCTTTGTTTACTCTTACAAACCCTTTTTCACCTGCAGTAGCATTATTTAGCACAATAAAATTTTTTTTTCACATCCATTCGTTCTCTTGTATTCATCCGCTCAACTTGTAAACGTTTTTAAATTTTCTTCAATGGCCCCAGTAAGGCATGTAAGTGAATACAATTGTGTTAAGCAGTGACATTGATAGAAGAGGGATACAGCCATCTTGAAGTCGCTAGGAGACTGGGTGTACATCACTCTTCAATAACTAGGGTTCTTAAGCGTTTTAGGGAGACAGGGTGTCATTCTAGAAGAAAAGAGAATGGCCGGCCTAGATGTACAGCAGAAGAGATGATAGGAAAATCCGACACCTAGCTTTACAAAACAGGAGCGCTACCGGAAATGAGATAGGGAGTCTCATAAGGCAAGTCCGAAATGTTTTCATTTCCACCAGGGCTGTAAGAAGAAGGCTTCATGAAAATAACCACAGGGCTCGGCATCCTGCCCGTGGACCTCTCCTTACGACAGCTCAAAAAATGGCCAAGCTTCAGTTTGCACGTGAACATGTAAACTGGACTATTGATGACTGGAAGAAAGTTCCCTTTACAGATGGGGTGAGAGTAGGCCTCAGGTCTTCAGATGGCCGTAACTACACATGGAGGCGCCAAGAAGAAAGGTACGCCCCATGCTGTATGGTTCACGAGGTGGCACTCCCTTTGACTTTCGTACTAAATTGGTTGTTGTGCGGAGAAGGTATTTAACATCTCAGAGGTACATAGAAGACATAATCGATGAACATGTAGTGACTTTTGCACCCTACATCTGTGATGGATTCTTGATAATGGACGATAATGCCAGACCCCATAGAACACGAATTGTTGATAACTATCTGAATTAGGTTGGCAGACAGCTTGGTGTGACCACCCCGGAGTCCTGACTTGAATCCAATTGAACACGTCTGAGACCAAGTTAAGGGAAGAGTACGACAACCGAAATAATGCTAAATAATGCTACTGCAGGTGAAAAAGGGTTTGTAAGAGTAAAAAAAGCATTATTTATTGTTTATATTTACACTATGACCACCTTAATACCAGTAGTTAGTCAATATTAAAATGGAAGATCATGTATTTAATTTTAACTAAAAAATATTGAGTGGTGCTTTAATTTTGTCTACCAGTGTATCAATGTATTTCTCAACATCAATCAAGGTATACATAGAATATCCAAACACCGAACTCATGCCCTACCGCCCTTGAAGAACTGGAAAGAGCTCTTGTTGAAGAGAGGGATGATTTTGCTCAGGATTCAATTAACAAACTCTTTGAATAAGTTGCTACCAAGATGGCGGCGCATGATGTTTCTTATGAAAACGATCTTAGGTTTTTGATGAGTTTATCTGAAGGAAAGAAGTTGAAAGCTACTCAGAAAGAGGGATTGTTCCAATCAATTGACAGACTACGAAGTGTAATCAAATAATTGGAAGAAAAAAATAAAGAACTGAAAGAAAAAATATATGTGAGTATAACCTCTTCAGGTAGAAGTTATGCTGACTTTGCAAATATTGTTCCCCCAGCATACAAGGCTGGGGTTCACTAGACGAGGAAAAAAAGCTCTGAAGAGATAAAAATTCAATTCAAGAACTCTCTGGATCCGAAAAAACTTAAGGTAGGATTCAAAAAGATTATCTCAACAAAAAACAAAAAAGTTATAATTAGTGCATGCAATAAAGACGAACTTGTCAAAGTCTGTTCAGAAATAAATGGGAAGCCGCAAACCAACCTCAAGGCTGAGGAAGTTAAGAAATTCTCACCTCGAGTCATTATACTAGATATTCCAGAAGAGGTTAATGAGACAAATATTATCTCTTATCTATGTGAAGAAAATGAATTGGATGAGGATAATATGAAGTTAAGAACTATCATTAAAACGAAGCGAACTGGGGCGCGTCATATAGTGCTGAAGGTTACACCGCAGAGGAGGCTGACATTACTCCGGAGAAAAATCAAGCTGGGATTCAAGAAGTGCATGGATTCAACGGATGTGAAGCAGATGTCACCTGTCCAATCTGCTTTGGGCCTCACACATTGCAAGAATGCGACTCCCGGGAACGTAAATGTATAAATTGTACCATCTACAACTCCTCAAATAGGTCGAAACAAAAAGTAGACACAGCACACACTGCTTTGTCACGAGAATACCCTTCATACATAGCAGCACAATCACGATTGAAAGCTAGAATTAATTTTGAGGTATGATGTTATCCCAGGTAGATATCATAGTTAATTATTATATAATAATGATTGTCGATACGTCAGCTATTAATATAATAGATTTAATAAAATACAAAAGAAATAGAATTATTAACCTAAATAATCTGAGGTTATCTTTAGAGGTATCACTATGTTATTGTGATCACGTGGTAATTTTTTCGAAATACATACCTAGTTAGAATTTTACTTAAATTATTTATTACTATTAATGGGTAAATTTTTCATAAAGTTATGCCAAATTAATTTACACAGATCATGGAATGCCACTTATTCGCTTCTTAATTTTATTGATAGAAATAATATAGACATAGTTTAGATTCAGGAACCCTCGAACATTTGAGATAAAACAGCTGGATTCCCAGGCAAGTTTAGAGTGTTTGATTGCAATGATAACAGACCTCGAGCAGCCATTGTTGTTAGAAATCCCAAATTTAACGTAATCACTTTATCGGAATTTACAAATAATGACACTGCTGTTGTAATAATTGAATTCATGGGCCATAGTTTTACTCTTATCAGCTCTTATTATGATATAGTTCGCAACATTAATGCTGATTTAAACGTGACTGAAAAATATTAGCAGATACAGACATAATGGTATTATACTTGATCTGATACTAACAGTCGATCAACGTTATGGTTTGACAAGCTGGCTAACGCTAGAGGAAGAGTACTGGAAAACTTTATTACAGTAAAAAACCTACACATACTTAAGGTACATGACCAACAACCGACTTTCACTGGAACCCACAGACAAAGCAATATTGACTTGACTATTTGTAATCAGCGAATTATTAAACACCTTCAAAATTGGAAAAATCATGACTACTTTAACTTCTCTGATCACAGAACTTTGACTTTTGATTTGGTTTTGGAAAAAGAAAATAATTATCAAGAATCAGAAACTAAATATATTACCAAATATGCCAATTGGGATACTTTTAAACAAATTCTAGAGGAAAAAATCATTCATCGTTTTGGATTAGAAATAATAAAAGATTCTGGAAAAGTAGATGAAAATTTATTACAGAGTTTAGATTTAAAAGGAATAGATTATACTTTACAAAAATTTAACAAAGCGTTGAAAAAACCTGCAATATATTATTCCTTAGAAACAGAACAAAAAAAGCGAAAGCGGCCCCTTGGTGGAATGACGGACTTACGAAAGAGGACAAATCAATTACGGCGACGATACCAGACAGAAACTCAGAACGTATCCCGACGACAACAATATAGGGCAGATTACCTTGAACAGAAAAAAACATATGAGACTGAAATAAAGGTAAGTAAGATGGCGTCTTGGAAGGAATATTGCAGTTCTATTGATAAATCAAAAGCATGGTCGTGGCCCTATAAGAATGCTACAGGAAACTTGAAACGACCAACTGATTTAACAACTGTAAAAAGCGCTGGCAACTGTCTCACGATCAAAGAGCAAACTATAGGCACGCCACAGGTTTCTTCGATTTCCCCCCTCCTATGGAGTCTCGTACTTGACATCTTCTTACGAATTGAACTACCTGAGGACTCAGAGCTTATAGGATTTGCAGATGATATCATCCTTAAAATTAAAAGTAAGTATTTCTATCAATTGAAAGAAAAAGCTAATCGTGTTTGTGCTGCAATGTTCGATTGGGCAAAAACAAATAAACTGACCTTTAACGAACAAAAAACTAAATATATCATATTTAGTAGACGACGACGGCACCCCCAACTTGCCATTAAACTGAATAAGATCTCAATTTCTGAAGTAACAGAACTTAAATACTTAGGACTTCTGATCGACAAAAAATTGAAATGGACATCTCACATTAATAACTTACAGACCAAATTGTTACGGACCGTTCATTCACTTAAGAAAGTCGCCAAAGTGAATTGGGGACTACAGCATGACGCTATGCAGACCATATATAATGGGGCCCTGTTACCAATGATGACTTATGGCATTCAGATATGGCATAAAGCTCTTTCTGTAAAAAGAAACTTAGTAAAGTTAGAAAGAGTCCAACGCCTTTTCGCGATAAGAGCTATTAAAGGTTACAGGACCATTTCATATGAAGCTGCTTGTCTCATGGCTGACTTCGTTCCAATCTCATTATTGGCGGAAGAACTGACTAAAATCTACCAGATACTTAAAAATAAAGACACAACGGACTTTGAACTAAAAGATATTGAACATGACGTACACTACTCAAAGTGGCAACATCCTACAGATATACCCTGTATTAACACAGAAGTTTGTACAGAACAAATTTAATAAAAACAAACATACCACATATATACAGACGGAAGTAAGCAAGATGATAAAGTAGGGTGTGCATTCTTAGTGTATAAAGGTGACCAATATGTGCTCACGGAACAGTACAGATTAGACAAATACTGTTCGAATAATCAGGCAGAAGGCTATTCTCAGGGCACTGGAACACATTGCAGAATACGAAGAAACGGAAAGACGTACTTATGTTATGCATACTGATAGCAAGGTAGCCTTACAAAAAGTCAATAACAGAACGATACATGACCAACATACTGACGACATTAGAAAATGCCTTCTTTAATGTAAAGAAAAACAAATAGACATTGAGTTACAATGGATAAAAGGACATACAGGACGGATAGGTAATGAAGATGCAGACGCGAAGTCCAAAACTGCAGCACTGGACGAGACACTCCCTATTTCATACTGTGAAGCCCCTCAGACTAAAGTGAAAAGTATATTAAGGCAAATGACGTACAGGCTATGGAATAACAGATGGAAGTCATTTATATAAATACATTAATAAATTAGAAAACAGACAAAAGCTACGTACAATGAACAGTAGACTTACACAGGTACTGACTGGTCATGGACCAACAAGAAGTTACTTACATCGATTAAATATAATAGAAGACAACAAATGCTTGTGCGACGGACAGACAGAACAAACTTATGACCATCTTATATTTGACTGCCACTTACTTGACGCACAGAGATATAAACTATTAGGAACAATTATGGTCCATGGGCACAATTGGCCAATCAGTAAAGAAGACTGCTACTGACTAAACTACTTTTTAGTTTTGGCCGGGAATTTCAGGAGTTTTTAGGTAGAATAGACCACAATAAACTATGAGAAATAGATCGGACAGGTGACACCACATAGGACATCATGATATAACCATATTTTTCTTTTCCTTATTTATTATCTTTATTTATCTTTTTTTTATTTCATATCATTTTCTATTTTGATATTGTTTGAATTGTTATTCTCCTTATTATTTTATTGTAATGTATACATTTAGGAATACTTAAAGTATTTTGTATTAGGTTTTGTATTTTGTATTTTGTACTTTGCATTTTGTTGTTTCCTTGTTGTTTCATTTGTTGTAAAATTATTCTGAAAAATAGTATTTAAATTATTTTCCTGCACGCAGTATCACCCGATGGAACGTGCAGGACTTTATGTAAACAATAAACTCCCCCATGCCCAGTGTTAGTGGAATGGGAAAACATAATAAAATAAAAATAATAAAAAAAAACTCTTTGAATCAATGGAAAGCGTTTAAGAGATGTGATTGAAGGTGGAAATACCCATTGTTGATAAAAAGGTTTCTACATAACTGTAAAAAAGTATGTTTTCTTTTTTCCAAGTTGGTCAGTTTTATTTTCAATATTTTTCTTTAATCATTTTATACCTTTTATTATATACAATAAAATTTTCTATTATAACTGCTTACTTTTTCAACCAAAAATACTTTTCAAGATCAAAATTTGCATAGCTTGGAAATTTTCAAAAAAATAAAGGTGGTGCGTTAATTTTGTCGATCAGTGTATTTAACAAGGTATACTCTCATACGAGAGTATATGAGGGAGCCTACTATGCTATTTAATATTAATTGTCCCACACATAATGACTTCTTTTTAAATAATAGTGAAGAAAGAAAAATCATTTTGACTGTATTTTTCGCCCAAACATAATAATCAGACTCAGGAATAATTAAGGTTATTGTTAGAGTTGTGAACTGTTTTTAAATTTTTTTTAAATAGCCCTAAAATGAACTATTACATTTTGTTAACGAGTGATAGTTTGAGAACTGAAAAACAGTTTTCAGATCTTGCCTCAACCTGCCACAACTCAAATTACTATTAAAAACGCGAACAGCATAATATAGAATGTCTAAAAATCATAAAAATTATCTTAAAAAATTATTTTGAATTAATTTTATTGGTTTATTTAGCTGGTTATAAAATCATTTTATGACAAAATAAGACCTATTTTACTATATCGAACAAATTAAAAACTTAGCAATGACGAATTATGAGTTAATGAGCCTTGTTTCAAACAAAAAAAATAAATTTAAAAATCTTAATATCTTTTATGCTATATCATACTATTTTATGTTTTGTTTTTATTAAATAGTAATATATCTCTAGTAGAGAGAGCCTTAAAGAAGATGAAAAATGGCAAAAACTCAATCGGCAGAAAACCAGGACCTGGTAATCTGCCGATTGAGCTCATCAAAACTGGACCATTTAAACTCAGGGAAGGATTAGCAGAGATCTAAACAATATGCATAAAAACAGGGAAAGTACCAAAGGATTGGTTTATGGGATACATTATACCTATCGAAAAAAGGGATGAAGAACATGTGTGTAAACTACCAAGGTATCACAGAAACAAGAAGTGTCGCACAGTGGGAAAATTTTGTAATTTAGCGGCCAAAAATCTACTCCTGATTAAATGACGATAATCAAATAATTCTTTTTTCATTAATGACCTTGGTATTTCTTTTAATAGTGAGAATAAAAAATGTATAAATACTCTAAATACTAAAACTCTGGGTATTTCAAATTAATTTAAATCTGAATCCTTTCTTCATTTAAATTTAAAGAAAATAGTTTATTGGGTACATGGTCATATAAAGAGAGTGAAATGAGTCAGTATTATTATCTATTGACCTTTCTGCTTATATACTTGTCTTCTTCAGGTATTTGATCCTTTTAATAGATTTTTAAAAAATTATTTTCTGGGCACGAAATAATCCAAAAAATTCAAATAAAAATATGAAATAATTAAAGTTAAAGTATATTTTAGTATTTAGTCCAATTCGAGGCCGAAAATTTATTCAAAGTTCAAATATAGGGCTTTAAATCTTGAATAATAATATCGCTAAACGATCGCATTTGATCGGTCCAATTCTATTATTGCATTTTAGTATTCTAAATGCACTACAACTGTGAAAAAAATCAGAACCAATTATTGCCAATCACAAATTTTACGTTATTTTGAATATTTTTTCTTTAAAATGATATAATTAACATGCTCGAAATTATATTAGATTGTTATTCAATATCATGGTCAATTAACCATGGAGTCAATTGATTGTCCTGTCTGTGATGACCTTTTCGTCAATTTCTTTCATGTTGGATAAGATGGAATGGATTTTTATTTTGCTAAGTTTGTAAGGTAACTGTACCAATAGTTGAGAGGTAAGGAAAAAAATATTAGATTATTGACATTGTTTCCTAAAATATTGATGTTAGGTTAATCTTTGTTATGAATTTAGTTAGGCCAATCCCTCTAAAAAACTGGGAATACAATATCCTATGGTCTACATTTACGGTTTTTATAAAAAATGATTTCTTTGAACCTTCTAAAATGTGCCAATAGTTGTCACATCAAAATGGAAAGGTTTGGAATGTTGACATTTATTTTGTCAATAGTTGACCCTTACATTATTTACATTATAATATTTTCCCAAGGAAAATATTAGGTAATTAGGACTGCAATAAAAGTTGATAATTTTTTATTTCTAAACTACTCAAAATTGAAACGAAACATATAAAATTTCCACAATTTAATTACTTTATACACAAAAACCTAATAGACAAAAGAAAAAATATTAAACTGAAAAATGAGATCATCCAATTAAGGATAATACAGATACCATATAACAACAATAATTTTAAATTAATCTACCTCAAGTGGGAAACTAAAATGGTACCTTTGCTGTCCGTTAAAGGTGAAAACTTTGGGGATAGGTATCGCGGATATAATATCACATGATGGGAGTGTGCAACATGTATCAGTGTTAATAAAACTTGTTTTCATCCAATCGCATGGTTGTAAAAGTAAAACCAGAATCTCTAATTTACTGACAACTTTAGCAACTTGAGCCAGACATTTTTTACACTTAAATATGTAATTTGAGAACCCAACTATTTTAAATTTTCCTTCATCAACACTTAAACTACCTTGCTCCTCCTCATGAAGGAATATTCCTTGATCAACATTAATTCTCTGCTACTGCTCTTGGGGATCTAAGCTTTTCTGATTTTCTTTCTCGTCCCAAATATCTGGTTGGGATAGTATGGTTTCGTCTACTTCCAGTGCTGCAGCATTTTCAGGTATCTCCTGATTAACTGAATTTTTCTTAGGTTTCTTTTTGAATATCTATTTAATACATTTATTTACAACAACTATTTACAACATCTATAATTATTACAAGTTTATAATAAGTTGAATTATTCAATCCATTCAACTATCTCTACTATCTACCCCCAACTATCTATTTAACTTTACGATATATTTTATTCCCTAATAAAATAAAATTGTTATAATTTTCGACTGTTACAATTGTTACTTAATTTAAAAAATAAACTAAACAAGATTATGTCAAATAAAGCTGAGGCTATGCATGGGTGTCAACTATAAACACACATGATTTCAACTTTATAAACAGAATATTCCACTAGTTGACACGTTTGAACGGATAGTTGACACCCCTGTCGAACATTGGTTAGGATGGAGCTAGATCAGTGATTCCACTACCGATATTAAACCCAGATATTTTTCAAATCAAGCAAATTATTTTAAACTATCAGTTTCATCAGGACAAAAACACCAATAGTTGACATCGATCTCAACTATTGAAATTAAAGATTAATTCTTGTTCTAATAGTTGACACCCACATTTAAACCCTAAAACATTGTATAAATAAATCGAAAAGGAAAAAAATGATTCCCATGAACTTAATGAATATCATGAAAGTAGTTAAAAAATAATTGAACACAAATAAACGAACTAAAAAGCTTATTTAATGTGACTTACAACACTAATGAAACAGAGAAGCAGAAACCGCTTGTTGAGGCCACTAGAAAATTCTCCATTATAACCTCTCACAAATAAGTTTCAGTTTTCATCACACTAATGCAGATGGCAGCACAGCCAACTAGTAAAACTTGGGAAATTACCACCAAATTTTGAACCAATACAATCTACCATGAATCTTATTATTCACAATTTTTGTACGAAATGTCAACTATTGGAGCACTGTCAACTTATGGTACAGTTACCCTATTAAGTTATATTATAAAAAATCTATAACTAAATATGAAATATTTTTAACATAATAATATAAAAATAAGAAAACATACATGGAATATAAAATATATAACTACAAAAAGGTGTATATAGTACTGAAAATTAAAACGAATACAGAAAAAATAATCAATGAGCTTGCCCCATGTACGTATTTAGAATTACATTTTATATGCAAAATGAGATTTTTATCTATAATCTGTGATAACATTCAAACTACTGACTGCATTGTCATATGAATGGTCGCATTCGATTCTGCGATGTAAAAACTGCCCAAAAACTGTTTACAAACTGTTTATTTTACCTCACACTAACCACTGATTTTAGGTTAGAAAATTCCAATTTTGTGGGCGAAGATTACTTTACAAAACACGGGACAAACAATACTTGTTATTGATTTCAAATTAGTCATTTGTTGTATAAATTTAGTTATTTATTGAAAAATGTGTAGATGGGCATATCTGAAGTTTTTGTATCAAATGTACACGCGCCCCTTAATTTTCCAACTTTCTTGTAAGATTTATGATTATTTTATTAAATAGTGCTCATATTTAGCTACAGATTTTAGAAATAATGCTTACGAACAAGTTAAGACCCACATTCACCATAAAATTCCGTACTAAACTTTTTTCATAAAAAACATATGTACTCAAATAATCATTCTGTTGGCTAAGACATCGTTCATTCACAAAATGTGGTTTTTAACTATAATCTGTTACAACTTGTTATCTGTTGAATGTAGGCTATTCATTAATCATGAGAATGGTCCCATAATAATCAGAAGCATGGAAACTATCAACAACCATTCAACTAATATAATTCAACAATAATACAACTAATAATATTTTGTTTGTATATTTTAGTAAACTGTCAAAAAAATACTAAATTATCAGTCAAATAAGTACTAAATAAAAAAGTACAAAATTTCCAAAGAGAGTTATTATTAAAAGTCCTTTCCTGAGATATGTTAAACTTGGAGCTAGTCATTCTGTCAACTGAAAGGCTCACATATTAATCAAACCAACTTCTTATTTATAAATACACTAACAACACTTTACACACTTTATTTTCGATTTATAGTAAGGTAGTTTATCTATTAGATTTTCTTTTCCAACTTAAAAATATTTTCTATATGTTTATTAAATAATATATAAGAGGGCTACCAGGCTTGTTGTAATCGCAAATTCTATTTTTTAGGAGAAATGAAAACTCTTTATCACATACTATTACAATCTCACTAAATTCCATTGTAAGGCCTTAAAACACGTGAATGTATTCGGAACGTGAAATGAAATATTCGTAGTGCTTACTTCCGGCTTAGACTGCTGTTTTGAAGTATAAACCATTTTGACCTACTAAACAATCTTCTTCCATCGGTTAAAGATAAATTTTGCCAAGCACCTATCTATCTTAGTAGATATTTTTATGTATATTTTATCAAATCCCCTGATGCTTCAAAAACAGCAGTCTTAGCCGGAAGTAAGCACTACGAATACTTTCAGGTTTTTATTTGTATTTCCACTCAGGATTTCGCTAATGTTGTGTATAAGCAGCTCGTTTCATGCTGAATTTGAATGTCTGTAACTTTTATCCAGAACATTTTTCATTAAAACTAGATGTTTTAGAGTTATAGGCGTTGTAACACGCTTTCCACCAAAATCGTGAAAAATACAGATTTTTTATGTTCCATACCCGGCTGAACCACTAAAGCGATTTAAAATTGAATTATATCATTATATTTGCAATAGTATAGCCTATTATAGTGCGGAGATAGCAATACTTTGTGATCTGTACTTGCCGATTTATAAGCTGAAAAAAAAATCCAAAAATTTCACGGATTTCCGGCCACTATACGCTAAATACGCTCACGTTTTAATTACTTTGTCTCCACAAGAGTTGGATAATTTTAAAATTAAGAAGCTCGTTTTACACAGAATTTGATCTTCTACAACTAGCCCTCTTCAAATTGCAGGTTTCGGACATTAGCGTAATTCATTTTTCTGCTAAAATGGCTAAATTGATAATCGCTTTTGGTAAAAAAAGACGAAACCGATTTTAACTTTGAGGAACTCAGTCTACGCGGAATTTAATACCCTTTTATATTAAAGAGAACACATTTTTCTCTGCGATGATTTGTTTTTGAGTTATGAGCAAAAAATTGAAAAAAGTTAGAATATTTCGGTTTATGTTTGCCTATAAAAGTTTATGGCAACCTATCTGAAGTGGCAGAAGTTCCCATTTATTGTCCATGAAATGAGTACTTTCAGGATGTAAGATCAAAACCTTTCTTCAAATCAGACACGTTTTTAGTCCTCAGCTGCCGGTCCATAATGATTTATATTTATATGACCTATATTATCCATTTAATTATTGTTTTAATGACGGTAACTTTTGTTACAAAGGCTATAGGGCTCAACGGGGACTCCCAACCCCTGTTCGACTCACGGCTAAACAGGAAAAGTGCGTTTAGACCTAGCCGAACCACCCATTGAACAGTTTGTCTCAGTAACCTAATCTTTCTATTGTTGCATCAGCCGAAGATTCCAGAGAAGCATTAGCCGGTACGCGATTCGCAGCGGTCTAAAAACACCTTAAGAACTTGTTATAACCGGAGCTATCGAATTGAGTGCCCTTCTCCCTATGCTGCTCCATTCACATTAAAAATAGTTTAAAACTACTCATTAAGGTCTGGTCACACTTAACCGCACCGCAGCACGGGCGTGTATTGGATCTGATTCAAATACGAAGGACAGATAGTAACAGGTCGGTTGACCCTTAATTTTTTCCCAGAAAAACAGTTTTATATTCCCAGAAGAATCATATATTATGTAGAATTATATTGTAATAAATTATATTGTGAATTAGATATAATAAGTAGAAATATATTGTAATACTATTTAAATACCCGTTTAATTTTACCTTGATAACATTAAAATATTACGAAAAAAGGAATAACAATCATTTGGAAGGGATTAGAGTAGACTATATTTAAATAATATATACACATACATATAGGTTATAAAGTTACATGCAAAAGAATACTAAATCTAAGTTCAAGCCTGGAAAGATGGGAAGAGGTTGAGAGGATGCTAAGTAGTACTAAAAGTAACTTATTGTTACTTGCCCAAAAATAATCAAGGTACACTAAAGTGCAAATACAAAAGAGGCTTTATAGTCCGCAAGTTAACCTTGCTAATACGTTTTACAGCTTTAATTATTTTTGTCTCCACTCCCTAAATTTTACGAATATAGAGGAACTTTATCGTTAACAAGTTGAACTCCTAAATACATCGTTGGGCTTTAATTATTTACAAGTTAAGGAACTTAACAACCAGAAGTCATATAATAATTGACTTAAGCCTGCAGCAACAGAATAATATATGATCTCTGATTTATGTATCTATGCCACAATCAATTATTATAATGAAATATAACTATAAATACCTCTCAATAATACATCATATCTACTTATCAGTTAGCCGAAGTTCATGATATTGTTTAATAAGTGTTTTGATGAGATTATTTTTTTGCCTCATCTATTAGCCTTTTGATAACAATTTTAGGAGTATGCTTTTTAGGTTGCCTCATTTTTAAAAAGTAGTGTCAACCTATCTTCCTTCAGTTTTTTATCGCCTTCTCTTTTTTCATTTTTTGTATGTCCTGCCGATCGGAAAAAAAATTAGTGAAAACTAACTGATATTTTCCTTCTTTAAGGTTTTTGATGTTCTTAATGCATAACCTCAATTTGGTGGGGTTTATTTTGGCTTTGAAGTTCTGTAATGTATCTTTACAGGATATGTTGTTGTCTTTTGAAGCACTAATGATGATTTATGGTTTAGGTCTGATAGAAAATGTTAGCCGACTTGTTGATTGCTCCAGCTAAGTCTAGGTGCGCAGACATTGGTGTGGGAAAGATACATAAATCCCGTTCCAATTATTCTGAAGGTATTCTAGAAGATCAACAGATTTTTACTTTCCAACCAAGTCAGTCAAACAGAATAGCTCAAAAACTGTAAACCGTACGACCCTGAAAATGGGTATTTGGTATATGTGTATGCCCGTGATGCGACAGAAAAAATTTCATCAAAATTGGTATACCCTGAGGGGGTACTTTATTTCATAACTTTTTACGTTTTTTTTTTTTTCTATTTTCTCAAAAACGGCTCTAACGATTTTGATAAGACTGGTTATTTGATGTATGTATATGCCCTCGATATGAAAGAAAACATTTCATCGAAATTGATCAAATGGAGGGGGCACTTTACATTACATTTTCCATTTTTACTTTTTTTCGATTTCTCAAAAATAGCTTTAACGATTTTGATTAAACTCGTCATATTTAATGAGAATCAAGTATTCTTTAATATCAGGTGTTTTATCTAACTTTCATTTTGAAAAATGATTAAGTTTCGATCAATTTGGTAGCTATGAAAATGTGGACTGTATTAGGTTAAACATAATAAAAAATGCATAGATTTTAGAAAAATTGGTGTTTAATGGATGAATGGATGATTACAGAATTTAGACAATACACATAAATTAAAGATCTACTTATTAAGGATTAACCTGACAAATATAGTTTTTGGATCAATGTGCTCTGGTGGGCAGGCAGTATGCTCTTCTTTTCTTGATTGCGGTGTTTCCTCTTCCCTTCATCTCCGCGTCTCTCCGCTCCACTTCTCAGCTCAGGGAGCTCTGAGTTCTACTCCATTATGATATTATTTACAACACTGGAGAAAAAAAAATGTCCAGCTCAAGCTCAACTTGATACGAACAGGAATGGCGACGGAATAATAATAATCGCCGACACTGTGAATTTCACAGTCGATTGTTTTATTCGATTTGTCGATCTTGAGCAGTTTCTTATGAAACGCGAACATACCGCCCACCTAAATCAGGTTATGCTAATTTAAAAAATATGAACAGGGTACAATATATGAACAAACATGCAATAACATAAAACTAGTGTTAGACAGAAAAAATATATAATCGCTTCAGCCAATGATACTGACTTTAATGAAGCTAATAAATAGTGAAAATCGTGAACTAATAAAACAACAAACATAAAAATTGATAAACAAGAAATCAAATCATCACTAACGAAATTGATATCTACAACAAACTCTAATAATGAATGAAAAAAAAAGTAAAAGAATAAAATTAACTTTCTTTCGGTTACAGAGGATGAATCTGGAAGAGCTCCTAGAGGAGCACCGATAAGAAGATGTCCAGGAGTCAAGAAATCAAAATTTTGAGCGTCTTCTGAAAGGGCATGCAATGGCCTAGAGTTCAGGAGAAATTCAATCTTTGCGAAGACGGTTTTGAGGGGCTGTTTTCCAATGGAGTTTTCCAATAGTCTCTTGACTGACTTCACGCCTGCTTCCCAAAGACTATACTTCCCTCTTAGCAAGGCCAAAGTTAAGGACGGTCCAGCATGAAAATGTGTCGCAAGAATGTTTTATACCATTCATGCTGCCAAATGTGACTTCCGCGGCAAGAGCATGGGATGCTTCGTTGAGAAATCGAGAGGTGAGCTATTCAGCCTTCCGCCCACCCTAAGAATACCCCGCTCATCGAGAAATGGAGAACGCTGGATGAATTCTTTCGGGATGGTTGGAGGGTTAGTGTAGAGAAGTCGAAGAAAGTGTAAACGTTGAACGAGCTGTACACACCTCAACTCAGCTTCAACGAATTCTTTGGCTGTGATAGGGCTGGATCTTGGTTTTGATCGTGGGAATCTTCTTGACTTTGCAAGTCTTGTGATTCTTGCTATAGTCCTTATTAGAGTACTGAACGAAGAGAATCTTGGCAAAAAGGTTTCATCAGTTCCACTGTTGTCTTCGGATGAATGCAACACGACTGCTTTCCTCTGGTCTTCAATAGGTGATCCCACTTCTATAAAAAACATTTGGTGAGAGATTGCGGGTACATTGCTTAGTACGTTAGTAACGACGAGTCCGAAAGTCGTGGGTGTCAACGAAAGGCCTTCAACGTCGGATGGGAATGAACCACTGGTGATTGTTTGATGAAATACATCAGCACCTAGCAGAATGTCTAACTTCTTTGGTTCACCGAATCGCCTTTCCGCTAAGGGTAGATGCATGAGCTTAGAAGTGACTGATGAGGGAACACTAATCAAGGGCAATTTAGATGTGATGCGATCAATAACCAAAGTGTTGATTTCAAATTCCCAGTCGCAAATGTACGCGCGTATGATACAATTGGTGACTCCTTTTACCTGTTTCGGAGGGAGTGGTGACCCTGCTAAACTGGTAATTGAAATGTTCGAAGAGCATAGCTTCGCACCGATTTTCTCTGCAAGCGCTGAAGTAATAAAAGTATGCTGACTTCCTGAATCAAGTAGTGCGTGTACCGAATGAAACTCTCCATCCTTTCTGAGTGCGGACTGTTCCCAGGACGACGGAACTTGTGGAATGTGGTAGAGGTTCCGTTTAACCAAAACCAATGAATGATTTGTCACCGGAGTTTGATTCTGGGGTGACTTCTTTCTTTTCCTTGCACTCACTGTTAATTGTTGCCTTATATCGATGGATTAAGGTATGATGCTTTTGATGACATTGGCGGCAGCAAAATCGGGAGATACAATTATTCACCTGATGACCCTTTTACAAGCAATTGAAACACAGTTTCCAGGTTCTGACTTTGGCACGACGTTGTTCTGACGGTAATTGCTTGAATTCCTCGCAACGAGCAATGTGATGTGTGTGTGCCTTTGCACGCTAAACAATTAGGACTAGTGGAACAGGTCATGTGTAATGACATGATAGTTTTTCTTTGAAGGTTCTTTCCAGTTTGCTTAGTCAAGTGGGCTGTTGGCGAAGAGCCAGAGCGTGTGGTTCCTTGGAGGTCCGGCGACATCTTTAACGCTAGCCTGCGCTGTCGGATGAAATTGATAACTTCCTCGACCATTGGAAGCTCTTTGCTTGACTCACGGGAAAGCTCAAATTGTTTCCTTGTTTCTGGGTCAAGAACTCTTAAAGCAAGAGTGGACAGAATAAATTCACAAGGATTTTCTAGCTTCAGAGCGGTAAAGGACTGTATACTGTCAGCGACTCCAGTCAAGAATGCGTCGTATCGTTGCTGTTCCGTTTTATCAGAGGATATATCACAGTCTACTATTAGGTGTATTAACATCAGAGTTGGGCAGTAGTTAACTACTTCCTGTAGTTAACTACATTTTTAACTACTAACTACAAGTTAAGTAGTTGCAGGGAGCAACTACTAACTAGTAGTTTGTAGTTAGAAATGTACAACTACTTTTTTCAACTACAATAAAAGTAGTTAGAATTTTTAACTACCAACTACTAGTTAGAAAAAGTAGTTAAAATGTTTAACTACCAACTACTAGTTCTACAAAATAGTTTGAATTTCGTTTTTCTTTCACACGCGGGGTCCAATTTTATGTTATCGGGGAAGGTGTTTTTGATAAAAATATTCATTTTGTATTTTAGTGGCGGGTGAGGGGGCGCTCTACAAAATAGTTTGAATTTCGTTTTTCTTTCACACGGGGGGTCCAATTTTATGTTATCGGGGAAGGTGTTTTTGATAAAAATATTCATTTTGTATTTTAGTGGCGGGTGAGGGGGCGCTCTACAAAATAGTTTGAATTTCGTTTTTCTTTCACACGGAGGGTCCAATTTTATGTTATCGGGGACGGTGTTTTTGATAAAAATATTCATGTATTTTAGTGGCGGGTGAGGGGGCGCTCTACAAAATAGTTTGAATTTCGTTTTTCTTTCACACGGGGGGTCCAATTTTATGTTATCGGGGACGGTGTTTTTGATAAAAATATTCATTTTGTATTTTAGTGGCGGGTGAGGGGGTGCTCTACAAAATAGTTTGAATTTCGTTTTTCTTTCACACGGGGGTCCAATTTTATGTTATCGGGGACGGTGTTTTTTATAAAAATATTCATTTTGTATTTTAGTGGCGGGTGAGGGGGCGCTCTACAAAATAGTTTGAATTTCGATTTTCTTTCACACGGGGGTCCAATTTTATGTTATCGGGGACGGTGTTTTTGATAAAAATATTCATTTTGTATTTTAGTGGCGGGTGGGGGGCGCTCTACAAAATAGTTTGAATTTCGTTTTTCTTACACACGGGGGTCCAATTTTATTTTATCGGGGACGGTGTTTTTGATAAAAATATTCATTTTGTATTTTAATAGCGGAAAGGGAGGGGGCGCACTTTAAAAAATTTAGATTTTTGGAGTTTTTTTCACACAGGAGTCCAATATTATCGAGGACTGTATTCTTCAAAACAATTTTCATGCCGTATTTAAGTGACGGGGGGGGGGGGGCGCACTAATATTGATGATGATAATATTGATAATGATTACATTTTCGGATTTTTTTCAAGTCAGGGTCTAATATACTCTTATCTAGTACAGTATGAGTGTTTATTAGGGTGTCCCTTATTTTTCAAGGTTTTAAATTTCTAACGCATAGGTGTTAGTTTTGTTCTTTTGCCTCTAAAACACTCGGAAATAAATGTTTACCTTATTTGGAGTACGATAACCCGTGCCGACTTGCATCGAATTATGTTCACACATTTTGCGCGGCAGTAGCGGTGCGATTTCACGGCATTAGTCATTTTTTCTCAATTATTCTCGCGATTAACACGTATTATTTTACATTTTAAAGATGGCAGAGGAATTAAGAAGCAATAAAAAATGTGTTTTCTTATTTGTTGACGTACATTATCAAATAACAGGCGCAAAGTTACCGTCTAATCGTCAAGTTCTTGCAGTACTTTTTTTTTTAACATTCGCGAAGTTAAATTGACTGTTAGTGAAAGTGCTAATCTCGTCATTCAGGAGTGTATTATATTTTGGGAAAAAGCTAGAATCTCTACTAGAGCTATACCTAACTGTGTAAAAAAACTTGTGAATCTGAATGAAAACTGTGATATAGCACACGCTGATGCATTGGAACGGATGAAAATTGAAGGAGATGTTTTTACATAGGGCGTCCAGGGTATTTAGCGGGTGTAGACAAAAAGGTAGCTGAAAAAGAAGAAAGGACAAGACAAGGGAAATTGAATGAAGGGACAAAAATATGTGAGCAAATGTGTATCGGAGGTTTATCTTCATCTGTTACTACGCAAGATTCTATTCAAACGCAAAGACATCACGATCAACTTACCAGCTCTGATGAAAGCCTTGAGGAACCCTTAGCATCCACCTCTCAAACGGTAAGTTCTCAAACTACTAAAAAAAGTGGAAGGAAAGACTTTATCACGCCTAAGTTAGTTGCAGCTTTAGATAGATGCCAATTAAGCATAAGGGATCCTGTCTATATATTTCAGGCTGCAGTAGATGCACTTGATCTTAGCTGTGATGATTTTCCGATAAACAAATCTTCTATTTAACATAATCGCACACAGAGTCGAAAAGATAGAGCGGAATCTATAAAACCAGATTTTCAGATTAATATGCCTGAATTGTTACCGTTTACTGGGATGGAAAAGTATTACCTGGACTTGACTTGAGAAGTTCTAAAGAAGCATGCCAATTCTGATTTCATTTGGAGAAAAGGAACAACTTCTGACTATACCCAAACTGGAGAGCTGTTCCGGCCAGGATCAAGCTTAAGCTGTGTTGAACACACTTCATGACTGGAACCTCGATTACAAAGTACAAATAATGTGCTGTGACACAACTGCGTCTAATACAGGGCGATTGAAAGGAGCTTCTGTACTTTTGGAACAAAAACAAGAGAGGGAATTACTACTCTTTGCTTGCCGCCATCACATTGACGAACTGGTTTTAAAATGTGTGTTCGAAACAAAAAACCACCAAGTCACAAGTAGTCCTGGTATCCCACTGTTCAAAAAGTTTAGAGACAACTGGAAAACGACGTCTGTTTATTCAATGCGGTTTTATATGTAAAACCATGGCTTGGATGTAGTCTGGCGGTGAAGGCACCAAATCAAGATTTGTGGTTTTTAAAGGGGCTTAATACAATAAATAGTAATGTTTTTAATAAATTGTTAATTATACTGCCTTATTTATTGTTGCAGGAAAATCATTAAGTGATTTTGTGTCTGTCAAGAGCACAAATTAATTTTCTCGATTAAACATTGATAAGAATTTCCTCCAGAGACCCGCTTCTACATGGGATAAAGATAAAGATAAAGATTCCTATTCAGAGGCGAAAAGGAAAGTGTTTTCTATAAGAGCAGTTAATGATACAGCTGAAAGAGCTTGAAAAACTTATGCAAGATTTGCATGGTTTTAACACTCCAAAGGAAGACCAAAAGCAATTTTTGCTATGCTGTGTTCAGGAGCATAGGAAGCTGTATCCAGACTGTAAAAAAGAGAATAAAGAAAAGAAAACGTCCTGCCTGATCAGTAATTTTATCTTCTTTTAATAAATATTTCATAAAAAAATTAATATTTCAATTGATTTAGCTATATAACGGAAAGGGTTAAAAACAGCAAGTTTCAAAATCTTCAGAGTTCTGTCGGCACGGGTTAACGTTGACGTAGGAAGATGAAATTTTGTATTTAAGTAAGTCTGGATAGTTTAAAAAGAAATAAGAGGTATGCATTTCGATATCTAAAAAAAAAATGTTTTCGTCTATATAAGGAAAACCCTGTAAACACTGTTTATCTTTAATTAGGGGTTCAAATGATTTTTTTGTTTTTTGTTCCTCCCTTTCCTGACTTTTTTTAAGGCTATACGGGGTTTCCCGGGCCAGGGGAGTGGATGGGGGATTGATGCCGAGTATTATTAAATGTTTCCTGGCTCCGAGTTCTGGCTCCGATTGCTATCTCTTTGGGTTATCAATCATACGTTACCATCGGCAACGCGTATTTTCTAACGCGTTTGCCCACTCGGCTATCTTATAACGGTTTGCTAAAATAATATGATCTAAATATTACCAGGGTTTATTCGGGAATTATTTTTCATTTACCATTTTAAACTTTAAATTATTATAAAAGATCACATTCAAAATAAATATTATTATTAAACTGCCGCGCAACATGTGTGAACATGATTCGATGCAAGTCGGCATGGGTTATCGTACTCCAAATAAGGTAAAAATTTATTTCCGACTGTTTTAGATGCAAAAGAACAAAACTAACACTTATTCGTTAGAAATTTAAAACCATGAAAAATAAGAGACACCCTAATAAATACTTATAAAAAATATAAAAAGTACGATTAGATCACATTCAAAATAAATATTATTTTCGTATAAACTGTCCTAGATAACATAATATTAGAACCTGCCGTCCCCGATAACATAAAAATGGACCCCTAAGTCAACGAAATCCGAAATTCAAACTATTTTGTAGAGCGCCCTCCCCCCCCCACCCGCCACTAAAATACAAAATGAATATTTTTATCAAAAACACCGTCCCCGATAACATAAAATTGGACCCCCGTGTGAAAGAAAAACGAAATTCAAACTATTTTGTAGAGCGCCCCCCCCCCCCCACCCGCCACTAAAATACAAAATGAATATTTTTATCAAAAACACCGTCCCCGATAACATAAAATTGGACGTCTGCGAAGTGATAAGAGAATACCATTAGCTTTGACGACTTCGCTACGGAGATTATCATACATATTTTCCCACTCTTTTGTAGGAAATTTTTCACTTTCCCCTATTCGAATGTACAATGAGGTAACTTCGTCCCATGCTGAACGAAATTCACCCCATTCCTCTTTGGCCGTGTGGAACGCTGCTTCGAAAGAGTCCGTATCAGTATCCTTCAGTTCTTCAAGGCATACATCGCTTACTCCGAGGATGCTTCGTTTCAGATGCCGCATTTCGCGTTCAAGCACGCGGATGATTACAGAATTTAGACAATACACATAAATTAAAGATCTACTTATTAAGGATTAACCTGACAAATATAGTTTTTGGATCAATGTGCTCTGGTGGGCAGGCAGTAAGCTCTTCTTTTCTTGATTGCGTTGTTTCCTCTTCCCTTCATCTCCGCGTCTCTCTGCTCCACTTGCACAGCTTTGAGTTCTACTCCATTATGATATTATTTACAACACTGGAGAAAAAAAATGTCCAGCTCAAGCTCAACTTGATACGAACAGGAATAGCGACGGATAATAATGATCACTGACACTGTGACTTTCACAATCGATTGTTTTATTCGATTTTTCGATCTTGAGCGGTTTCTTATAAAACGCGAACATCAGGTAAGCTTTATCATTATTAAAATGTTCTGAGAGGGGATAAATAGGGAAGGGGTCTATTTTGTTTTCCTATAAAGTACCTTGGTTTTCGTTTCTATGGAGAAATTATCTGTGTCTCGTTTCGCCTAAAAATAAGAAATGGCTAAATATGAAAAAAATCAAGTTAACATATACAGAAAAAAAGAAAGAAAAATATTCTGTCAACTCATAAAACACCTTAAGCCCACGGTTGCGCAGTACGCCTTTAATGACAGACCGTTGTTTATAATTAAAGATATTCTGGTCATTTAATGAAAATTATTTGTTTCATGGTAACTATATGAAGTATTCAATAACTACATAGAGAATTATAAAATTAAACGACTTGGAGTATTATGCTTGCATTGCCGAATTATCACAAGTAAAAACTTATTTTTAATAATAAAAAATTTAGTGTTCTTTAAAGAGCAAATACGAACAAAAATAAGTAAATGAATGTGGAAAATTGTGTGACTTTTAGAATTGGCATTTAAACACGTCAATTTCTAGTCAAAGTAATTTGGTAAGTGAAAGTGTTGTGCGCGCATAGCACTAGATTTTTTTATGATAGATTGGCGATATCTGAATCGAAAAATAAAAAAAAAACTTGAAAATGAGACAAAATTTATTAAATAAAGTTCCCCCTTCATTTTACCAATTTTGATGAAATGTTGGATTACACACTTCTGACTGATTTTTTTTTTTTTTTTAGAGTTTTTTTTTACGTGTTGTGCAATTCTTTCGCCATCATATTGCATTATATCTTTAGCATATTGCATGGTATTATTTGACATGTAATGCATAGGGAATAGTCTTTGTGGGTGGGGTTTAAGGAAGGCATGGTGGTTGATGAGATAGGACCTAGTGGCGGGAGGCTGGCGGAATTTACGACCCCCAGCGAAGCGAGGGTCGCGTTTAGGACTCCTCAATCATTTCCAGTTGCTTCATCCCACTCAGAAAGGGGAACAAATTTTTTTTCCGCAACAGCTACATCTTGTTTTGCTCAGGCAATGAAATTCAACACCTTTTCTTTTTGTGTAAAGATAAGTGTTCACTTCAAAGTTTTGGACATGAGCTTTTAGTTGCCAGTCAAAGAAATGATATACGATTGCGATCAATAATTTACAAAAAAGTGAAAAAGTTAACAGAAAAACCAGAAAGCATACGAAACAGAGACAGTTTAAACAACGAAAGTGACAGATTTGTTGCTGAATTTAAAATATCAACTGGTATGTCTGTTGCTATCATGTTTAGTAATATGCAACGCACTTCCTGTCTATAGCCAACCAAACAATCTATTTCTCCCACACAGTTAAGTACTTTTTTATTTATTTTTTATCCCACCTCTGCCCCCGCTGTACCTTTGGGTGGTAACCCAAACGTGATACCCAAATGGGGTACCATACCAGTGGTCTCCATTGAGCTAATAATTTTGATTATCAAAGGGCCGACTTCGCCGAACTTACCCAAGCTAAGCGAAGCTCTGTTAAGACATCGGTTGGAGGGTAAAGTTAATAAAAGTTCCCTAGTTAGGGTACCCGCAGCTGGCACCCCCTTGCCCTGTCAATAGGATGACAGTATAGCCTATTTTTCTATAAGAGTCAATACTAATTGGAAATAATTAAACCTATTAATAAAATTCTAAATAAATAATAAAACCTATAATGAAAACATGAACATATTGTGTGATTCCATTACGTTCTTATGTCCCTGGACATCTTTTTGAAGGCCTGTAACCTTTCCGGGCACTTCACGAATGCCTAAAAGAATGCTGGAGGCCATTCCACCTATGAAAATTCCTGAATGAGTTTGACGCGTTTGCCGGCGTACTTCACGCAGTCCAAGATGACGTGCTCCGCGGTTTCCAGTTCTCCACAGCTACACATCGGGGATTCTCGCACTTTAAAGTAGTGGAGTTTTTCGCCGAAGTGTCTGTGGCAACTCAATGTTTCGGTTGAATAAAAATCTGATTGAACCCATACGTACTTCAATCTTCGCGCTATATGTGGGAAAAACCTATACGTAAACCGGCCGTTGGTTGAATAATCCCACCTTCACTGCCATTATTTAATGCAGAGCTGAGAAATGTGCCTGAAAGTGTCCCCCAAGCTTTGCCGACCTGTAGTGTATACTGCCCTTCCAATGGAGTTTGGCAGCTTTCTGCTGGGATGGTATTCGGCCACTCTCCTTTCCAGTTCCATGTCGATCGGTAGCACTCCTGCAATCACTTGCAGCGCTTCCGTGGAGGTGGTACGATAAGCTCTCGTAACCATGAGAAGTGAAGTACCTTTGTATAACCTTTAAGCGAACACTCCGGTGATCTCAACATGGTGAAAAGTGGTCGATCTTTAATTATCGATTTTGGCTAAATGACCAAACCAAATTTAACTTCAAGTCTCTCTCCATTTTGGCGGGATCATGAATCAAAAACTCGAAAACAGCTACTACAAATGATAAACGGTACTGACAAAAGATGTAGAGCATCAAATTTTGCGTAAAACGAGCGAAATATTGATGTTGGGTTTGTGGTGGTTGGTGCTTTACCAAATTGATGGTAAATATAAACGAATGGATGATTGGAGTCTAAAAGTAATTTTATTTCATAAACTCTTAGCAGGAAGTAAGCTCTATGATTAATTTTTTTAACGTTATTATGCGTACATCTAGTGAATAGTGAGCTAAATTTATAATGAACAAGCTCGTTATATGAAGAATTGGGAGCTCTAAAACTTTCATCTATAACATTTTTCGGATTAGAGACTTTTTAACATGAGCCTGATTCATCCTCCCGCCAAAATGGTGAAAATTGCCGATCTTTGATTATCGATTTGGGCTAAATGACCGAACGAAATTTAACTTTAAGTGTGTCATTCGACGCACATTTTAATGTCCTGTTTGTTATTTAAAAGATAATTCGATTCTCGAAGCGTTTTCGAGTTATTAGCAAATAATTATTCCGAAAATTTCGTGGATTTCCGGAAATAGAAACATCTCCCGAAGGAAATTTTGGTTCTTCCTTTTTGGGCTGGTTATGTACGAATTAAGGCCCGACTTTTTGCACGCTAACCGCTTTTTTCATGTAAATTTTGTATTGACTGTTATCCTTAACCAACAAACAATATAATATTATTATCCCTAGAAGACTTTTTTAACACCGTTCCATTTATGCTTTTTTTTTATCATGTATTCCTTTATTGGCAAGAAGAACATATGATGTTTTATAAAAGTGTATATGAAATGTAAAATGATACCACAGATTAATATTTTAAAAAATTGTCACATTTTACCTAGCAATTTATGAAAGGAAGAGCCTTGGCTAAATTATTCATCGATAGTTCTAACTCTTCTCCAAGCGGTGGGAGGGGGGGGGGGCTCAACTTTGGACCAAGTTTTCCTTCTAAGCTAATTAAGAAAGTAAAGACGTTTCATTTCGATGAAATCAGGCTCACTATTCTAATTATATTGCTTTGTAATCTCTTAGCAGTATTCAAAGAATTTTAATCCGATTTTTGTCCCGAAAATCCCTTCTAAAGTAGAGATCATTATCCATTATCGCAGTATGCAGAAATCAACAGATAAATATAAGTTCAAAAATATTTTAGTTTATTTTTCACACATTTTCCTTTATTGCCATTTATGTACCTCATTGGAAAAAACTTTAAGCATACAATGTTTATAAACGATTTTTTATTTTATAATGTATTATTATGTCAAACTTGTCCCTGAGACGATAATGTTTGAAACAATCTACTTAAGTGAACCTGAAAGTGAATATTAACTAAGAATGTAACAGTTAACACGTTCACGTCGGGACTATAATTCATGCTCCTCGCCCATTGGCGGCTGATCTTAATGATTTTCGCTCTATCGGACAGGAGTTATTCAAGAGCATTATGCAGTATTGACAATCCAACAATAATAAAATAAACCATACAATCATACTAGAAAGTTTTGTGATTGACTAAATTGTCCGATGCGGCAGTCTAATGTGGACCACCGTTAGTACACGCCGCACAGTGGTTCAAAATGATCAATTTAGGGACAAAACCCTTAACCAGTCAGAAATGACGACTGAATATATACATTCCATGGTTTTTGGGTCGCTGAATCGATTTATGCCACTTTCAAAGCTGTGATATTTCATTTTAAGAGTTAAAGGGTAAAAAAAGTCCACATTTTTAAAAACAAAATTTTGATTTTACTTGGATCGTAATAAATATTATAGGAACCAACAGAATTTGAACTAAAATTGAGTATATATAATCATCAAACTATTATGGTATAAGTATTTACAAAAATAACTACGAAAATAAAATTAATACTCTTTTTCCAACATAAACAATACAATTGTAGACCGGTTTCACTTGTTACACCATCGTCAGTACAATATAAGATTAATATTTATATAAATCATTCACTTATATACATATTTATGATGTGATATTACTCTTCTAAAATTAAAGCTGTCGCATCGACATCCATAGGTATTTTCTTTTTTTCCAAATTAGGCCTCAAGTGACTGATGGATGGGTCAGATGACACCAACATAAAATTAAATACATCTTCGTTCGTTGCTCTTCGAAATATCCTACTACATTCAGAAAAATCTTTGGTTGGTCTCCCCCCCCCCCTTATTTCTAGAACCAGGCTCACGGTCGGTTTTGCAACCCATCGGCACAAAGGGCCCAATAAAGTTTTTTTCCAATCATTTACTGTTTTTTCTTGTAAAAAAAACTTCCTAATTGTATGAGGCTTTCTTGAAGCGTTTATTAAAATGTCCAACAAATCTTTTTTTTTATTTCCGAAATAATTGTAAATAAGGGCTCACCTTCCACTCCTGGAATTAATGCTAGGGTACCGCCTGCTCTAGCGACGAATTCTTATTATTCATCAGTATATCACATACAGATATGGCCAAATTTTTTTGTACAAATTAAAAAGTGTAAAACTATGGGATCTTATTAGATTTTTTTATGCTCAATGAAGTGACATGATTGTTTACTCTCATTTTAAAGGATGTATAAGGTTGTTGGCCAGCTAAAAATGTTTACACTCAATATTTTTAAATGGAAATAGAATTAGTCATAAAATACCAAACAAAAGCTGGCCAAATTAGATTGTACACATTTTCTTTTGAAGGATTATCGCAGATAAGAGTGTCTATTGATTCAGTCTTGTTTCTCTCTCCGAGAATAGAGTATTTGTGATTAAAAGAAAATGTATTCCAAGGATTTAGTTAACCTAGTTAAAAAAGAAGTTGAAAAAGGCTTAAGTTATAGGGCTGTCGCCGAAAAGTTAAGTCTACCGCATACTACGGTGGCCTATATGGCAAAAAATGATTATGACCGCATTAAAATGAAAAGAGGACCCAAACCAAATATTACTAGACGTTCGGAAGCGCGTGTCAAACGAGAAATTCGAAGGTTAGCCAAAGAAGGCGAACTTGTGACATCCCGAAAGTTGAAGGAAAACCTCAATTTAATTGCCTCCACTAGAACAATTAGAAGATTTTTTGCTGAGATAGGTGTAAAATAGAGGAAAGTTGATAAAAAAACTACCTCTCAGCAAAGCACATCGCGAAAATCGTGTTAAAAAGGCTCACGAGTGGCTTTCCTTAGGGGATTTTATCTGGACACGTACAGTTTTCACAGATGAGAAAATTTTTTGAAAAGACGGTCCAGATAACGAATTTAGTTATATGGAAAATAACACTAAAACAGTATTTAACCGTCCCAAACGGCAAATAAGAGGTGGTGGAGTGATGGTCTGGGGTGCAATTACAGCGTCAGACGATTATCTCCTGGAAAAAGTCTGGAAGAATGAACAGTCAGCAATATTTGGCACTTATACGTGAAAAGGTATTAAACTGGATGAATTCCAAGTTCTCGGAAGGAGATTATTACTTTTTACAAGACAACGCGCCATGTCACGTCTCCCGAGTAACAAAACAAGGGTTGTCTTAATATGGGTCTGCAAGTTTTAGTGTGGCCATCACGCTCTCCTGACCTAAATCCGATCGAAAATTATTGGATGTGACTATCCACAGAAAAGAAGTTTATAAAAAGGGAGCGTAGCAAACGGACAATGAGTTATGGGAGACGATCCAAAAAGCGGCGAAAACTATTAAGGGCAATAAACCAAACTTGCTGAAGGATCTATGGACTTCTATGAATAGAAGATTATTAAAAGTGATTGAAGACAAGGGAAATACTATTAATTATTAGTTCTTTCAAAAGTTTTTTTTATATATTTTTTAATGTTTCTAATATGTACACATAAATTTGGCCAACTTTGTTTATATCAATTTTGCTTAAAAATTATTATAAATTTGTTAACATGAATAGAATTCATTATAAAGCAATTTTGTTTTTAGTACTTGATAACCTATTTATACAATTTTTTTTTATCCAGGAATCCATGTATTATAATAGAGAAAACTGGTGTACAAACAAAATTGGCCAGGAGTGTATATCGCGGAAATGACGTATTTATCCATACCAACTTTTGAATAAATGATTACTATGAATAGATTGAATAAATATTTCACTCCCTTTGTTAAATGAAAACTGAAAACTGAGGCAAATAAACAATTGTTGACATATTGACAAATCCATGTTTGAATAGAATCGTATTAACGATTGAAAACATTTCACCTGGAAGGGGGAACACATAAACAAACGGCACTCCCGCTCACGCATTCCTAACTATGAAATGATCTCATCCAACAATCCGGACGTTTTCGGATCTAAAATCTTTTGGAATATCTTCAGTGCTACCTCTGGATTGATTTAATATCAACCAGAAGACGGAGGTCGACGGAGCTAACATTGAAAAAGACCAATAACCATATCACTTATGACATATGTCAAGAGATCACCCTATTCTCTTTTCCCTCCACCCTAAACTTGTTTTTCATTGAAATCTAGGATTAAATTCTTCTTTTTCTGGATGTCTAAATAAGATATTTTCAAATAATTACGGCCTCGAACAAATTTGGGCTTCCCTAAAATCACTTCGAAATAGGACGTTAACAAAGGTGTTTTTGTGTCATTCCTACAAGATGCCAAAAACTACCTTGTTTTCAAAGGTTTAATAAAGATCGATCTTCATAAAAATTTGGTATGGATCCTTGCTCTAGAGGTATTCAGGTTTCAAAAAATATCTATGCTGCGCACAGTGCTTCGATCAATGGACAAAAATCAAAAAATCAAGTTTTTATTTTTTCCTTGCATTTACATTTAAAATGTTCCTAAAGATGTAAATGATCATTAATTATAATATTTACATCTATTTTTTAACTCAATTGCTATTAAAATTAAGAAATGTTTCGAGAGAAAAAAACAGTACCTATTTGTGACGTAACTCGTATTAGATTAGAAGGGATATTACCATATATCGAAGGTAAATACTGGTTTACTTACTGGATGTAAACATTGGTTTTGTCGTAATCTTTTCATTTAGTCTTCTTTCTGTTTAGAAAAGGTATACTGTGAACTTTATTAAGTGTAAGTCGAAATTATTTTGGAAAATATGGTCAAGCTTAAGAAAAAAATTTGACTCACTCGATGTTTTTTTAACTTTCAAGTCAAATATTACAAAATGTCCGCAAAACACCCCTTTCATTTTTTTAATCTTTGCAATCTAATTTAGAATAAAAAAATATAAAGATCATCTGCGATAACCTGCGACTTTGATTTTGACAATTTTTTTTTCAAATGAAATCAGGCACTCAGCACTTGCTTGAAAACAGATCTACAACAATTAGATTAGCCGTTCTGATTTGATACATTTTTACACTTAAATCCATAGAAACTATTAATTTTTACTACAGTAAATTGACCAATATCAATTATTTTAAGCAGTGTCTGAAATTATGCCCTAATTTTAAGAAATCAATGTACCTACCTCTTATTTTTATTTACATATATTTAATTTGTATTTGTAAATGGTGTTTACTGCATTACACTATAAAAGTAATATTTTACTTTTCAATTAAAAACAACTCTCATTTAATAGTCATAAGTATATTTTTAGGTCTTAAAAATCTTTATGACTCTTTAACTCGAGATCTCTTTAAAAAGTGCATTTCTGCGCCTCCCAGCTGTAAAAAATATGCCCTTTTGTCTCATTGATTAGAAAAAAATTAGAATTGGAGACTGATATTAGTGTAAGTGTACCAATAGTTGACAGGTTAAGAAAAAAATATTAGATTATTTACACTGTTTACTAAAATTAGGTTAATCTTTGTTAGGAATTTAGTTAGGCCAATCCCCCTAGAAAACTGGGAATACAATATCCTATGGTCTACATTTACGGTTTTTATAAAAAATGATTTCTTAGAACCTTCTAAAATGTGCCAATAGTTGACACATCAAAATGGAAAGGTTTGGAATGTTGACATTTATTGTGTCATAGTTGACACTTACATTATTTTTTGATTTCCCAAGGAGAATTACCTTATATTTTCTTTAAACATGACGTTACCTTATATTTTCTTTAAACATACTTTATTTTCAGTAAACATGACGAATTCGATCAAAACCATTAAAGCCATTTTTGAGATAATCGAAAAAAGGTAAAAATTGGAAAAAAAAAAAAGTTATTAAATAAAGTGCCTCCTCCGTTTGATTAATTATGATGAAATTTCGGCTGTCACATATGTAGCATATACATACATCAACTACCTAGTTTGTTCAAAATCGTTAAAGCCGTTTTTGAGTAAATAAAAAAAAAATCTTGAAAATGAGACAAAATTTATTAAATAAAGTGCCACTTCCAATTGATCAATTTTAACTGTCACATCGCGGGCATATACATACATCAAATACCGAGTTTACTCAAAATCTTTAGAGCCGTTTTTGAGAAAATCGAAAATAACGTAAAAATTAGACAAAATTCTGTAAATAAAGTATCCCCTCCGTTTGACCAATTTAGATGAAATTTTTACTGTCGCATCATATACACACATTAAATACCCATTTTCAGGTTCGCACGGCTTATAGTTTTTGAGCTAGTCTGTTCAAAAACTCACAGACACAGTCGAAATTTTTCACGACCGTAATATTTTCCCTTACTATTTATTTCATGTATAGGTAAGTGAAAGTAAAAAGTAAAAAAATCATGCCTGACCTACTCTTTCTAGTGCTTTGGAATGGGTCACCTTTACAGGGTATTAATTAACCAGAACAAAAAAAAATATAGAGTAATGAGATAACATATTATATTTTAATGGAAAAACAGAAATAAAGAAAAAAAAAATACAGATCCATTAAATCTTCTACTCCTTGAATCAAAAAAGTAATATTATCCTCTAACTCCCAGGCCAGTATCCCACTATACACTCATTAATCCCTCCTAACTATTACTATAAACCAACAACTATTTACAACATCTATAATTATTATATGTGAAACCATTCAACTATTTAACTTTACGATATATCTTATTCCCTAATAAAATAAAATTGTTATAATTTCCGATTCTTACAATTGTTATTTAATTTAAAAAATAAACAAAACAATATTATGTCAAATAAAGCTGAGGCTATGCATGGGTGTCAACTATAAACACACACGATTTCAACATTCCAAACAGAATATTCCACTAGTTGACACGTTTGAACGGATAGTTGGCACCCCTGTCGAACATTGGTTAGGATGGAGCTAGATCAGTGATTCCACTACCGATATTAAACCCAGATATTTTTCAAATCAAGCAAATTATTTTAAACTATCAGTTTCATCAGAGTAAAAAACACCAATAGTTGACATCGATGTCAACTTTTGAAATTAAGGGTTAATTTTTGTTGTAATAGTTGACACCAACATTAAAGCCCTAAAACATTGTATAAATAAATTGAAAAGGATATCAAATGATTGCCATGAACTTAATGAATATCATGCAAGTAGTTAAAAAATAATTGAACACAAATAAACGAACTAAAAAGCTTATTTAATGTGACTTACCACACTAATAAAGCAGGGAAGAAGAAACCACTTGTTGAGGCCACTAGGAAATTCTCCATTATAACCTCTCACAAATAAGTTTCAGTTTTCATCACACTAATGCAGATGGCAGCACAGCTAACTATTATAACTCGGGAAATTACCGCCATATTTTAAACCAAAACAATCTACCATGAATCTTATTATTCACACTTTTTGTACGAAATGTCAACTATTGGAGCACTGTCAACGTTTGGTACAGTTACCCAAAAGGTTGTGATATAAAATATTCCCTAAAAGAAATAAATTACGAGAGAAAATCAAAACACAATGATGTTTCAATTGAACAATATTTAATATGTGATCGAACTATCATTAAGCTGACAGAAACAAGCTTAGATTTGTTTACCGATATGAACTTGGAAGATAATCTAAGGAGCGAATATTCAAGTGAATCAGAATAATTCTTTTAGTTATAATTTTCTTATTAAATTTAAATTAATGTTCAATTTAATTTAAATTAATTTTGAATTAATAATAACATAGCTCAAAATTAACTAAACTTCTATAAATAAATTTAACATTTTCGCCATTGAACCAGAAGATTCAGCTTTTTATTTTATTTTTTTATTTAGATTTCTCTTATGTACATACTATTAAAAATTATTTTATTATATATAATATTATTTTTATAAGTAGATCAAGAAAGTATCTTTTGTTGATATGTTGTATTTGGTTAATTATCTTATTAAAGATAAATTTTGATCAACTAACCGATAATGATTCTCTAATTCCCCATAAATTTGAGATACTTTGCCAAAACCATGATTTGCCTTTTTTTTTTTGGCTCTAACTTGGTCAAATATTATTTCCGACCCCGATTAATGGTCCAGGGGAGAATCCCAGTCAATTGGGAGCCGTCATAACTCCTGTAAGTACATGTTGGCCTTAAAGATAACATGGAAGAAATACCCACGTGGGAGAATGATTTAATTAGTTTTAGAATAAACAGATAACATTTCCAAAATTGAATACTTAAGGATTCCCTAACCAAGGCTCAACATTTTTACATGGCCAAAAGGAGGCCCGATAACATTTTTCTTAGGATGATCAGGGATTAAGAGCTCATGATTTGCCAAAAGCCAGCGGATTTCATTATTTTATCTAATCATTACAAAGATAAAGAGCATTAAAACTGACATCTCATTTGCCCACCGCGAAAGTCACCAACGAAGACGTAACACACAAAGCGTCCCATCGAGCATACCATATAGCGCAAAGGTTTTAACTGAATGGTTAGAATGCTTTCGTCATAATATGCATTAGTAGGGAGGAAATGCCGGTTCTGGTCCCACTATTTGGGGAGTCAAATTGGAC